>JACFYI010001423.1:653670-705043 GCA_014898755.1 Handroanthus guayacan | reverse complement strand
TTTTGGCTTTAGCTTGTAAATTGGATTTTGTAATGAGTTTTGGGGATTTCAATCTGATAAATTTGGAACTATAAGTTATGAGATTGTATTTCGGAATATTAATGGCTTGTAGTGGCATTTTTCCTATTGGGATTTAGTATGAATACATTTTGTCAGTTCCTGTTTGATTTTTGGAATGATTGTCCGTCTGCGAGTAGCACTTCGGATCTCGGGGCGAAGAGCCCCGAAATCCGGGGCGTTACAGTTTTGTTAGATCTCTGGTCTTGTGGAACCATTTTTTCCACATTTTGTGACATCTCTGAAATTTGTTAGTTGTAGCCATGAGATGCAAGTTTGGAAACTCATCATCTTATCCTTTCTTGTCTGATTCTTCTTCATCATCCCAGGTTATTAACATAGCTTTGTGTTGCATCTTCTTCTTGGAAGCTGTCTTTAATTCAGGGCATTCTGGATGCATGTGTCCAGGTTTGCGACAATGGTACTGGTGTTGAGTATTCTAGCTGAAGGAAAGAGGGATTTCCTTTTTCGATTGAGAAACTTTAATCTTCAAGTGATAAGAGCTTTTTCTTCCTCTCAATCATCATTATCATCAATCTCGTCTTCAGATTGTTTAGACTACAACCATTTTGTCTCTCTTATTTTTAGCCAATTACTATTTGGCTAAGATGGTCATTTCATGTGAAGTTAATGAATGAATAAGTTCAAGCATACTCATTGTAGTCATATATTGCTTCCTGAATAGTTGTAAGCTTGGGAATTAATTTCCCCAATAGTGATCTCAAGATCTTTCTAATTTTTTCTTCTTCCATAAACACTTTTCCAAGTGGGTTAAGCATATTAATGAATTCCATGAACCTTGAATACATCTACTTGATATTCTCATCAGGCTTCATGATGAACATTTCATATTGGTATACCAAGATGGAAATCCTTTTAGCATGAACTTGATTTATACCTTCATGAGTAACTTGAAACAGTTCCCATTTTTCTTTCGCATTTCCACACGAGCTAACTAAGTTGTATTCTTCTTCGATGATAGTGCACACAATAATATTTTTGGCTTTGGCATTTAGATACACTTACTTTTTATAATCACTAACGTATTTCCTCCAGGTCTTGTGACAAAGACGACCTTTGTCTTTGATTGTTGCTGTGAATGGACCTTCCATAATAATGTCCATGAGTAACAATCTTGAGAAATGATGCAATTTTGCATTCTTTTTTTCCAATTGAGATAATCTATATTGTCAGACAGTGGTGGCCTATTGTGGGATAATCCTTTGGCAAGAAGTCGGTGGAAGCCATCATGGATGTTCCTCTTAGGATGTTATATCTTTATACTGAGTAAACTTGCTATGATACCATTGTGGTACAGAGTTGAGCGTAAGAGGGGGTTGATTATGCTTTTTAGTTTTTAGCACAACGGAATAAACTCAGGAATAAATGTTTTCTAATTCTGTTGATTCACTATGTACTACTTAACCAATTATTGGTTAGTAGACAATGTAGCAAGTAGCACTACAAGAAAAATTATTTTTTTTCCTACCATTAAAAAACCATAGCAAATAAAAAAATGTAGTAATAAAAGTTATTTACTACATGTCTGCTACAGTTTTTCAATTGTGGACAATGCAGCCATGGGCAAAACTTTACTATATTTTCTGAAGTGTGGTAAATAAGATTTGCTACAAAATTTCTTGTTATTAGTACAATATTATTGTGTAGCAAAAAGTTACCATCTACAACCATATTATTGCCCATACTCCAAAAATCATGGTATATATGACTTTAAACTATGTTTTTCAAAGTATAGTAAATGCTCAAACTATTTATTACAAAGTGGAATGAATAATTATTACACTTAGAGCATAGTAATTATAACTTTTTTTAATTTTTTCATGAAAACTAGTTATTTATTAATATAACTATTATTACAATGTTTTGTGTTAATTTTCTATATCCTATATCTATTCTTTAGTTTTTATTTTCAATATGTTATCACAAATTATTTATATTTTATTTCAACACCATATTTCATGCTAGACAATTATCTGATCACCTCAAATTACAATCGTAATCAAATTAATAAAGTATTAAATGAATAAACAAGCTAGTAATCTTGAATTAAACATATTATAATTGCAACATAAACCAAAATGATATCTCTAAAAAATTCAACTTCCATTGACGTTTATAAAGTTTATCAAGAATAAAAGTTGTTCAAAAAGTTTCATTCTAACTCCAACGTTCATATAAATAGAAGTACTACTTGAACATGAAATAATCAACTTCTATGCAAAATATTACTTCTCATGAGTAATCAACAATTTACCAAAAACAAAGTGCAGCTGTCATTCCAACACCACTAGTCATATCCACTGACTTATGATAAGAAATATTCATTATTAAATGCCAATCCAACGTAATAGCGAAAGTAGAATAGTAATGCCCATTTTATTTCATCAGAACCTGAAAACATAAAGTGTGTGTGTATATATATATCAAAAAAATTAATAAGGAGAAAAACTTCAAAAACATTAAGTAAATTTGTACCAAGAAAATTATCAAGAGAATGACTTAAGTGGTGTACTTAGATTTACAAATTCCCATGCGACACTTTTACCAATAGCTTCTCTTACTGTGCTTACTCCTTTATGAGGTTGTTCTAAATAGTAATTTGGTTGAGTTGCTTTCTTAATCACAACTTTGACAAATTCAGGTCCTAAAGCAACTTTATCAATTTCTTCCTCTGGACCTATGCTCAAAATCACACCTTCTCCAACAACTTCTTTTGGTAGTTCTAAGCAAAGCAATACAACAACACTTCCAACCTAGCATCATATATAATAATTAAGAGACTCACTCGCTTGCAAATAAATTTTCAATATATTGCACAGATAAATTAATTCAAGCCATGTTGAAATGTTATATCTATGCCACAAAATTCAACAAACTGTCACTTACATTGACAAAGAGAATTAATGAACCATAACAGGATTATCCTCAAAAGTGCCATGCCTCTTTTCCTTTTTAAGTTTCACTTACTAAGAAAACAATACATTTCAAAATAATAAGTAATACAATTTCGTCAACATTAGTATATAAACATAAAAAAATATACAAAGAAACCAAGGGTTTTCTTTTATATACACCACATTCCACATAACTCCAACATCTTAATTATCATTTTCATTGATATGTCCAGAACATGATAGTATCTCAAGACTAAATTAAAATTCGAGTAGCAATTAATAAGCATGAAAATACATCTTCCAATTCTCTTTGGTGCAGAATATAACATATATTCTTACGGGGGAAAACTCAACAATAATAATAACAACAACAGCAGCAATAATGTAACCTAAATATTCACAAAGAATAAGTAAGAATATAGTTGATGTAATTGAAAGAAACAAGCTTAAGTAATTGTATATACCAGCTCATGAGACTCTTGAACGGTGTATGGAATTAGACTCTTTATCAAATCTAGTTGTGATCCATCTATCACTTTTTTAATCTATCAGTTATACCAATCCCTACATAAAATACAATATGTATATGATAAACAAATAAAAATGAAGGACAAAAAAATAAGAACTAGCTTGACAACATGTTTTCCAGCTTGCAAATTAGTTATGCAAGAGATCGGAATTGAATGTTGATGGATTTGTGGAGGTATAACTTCATTTGCACTTAGTTGTGCTCCATGTGAAGTAACACGAGATAAAGCAGCTTGTAAAGTAGCAGGCTAGACCAAAGACACGAAAAAATCCAAGCTTAACTTCATATGATTAATTTTATCTCTAAATTCTACACGTACCTCATTTATGAGCCCTTCTTTTATTTTGTCCATTTCTATCTTTTGATCATCTAACTTAAGTTTTATTTGCTCATTCTTCACCTTATCTCTTTCCAATCCAGCTTTAAATGGCAAAAGTTTTTCAACTTGTTCAGACATTAAAGCAGATTGAACATTTGATGTAGATCCATGATGCACCTTACTGTGAGTTATTCCTCTAGCCATACATCTAACAAGCCCTTGGGGATCTTCACCTAAAGCCTTTGTGATTCATTAACTTTTTCTAACTCTTCATTAATCCCTTGTTACAAAGAAATAAACTTTTTTTTTGGCTTCCAACAAAAAAAGAAAATTACACACTTCAAAATTAGAAAAATAAATCTGCAACTAACAATTAAATTTGTTGTGTGCAAATCAGCACTAGCTCCTTTGCCACAAGTACAAAATTCAATCAAAACATCTGACTTTGTGGCAGCTTTTCCTTCATGTCGCATCTGATACAAATTGAAAAAGATAAATAAGTAAAAGCTTATTTTAGCAATGCTAAATAATGTGGATATACATAAATGGAAGATGTTTATACTTTAGCTCTTAAAGGCTAGAAAGGAAGTTTGCCAATATGATGGGGATCTATTTCTTTTTTGCTTTATTTGCTTTATTTTTTTGTGACATATCCACGAGAGCATAAAAAATTACATCCATTCAAGAAGAAAAACTCTCAACTAAGTACTATATATATATAATATTGTGAGGCTTCACTTTTACATGCCTCCAGTGTTTCACAAGTTCAGATGATTGATCCCATTTCCACTTGTTCATTTGCCAAGTCATTTGACAATATTGAAAAATCATTATTTAGATTGTCTTTGTAAGGTGCAAGATACATTTTCTTCAATCAAGCTTTCCAATCTCTCCACATATCATTTATAGTTTAGAGAACTATTTTCTTTCCCTCAGGAGAAAGAATAGTATTAGCCTATCACAATTTTATATACTTGAATATCATAGGCATAGATCAAAATCAAATTAATGCATGGGGGTAAATATGGATCTCTCTAATATTTATTTTCATATAATAAGTCAAAAATAAGGTATTGAATATGACACTTACCTCTACATCTTTCCACACATTATCAAGCTTGTTTTGCAGCATGTTAGACTATCTTTCATAATCCAATAGCAAATAAGTCCCAATTCGTGCTAATGCCCCTAGTATGCTAATGAAGTTTTTATACCATTCTCTTACACCAAGCAGTTGCCCATCTTTATCTTGGGTAACTTGAATCTTTACAAAGAATCCCACTCATCAATCAATTTCGTTGAACTTCGACTTTTGTCCTTTCTTGGAAGCTTGCTTATTTTAGATTCTATAATGAAATATTTAAGAGTGGCATAATTGTATAGCTAAACTTAACTTGCTCATTCAATTAGTAAGAACTCGAAAGTTTAAATGGCATCTCATATAATAGAAGTGAACGAAAATACAAGAGGCACTAAATGACGTCAATGTGTACCTGTTCTAGAGAAGTCATGGGAACTTCCTTGTTATAGTGTTTGAGATCAGGACCTAGGCAAAGGTTGGGTTTGAGACTGAGAATGATGCGAAGAATGTACATGAGCTTGTGCTTGAGTTCGTAGCATTTGATATTGTGCCTGAATTGATGATGTAGAATCCTCTAACAAATTAGCAACATTTTCCACATGAATTGTTTCACATGGTATTTTCCCTATTCTAGTGCCATGTGGTTTCTTTCTTCCTTTAGGCATGATTAAACCTATAGTAAACTTTCAAAATTTATGACAATAAAAAAATATTGTTATGGGATGAATATAAAGTTTAGTTAACGAATTATCATAAAGGAAAGCTTGAAATACATAGAAACATAAAAAGAGATCTTAAACATCAAATTATAATTTTGTTGTGACTCAATGTCGATTGTTATTCTCTCCATCTTCTGCATCATCCTCATCCTCATCGGTTGTCATTCCATCTACTCCTTCTCATTGTCAACCTATTCACACTTAAACATTAAGAAGTTGATGTCATTTGTGTAGCGAACACTTATTACATCAATCAAGATTCCATAGTAGCTAACTTTCCCAACTTGAGGTTTTCGATCTTTCATACTTGAATAACTTTTTGTATCTGTTTTAATCACAACTCCACTATTTCGAGTAGTTTTATTTTCATCATTACTCTTAGTGCAAAACTGAAATCCTATAACAATGCATGTTCGTATCTTCTCGCATGCCAGTGCGGCCTTCGACCAATCTTTTAACTAATTCTGGAATTGGTGAATTAGGCACTTGCTGGAGTTTTTGTAACATGACTTCATGAAATAATGATAATTAAATTCAAGAAATGAGTTCAGTCATAGTGTCTTATTAAGTGTTCTTTCACTTACATATGATTTAAACCATTCATTGAAGGACTAACTATAAATGCAATGAATTTCCCTTGGTTTAGCATGAGGATTTTTTTCTGAGGATTTTTGCCACATGCATGTTACAAAATGGCTCAACTAAATTTGTATATGATAATACACATCTAGCATCTAAAGCAATGTGTCATGATCTATGAGAAATCGCTTCCTTTTCCCAATGACACGGCCTGCGCTCCCATCTCCATCACAATTTCAAGCAGGATAATTCTCTTTCATTTCAACATCTCTGAGATATCTTGAACAAAATGTCACGCACTTATCCATTAAGTACCCTTGAGCAATGGAGGCCTTGGGATAAGCTCGATTACATACATAATTTTTTAAGGTCAGAAGATACCTAAAATAAAGAATCAAAACAAAAGCTATGTCAAGGATAAATAGGGGAGCTATTAAAAAATTAGTAAGACTAATAAAAGAGAAAATTCGAGATTTACCTTTCCATAGACACGGGATACATCCATCATAATTGCAGTGACCGTGGTTTTAGTGCTTCATCTATGAGATGCAAAGGCAGATGCTCCATAATGTCGAAAAACGATAGAGGAAAGATCTTCTCCAACTGGCAAAGTGTTAAGACTATGTGATTTTGAAGATTTTCCAACTCTGCCCTACTAGTTGTTTTAGAATATAATTTTCTGAAAAAGTTGTTTACTTCGATCAATGCATCAACCACATTCTTAGGTAATGCTGCTCGTACAGCTAGAGGTAACAATTGTTGCATGAGTGTGTGATTATCATATTTTTTAAGACCTCATATAATTTGCTCCTTAACCTATACATGTTGTGAAATGTTGGAAGCATAACCATTAGGAACTCTTGCATTTTTTAAAACCCTAAAAATGTGTCTTTATCAACCTCACTCATTGTCAAGAATGCAAAAGGCAAGCAAAATTTTCCAGAACCCTTTTTAATAAGGTGTAATGGATCCCTAATGCTATTTTCCTGGAGGTCTTGCCTAGCTTTGAAGTTATCTTTTCTTTTTCACTTAACCCCTAATATTGTCCAAAGTATATTATCGCACACATTTTTCTTTATGTGCATCACATCCAAATTATATCTAACCAAGTTGTGTGCCTAATATGGAAGCTCAAAAAAGATACTTTTTTTTTCAAATCTATTTTTAAGTTTCCTCTATATAGTTTGCCCTTTTTTGCTTTTGAAGATCTTTCTTTCTATATTCAACAACAACTTCTTCTAACTCATGTAGTAGACTACCATTTTGTGTCGAAGCCTTCTTCATTTCCATTTCTTTAGTTCCATCAAAAGATATTGTATCTCTGCAAAGCCTATGTCCTCTAGATAAGAAGCAATGATGAGGAGTGTAACAATACTTATGACCATGCTTTAGCCACTTTGACCGAGTATCCCTACCAGAATTAGGACAAGCAAAAGCACCTTTGTAGGCCATCCAGACAACATTGAATATCCACGAAACTCGCTAATTGTCCAAAGTAATGCTGCATGCATATTAAACATTTGACAAGTTGATATATCAAAAGCATTACACCATCCCACAACTCTTTAAGTTCCTCAATTAGTGGCTGCAAAAAACAAAAAAAAAAAAAATTAATCTTATTTCTAGGTGATTTAAGGCCATTAATTAAGGTATGAAGTATGCGTACTTCATGCATAACCATGGAGGTAAGTGGTGTGGAATGAGTACGACTAGCTAAGTACTATGTTGTACATTCATCATTGCAATGGATTAAAACCATCTGCTGCCAATCCCATCCTCACGAGTATCACCTGCAAATGATGGGTTTTTTAAATCAAAATCTTTCCATACACATGAATCAACGTGATGCCTATCTTTTCCATTATCTATTCGTTTGTCATTGTGCCATCTCATTAGGAAAGGAATTTTCGATGACATGAATAATTTTTGCAACCTAGGCTTGAGTGGAAAGTACTTTATTTGCTTTACTACAATTTTCTTTTCACTTGCTTTGTACCTTGAAGCAATACATATTTCACATTTATGAAGAGCGTGATCATTTCCTCTAAACAATTTACAATTATTCAGTCATATGTAAATTGTTTCAAAGGTAAAGCTTAACTCATTTGTTTTCTTTTGGGCTTCACAATAATTCGCAGGAAATTGGCACCATCCAAAAATGAATCTCTCAAGATTTCAAGTAACAAGTCAAGTGACTTGTTAGTCCATCCACAAAGTGCATTTAGTTGTAATAAACGAACAACAAAAGACGATTTGTTTGCTTTGAACACCCTAGAAACAACTCCATTTTAGGATCTTGCAACAACGTGAAAAAGTTTCTCGTTTCTTCATTCAAGTCATTGCTAGATATACTGCCAAAATCTGGATCCATATTTTCATTTTGAATTTTTGTTGCCTCATGCACTATCACTACTATATCAATCCCATCATCAGATTCCATGTAGTCATTACTATGATCTTTTTCAAATGATGGGTATGATTCCCCATGATGTCTCCAATTCTTGTATTTATTATCAAAATGATAAAGAAGACAATGCTTTCTGACACCTCTTCTTTTCATAAACTGATTCTTGTATTCCCTGCACGAACAACATAATCTAGCAGTGGCTAGCTTACCCGCAAAGGCAAAGTCAAGAAAATCAGTTATACCAAATATATATTCAGTCGAAGGATTGTTTGAAGAGTCAATCCAACTCTTGTCCATAATCATCTTAACTCTGCTAAATAGTAAAATAAAATCATATTAAAAGGTCAATAATTTTTTGTTTACTTTTAAAACTTGTATGTGCCATGACACTTAAATTACACTTATAAGAAGGTCTTGAAGCATGGTAAAAGTTATGGAAAATGGGACTAATAAGATGTGGAAAAACTTACAGCATGAAATAGCTTATCTATACTACTAGAACATGCTTACAAATTCTACATAGCAAAATTAGCAAAGTTTAATTGCAGGAAGCAAGAATTAAATAATATGTGATAGATAAATAAAGTCTAGCTGCATTTTGAAAAGGGAAAAAAAAAAAATAGAAATGATATTCAAGACATAAGCCAACCAACCTTTGTGCACTACATTTGTATTATTCACAGAATATGGATGTTTTCTGGAATTCACACTCGTTGAATGCCATATCTCTCCACTTATGATGGGGACCACTTGAATTTATAATTTTTTCAAATAGGGACAAAAGTTTTAAAACCAAATGCATCACAATTTGGAACGGAAAGTTTTCTTTTTAAATATTTTATCTCAATACGTACCTTTAAGAAAATTCTATTCGGTTATGTAAGTAGAAATTTAATTTTATTCAATTTTCTTATCAGATATTTTAAACATATAATTAACTTAGTGAAGAGTAGTTCCTTGCTATAGGATGATGTATGCACCTACAATTAAAGAAAAACATATTTTTAAAGTAAATTACTATTACAAATAGTTCATGCACAAAACTCTTGTAATTTTGATTACTTAAGATATGTAATAAAAAAACAAAGAAAAACTTAATTATAAACATTAAATTTATATATTCATGAATCTTCTTAGTTTATTAAAAACCTAAAATTGATTGTTAACAATTAAATAAAAACTATTTTGGCTGAACTATGTTGAACTCGATTTGCTACAAATTTCGAAACCTAGTGGTGTTTGGCTAAACTTATTTGAAGTATTTTAGGACTTACAAGATGTTAGATCTTATCTTGAAAATAAGTTCTTGAAGTGTATGGATATAATATTATTTTTTAAGCTTATAAGATATTAGTATTGATTATTGTTAACATGGTTAAAATTGAAAGTAAATGAATAAGTTAGGAACTTCTTAGACTGTTTGTTTACATTTTGAGGAAATGATTTTCTTTCTCCAAAATATATGCGAACATAATTAATGTTTTGAGGGGAGATGACATTTTCAATTTTCCCAAAAAAGTGCCCATGTTTTCTTGATATTTACAGCAAAATTAATCATATCATACACTTTCTTAAAAACTAAAATTAGTAAACTAAAAATCTCAAATCACTCAGTCTTTACATTAGTCAACTCTCCATCCTTTCCCCTCCTCCCGGGGTCTCTGAGACACACACTCACACACACAAATGGAGGTAGAGTAACAAATAAAACCAAAACAAATAAGCCCATCTATGCTTAGTCCTCTTTCTTGCTAGTAGTGGTTTTTCGGTACTGATTTTCAAGAAGTTGAGGTGAGTATCTCTCTCTCTCTCTCTCTACATATATATATATATATGTGTGTGTGTGTGTGTGTGTGTGTGTGTGTGATATGTCATTTTTGTGTCTTGATGATTACGTGTTCTAGGAAGGAGTTAGTGGGAACACATCATTATAATGCTTTGAAGAACTATTTAAAGTTTGGTCTGCATAGATGTGCCAATCTAAAACAATTTTCCATTGTGCTATCAAGAATAGACATAAAGTTTTCCATACATTTAGCTTAAAAAATGATTAAGTACTAAACAATTCCTTAATTATCTTATAATGACAATGATATAACAAAAATCTAAGAATGTCACAAGATAAATGTCAAGCAACAGATGGTGAAAACAACCCGTTTGGAACCCATAAAGAATGGTGATTTTCTTGCATTATCGAGACCCAAGCAGCAAAGATCCAATCTTCTTTGTTCAAAATAATGATGAAAATAGCCAAAAGAAGCTATACCCATTTCTTCATCTTCCTACATCAAACAATCACAGATCTAATATCCTATTCCCAATTCTCAGTTTCAAAATCATAGGAAGTCAAAAAAAAAAATAAAAAATAAAAAAATCAAGATTACAATAACAGCAATTAAAAGCAACGCAATTCCCAAAATTCTCACTCCCAAAATCATATAAAATCATAAAATAATCAAGATTTTAAGGGAAAAAACTTGAAAAAATGCAGCGATAATTTGGGAGAATGCCTTTGCAAGGATATGGCGGAGGCAACTAGGTTTTGGGGGAGAAAACACTTTTTTTTTTTGGGTATTGGGACTTTCTTCCAACTGCATCACTAGTAACATCCAAGCCAATGAAAGTTAGAATTTTGATTCAAAGTTGAAGAGAAGAGAAGAGATTGAAGAAGGGTTTTTGGCATGTAAGTTTGGCTAAAAGTTTTGCCTTCAATTTTTTGCCCCTCCCTTTCTTTTCTTTTATTTGACATAAGAGGGGGCCAAAATCCAATTTCTTTTGGCACTAAATGTCACCCTAGAATTTGCCACTATTTTTACTACTTATAAAATTACTATAGGGAATTCATTAGCTTTTATTTTGGTAAATGAGAGAAGTGCAGTAATTGTGTTGTTTTATTTACTATTATGAAATATTGTAGTAAATAATAAATTTTTACTATGAAATATTTTAGAGTAGTATAAAAAATATTTATACTTCACTTTTCTTTAACTTTTAATTACTATGAATAAGTATATCATATAGATCTTTTTTACCATGATATTTCTAGTGCAGAGAAAAGATTAGTGGTAAAAAGCCTTTTTTCTTGTAGTGTAGTTAGCAATGCAGTAATCAATAAGTACATAATGAATAGAGTAAAGAATAAAGCTAGTAAGAACATAGGGGTTTTAGAAAGCTTTGAGATCATTTGGTCCAACTACCTGTACCTAGGTTTTTCAATTTAGGATTTTTGTAAAACAATTCTTTATATCATTTTCTTTCCTTTAACCCAACAAATTTTTGCAAGAGCAATTTTAACCTAAATTTTTGCAACCATAATCCTAATGCAGTCCTTTAAGGTACAGAAGGACCAAACCTTTAACTTTTGCAGGAGCAACTAACAACCCAGTCCTTTATAATATTGAAGGACCATACCTTTGACTTTTGCAAAAGCAATCAAAAATCTAAAATTTTATGGGATACAGACCTAGCCCAACTTCTAAAATGGCTAAAGTCTAACCAGTTATAAGTGCTTAACTAGGAAACAAGCTCCTTCAATGTTTTACCAACATTTTATGGGATAAAGTTCAATCCAACTTTTATTGCTCAAGCCTGACCATAGAACAGTGTTTCGCATAAAACAAATTCCCTCAGTGCTCTGACCTTAAGGAGGAGCCATAGCCTTATGCGAAGAGTAAAAATATGAGTTTGATGAAGTATCTATAAAGCTTATACAATGGGTTTCTCCCAGCTCTCAACCTACACAAAGATACTTTGTAAGGTTTCAACATATAAAGTTGAGAGAACTCTTGGCTTCACTTGAAAGAACTTGGATAGTGCAAATTTGAAAATATCTCAGCAAAAATCCTTTTTGTTTAAATTCCACTTTGAGCTATTTATTGGCCAACTAGTTGTTATATGAACGTTACATTCAAGTATGAAGTTGTTCTAGATTCTCCATTTTTCTCTGATAGACTCTACTTCCCAGGTTTTGACTTCCTATAGTTTTCCATTTTAGTGTAAAATTTCATTTTAACCACAAAACATTTTTTACCTATGGTAAAATTTGGCAAAGTTACCATGGAACCACATTGCACTGCTTTTTTCATTATATATCACCCCTGTTCTTAGCATTACACATCACTCTTTAGCAAAATATCATGAAGCCAGCACACTGTTTTTCTTGGCAAAAATTCCATGATTACACATCATCATTTTTTGGCAAAATCGTATTGATCCGCATCATTTTTCTTTAAAATTTAATTCTTAATCAAAATCTATAAATAGGGGGAAAATTCATGCGAATTCTCTCACACGCCCCTTGCACATAGACAGAGGAATACAAAAATTTCATCTTTCTTCTCTTAACTAAAATTAGTTATCTAGCCTTCTCAAGTCTCTAAAACCTATCTTCTACAACACATAAGAATTAAAGGTGAATTTGGAGAGAATGAAAAGACCAAAAATCACCTTAAAAGGTGATATAGAATTGAAGGTAAAATTTATGATTTTTTGTTGTTAATTCCTTTGATTTCTTTCTTTGTTGTAACGCCCCAAGTTCCCAGAGTATCTGCCCCTAGGTCCGTAACATTACTCACATATAGGGGACTAAGCTATATCCATAATAGAAACTCAAATATTATCCATTACATAATATTCCTTACATTTACTTAGCAAATTTTTTCAAAATAAACTAAACCATATCAAGTATCATCAAGTTCCAAATTTACATAACACAAATAAACAAAATGAAGCTAGAACATTAGGCTAAGATATCCAACTCCATCAATCGAACCTGGAATCAATTCCCTATATGGTAAATAATGAAATCATGAGTCCACTAACCTAGTAGCATTTATGGCTAAGATAAAGAGCATGAGAGTACACAGTTAGATAAGCTAACCATGGAATAAAGGAATTCACAATCATAAGAGAGCTAATCACAATTTAGAAGCATAACAATTCATATACTCATACATGATCAAATGGCTGAAAATTCATTAACAATCATGAAAGGAAATAAATTAGGCTGAACTAGTTTTTGGCGGATCTATTACTCTTATAACTAATATTTAAATATCCTTATTATTCCATTTGCCTTCCCTAGTGGCCACTCGGGAAAAGCCATTAATTCATACATTAGGCACAGTCGACCGCGTGTTGTGGATTAGCCCTTTAGAAACCTACATCTAGGTTCCCTCCGAACTATCCAATTGGAAGGCCTCCAGGGGACACACCATGGTCCGTTACTACCCAGTTACCTCTCCTGAACCTCCCCAGGCCCATCATACATGCATACAGGTTCAGAAGAATAGACATATTCTAGATAATTGAATCAATCAGTAAAGAGACATAATTGAATTCAAAATTCAATTTTTAATTTGATATAAACTTTGGACTTTAAGAAATTCATTTTGAAGTCTTAAAACATCTTAAAGAAGGTTTAGATGTACTTAGAATAGTGAAAAAGTTTCAAAATCCACTTTTTGAGCTTCTAGACTCGGCGCAACTTTGCTAAAAGATGAGCGCAGTTGTGCTCGGGCACGATTGCGCTCATTCAAATTTTTTTTTTTCTAAAATCTGCAAAAGTGCTTTAGAAATATTTTCATGATTTTGGACTTAATCAAAACATATCAAAATAAAGGCAAAACATCCCTCAAGTCAATCTAATTCATTTTTCATAATTTCGGCAAAATTCCTTTCTCTTGTCTAAAGCCCATATCATATAAAGGCATTGAATAGGATAAGATGAAGGTCACAAGATTTTTCAAGTATTCACATTAGTCATTGGCAAGAAGTGGAATTCACAAGTCATGATAACACTTCAAGAGCTCAAATCATCAACCATTATCACAAACAATAGCAAGGAAAGGGAATAATCAAAGGATTTCAAGAGCATAGCCAAAAAAGGGGAAAGAAACGAAAAATTTTGCTCTTGTCCTAAGCTTCAACTTTGATGGTTGAGAACCTCAAGTTCTTAGTACTTTAAGCTCTTCCCCTATTAACAAAAAAGGTTATGTATAAGTGTTAAACCACTATCTTCATTAAACCTTAAATTGAATGTCATTCTAGTACTCAAACTTACCAAGATCCTATTGAGAGAGTTCACTTTCCAAAATTTCCCTTTTTCCTTTTTAAGAGTTTAAGTATTGAAGGATGTATATATAAATATAGAGAGATGTGTAGATGTCTTGTTGTAGAGAGAAGGAAGATGGCTTTTGTAAGCATATTGTGTTTTCTTTTTGCAAGAGTGATTTTTCTTTCACGAATTCTACTTATAAGGAAGAGAGGGGTCTATTTGCAATGCATAAGAGCTTAAAGTTTTGCCACTTGTCAAAAGAAGAGCTTGTCTTCCATAAATGCATGACTTGGAGAGGAAGCAAGGTCCATGATGTTAGGTAGCTCAATCTCAATTTGTTGGAAGATTTGATTTCCTAAATCTATCCATAGATATCCTTAGATATTTAATATACATATATACATATGAAGGTTACTAGTGGGTATTTATAAATATTTAGTTATTTTGCAAGTGAAATTTTGGACTTGAATATTGGGCCTAAAGGTTGGGCTGTAATTTGGTGGTTTATCGGGTCAAAATAATATTTTGGGATGAGTTTTGTCTAGATAAAATTTTTGGTTGTTGAAATGAATTATTTTCATTGTTAGAAAATTCTTGAATTGTTGTGAAGGAAATTGTTTGAAATTGCGAAAATGTTCTACATTCCGAAAATAAGGATTTTACAAATATATTCAGGGAAATTTTTTGGTAGTTACATTCTCTCCTCTTAAAAGAATTTGGTTTTCAAATTCATACTTTTACTCCAATAAGTGAGGATATATATTCCGTATGTTGTTCTCACGTTCCCAAGTATCCTCCTCTACTTTTGGGTTCCTCAAGAGAATTTAACTTGGGGGTATTCGTCGATTCCTAAACTCACTAACCTGATAATCTAGGATACGAATAAGTTGTTCTACATAGGTTAGGTTGCTTTGGAGAGGCACATCTATGTGCTCTATTATGTGCGATGGAACCGGATGATACTTTTGCAGTTGGGACACGTGGAAAATGTTATGAATTCCAGTGAGATTTAGCGGTAAATCAAGTCCATATGCCATAGGACCAATTTGTTTAGTGATTTCGAAGGGTCCTGTATATCTTGGGTTTAACTGCCTACGTTTTCCTATTCTACAAATTCCTTTCTATGGTGCGACTTTCAGGAACACTTGATCTCTAATGTCAAACTCCAAATCTTTTCATCACTTATTCATGTGGCTTTTCTGACGATCCTGGGCCATCTTCATATTTTTCCTGATTATCTGGATTTTGTCGATTGCTCCTGTACCAGCTCAAGTAGCAGTTCGTCTTTCCTTGCTTCTAAAATACCCTTTGTTTCATCCAGGTCCCAATGCAAAGATGATCTACATTTTTGACTGTACAACACCTTGCATGGTGCCATCTGGATGGAAGCCTAATAGCTGTTATTAGGCAAATTCCATCAAAGATAGATACCTATCCTAATTCCCAGAGAAATTCAAGACACAGGCCCTGAGCATATCCTCCTATATTTAAATAATCCTTTTTGATTGACTGTCAGTCTAGGGATGAGCTGCAATGCTGAAAAGCAATTTCGTCCTCAGGTGTTCTTGCAGGCTTTTCCAAAATCTTGTTACGAATTTCAGATCTCTATCAGAGACAATACTCTGTGGAATCCTATGCACCGTACTATCTTCTTAATATAAACATCGGCAAGTTTCTCGACACTGTACTGGGTTTTGATAGGTAGAAAGTGTGCTCACTTTGTAAGCTTATCAACCACAACCTAAATAATATTGCACCCTTCTCGTACCACAGGTAGACCTATTACGACATCCATGGTGATTTGGTCCCATTTCCAACTTGACATTGGGAGCGGTTGTGATTTTCCAGACGGTCTTTAGTGCTTCGCTTTCACAAGTTGACATGTTGACATTTTTTAATATATTTAGTCACGTTCGTGTTCATTTCTTCCCACCAGAACTTCTGTTTTAGGTTCTTGTACATTTTTATTCCGACTAAGCACACAGAGTACTTAGTCTAGTGTGCTACAGATAGCACTCTATCTCTCATTCTTGCATAAATGCACACTCGATCTTCGAATCATAACAATCCATCCGTATCAATCTGGAAGTTGGGTTTCATCTCAATTTTAAACTTTTGCACCCAATCGTTCTCTTCTTAGGCTTTTAAGTTTTCACTGTATAAGTTTGGGTATATGCTCATATTTGCCATTCTTCCTGTTCAGTTTAAAGCATTGGTAATGATGTTCGCCCTGGTAGGGTGATAAGCAACTGTGAAATCATAATCTCTCAAGAATTCCATCCACTTTTATCGTCTCAGATTCGAGTTTTTCTAATTGAAAATATATTTTGGGCTTTTATGATCTGAGTAAACCTTTATCCTTGCCCCATACAGATAATAATGCCATTTTGTTAAGGTAAAGACTACCGCTGCCAATTCCAAATTATGAGTAAGATAGTTTAGCTCATGATTTTTCAATTTCCTTGAGGCATATGTAATTACTTTGCCTTTCTACATTAATACACAACCTAATCTTGCTTTCAAAGCTTCAGTATATACGATAAACTCTTATGACCCATTGGGTAGTGCGAGTATCGGAGCAGTGTCAATCGTCTCTTTAGCTCCAAGAAACTTTCCTTATACTGACGATCCCACCCAAACCGTTGATTCTTTTGGGCCAATCTAGTGAGTAGTCCACTAATTTAGAGAAGTGCAAGATAAATTTCGATAATATCCTGTTAATCCCAGAAAACTTCTCACTTCAGCAATGGCCTCAAGCCTTTTCCAGTTGAAGACCACTTCGACCTTCTCTGGGTCTATTTCAAGTCCGTTTTGAGATATTATATGTCCCAGAAAGGTTATCCTCCTCAGCCAGAACTCACATTTGCTAACTTTGGCATATAGTTGGTGCTCCTTTAAGGTTTGAAGGACAATCTGTAAATGTCCTTTATGCTCTTTCTTTGATTTGGAATAAATCAAAATATTATTGGTGAAAATTACAATGAAGCAATTGAGGTATGGGCGAAACACTTGATGCGTTAAATCCATGAATGCTACAATGGTATTTGTTAACCCAAAAGGCATTACCACAAACTCGAAGTGCCCATAATGGGAATTGAACCCAGTTTTGAAAATATCTGCTTCCTGCATTTTTAATTAATAATACCCCTGTCGTAGATATAACTTATAATACACTGCAAATCCTTGAAGGCGATCAAACAATTCATCAATATGGGGTGGGGTTATTTATTTTTTATGTTCACTTTATTTAATTCTTTGTAATTAATATATATTCTCAGTGACCCATCTTTTTTCTTTACGAATAAGACTAGAGCTCTCCAAGGTGAAGAGTTTGGACATACAAAATTCTTATCCAATAGCTCTTGTAATTGGTCTTTTAACTTTTTTAATTTTGCTAGTGCTATTCTATAGGGAGTTTTTGAGAATGGCATTGCCTCAGGAATGGGGCTAGATCACAAACTTAACCTTTCTGTTTGGAGGTAGTGAATTTGTTTCTCATGAAATACTTCTGGAAACTCATTTACCACCTTTATGTTCTTTAGTTCATCTTTATCCTGAGGTTTGTTAATCAGATAAGTTAGAAATCCTTGTCCCGCTTTTTCGATAATTTTTCTTTTTCTCATTGTAGATATGGTAAGTATACTATTGTTCTTAGTTGTGCTATTTATACCTACCCTAACTTCGGTACCCAGCCTGACTATCTTAGCAAAATAGTCAACCATTGTCTAATTCTGATACAACCAATCTATTTCTAGAATAAGATCATAGTCCTGGATTGGCAGTTTAATTAGGTCCGCACTAAATTTCTGATTATCTATAATCACAGGGCATTAGAGGTACCTCGCACTAATCTCATAACACCCTCCTATGGGAGTGTGAACCTCATAGGATATTTTCATTTTTTTTGAGGTTAGGCCTAATCCTTTTGCACAATTTATTTAGATGAAAGAATGCGTTGCACTAGGATCAAATAATGCTTTGTAGATAAATTTTTGAATTAGGACTTTACTTTCTACAACCTGAGTGGGGTCCATTACTTCCTGTTTTGTTAAGGCATAGGCTCGGGCCTTGACTTGGGAGTGCCCAATTGTATTCTGATGCTGCTGGTTTTGTACCCCAGCGTTGGTATTCTTATGATTTTTCGGGCAGTCCTTTATTGAGTGTTGGGCACTTCCACAGATTACACATTTGCCTTATTTCTTCCAACACAGGTCTTCGGTATGAGAAGTGTCTCTGCAGAATCCACAATTCCCTTTTAGGGAATTACTAGAGCTTTGCCTTTATCATTCATTGTGTAGTATTCCCCGTTATTACTTTAGGTTTCTTACCCTAAAAACCCTTCTTGCCTTTGTCTTGGTCAAACTTCTCTGCCCACTTGGCTTTATCAGCCAGGATATGAGGAGCATACTGAATTAATTGGTTATACTCAGCTTCATATTTGGCTATCTGAGAGTTCCCTGAATCAGATTCATAAACTCTTTTTCCCTCAAATCCCTAACTACTTGAGAAATATACTTTCTCAGGAACTCTCCCTTGAATTCTTCCCAAGTTCTCTCCAGTTTCTCTCTCTCCCATCTCCTTTCCACAACTTTCCACCATTGGTGCATGGCTTTTTCAAACAGAAACGTATTGTACTTCACTTTCTATGTGTTTGTATAATTCAATACTCGAAAGATTTTCTCAACTTCTTCTGATCATCAGGTTCACCATTGAAGTTGGGTGGATTGAATCTTAAAAATTTGGTCAATATCTTATCATCAGAATCTTCTTCCTCTTTATGCCCCTGATTTTCTAGTTGTTGGCCTTGATTTAAAACTTGTCGAAGTAAGGTGAAAAGTTGTTCAGCAATCAGCTCATTTCTCAGGGGTGGTTGTTCTTAAGGTTCATTCTGAACAGGGGGATTTTGTACATGAGGTTCTCGTCCGGGTATTGTATTTTTCAAATGATTTGGAGTTTTAGGTGTCCTAAGTTCCCTGTTTTCTAGGGAGTTCGTTGTATGATGTATTCTTGCTAGAAGCCATTAAAATCTGAAATGTTATATCAAGGCCTTCTCAATAACTTAAGAATCTCCCATGCACCTTAAGGGCTTGGTAAGTCATTCATTATAAGGAATATTCAAGATAACAAGTACTTTAGAAGGTCATTTCACATCATCCAAGTTTGAAACACATAGCAAAACTTACGGTTATAAGGCCATCTTTACAAAAGTTGTCAAACTAAGATGGCTATCTAACCCAAGGTCATCACCTATTCAACTTCTATCATACCTAGGCATGGTCTATCAACTTCTATAGTTAGTACAAAATATAAGTTACTACTTACAATCTTCCTACCATGCCTAGCGAAAAGAAGCTTCATCATACAACCTATATTTACACACTTATGCACATACTATAACACATCACTTAATCAATGGCTACATAATTAGAATCCTCTTCGAGATCCTCTTTTCGTTTTTCTTCCTCGTCTCATCCATAACCATCATTGTTATTGCTGCCTGCCTCATTACCATCAACGCTGACAACACTACCATCACCACCAGCTTTATTTCCACCATTATCTTCATCCTCGCCACTACCATTATTGCCGCCACAAATCTCCTCACCATCAAAGTTTTCAAATCCACCCAATATCGCATTGTCCATGTCCGCCAATTATTCCTCAATTCAAGTTAAGACCACGTTTGGCTTGTGTGCTGGCATAAGAGGTGGTAGGGGTCTCACACTCACATGAGCGGTCCTCCTATACCTTCGCCTACTACCATGGCCATTGTTACGTATAATGGATGTTCATTCCTTGAGTCAGGGCCTCTAGTGCATGCTTATTCCCACTTATCGTAATGGGACCCCATAACATCTTTCTTTTCTCAAACACCGTTATGGTCTCCCCACGAATATAATCTTGAGCTACCCACTCAACACCAAATGTAGCATCATCCGATTGTTTTGAGATCTCCTCAAGTTGAGCCACCACATCCCTAAGCCTTTGATAGAAGTATCGCCGGTTGCTTGCTATCATGTTTTTGGAATTCATGCATTGTGCTTAATATTTAGAGGCCATGTTCTCTATCCTAGTCCTTGCCTATTTCCCATATTCTTGATGCAACATATATAAGTCCATGTACGTATTTCGCCAATACTCGATTTCTTTCTCCTTTTTTTTATCTCTCCATCCCAATCCATTATCCTTGGCTTTTTTAGTGGCCCAATGTTACTATCACTTGAGCTATAATCTAATTCAGAATCCATCCACTCTGCTACCTTCTTCTTTCCTTTGTCCATATATCATATCAAAATAAAAAAAACCACGTTAGTGACAAGAGAGAATAAAAAGTAAAATGCTACAAATCAAAATCTCCAAAGTTTCTTATCCTAAGCTCTGATACCACCTATAAAAACATGGGGTCCTAGAGCATCCGTCTTTAGGTCCGTAACGTTGCTCACATATAGGGGACTGAGCTATATCCATAATATACATCATACTCCTTACATTTATATACAAAATTTTTCCAAAATAAACTAAACCATATCAAGTATCATCAAATTCCAAATTTATATAATACAACTAAAATAAACAAAGCTAGAACATTAGGCTAAGACATCCAACTCCATCAATCGAACTTGGACTCAATTCCCTACATGGTAAATAATGAAATCATAGTCCACTGGCCTAGCAAGATTTACGGCCAAGATGAAGAGCATGAGAGTAAACAATTAGATAAGCTAACCGTGGAATAAAGGAATTCATGATCATAAGAGAGTCAATCATAATTCAGAAGCATAAGAATTCATATACTCACACATGATCAAATGGCTCGAAATTCATTAACAATCATGAAAGGAAATAAATAAGGCTGAACTAGTCTTTGGCAGATCTATTACCCTTATTACTAACATTTAACTATCCTTATTCTTCCATTTGCCTTCTCGAGTGGCCACATTGGAGAAGCCATTAATTCATACATTAGGCATGATCAATCGCTTGCTGTGGACAAGCTCTTTGGAAACCTACCTCCAGGTTTCCTCCGAACTATCCAATAGGAAGGCCTTTAGGGGATCTACTGCAGTACGTTACTGCTCGGCTGCCCCTCTTGAATCTCCCCAAGCCCATCATACAAGCATTTAAGTTCACAAGAATAGACATATTTGAGATAATTGAATCAATCGGTAAAAAGATATAATTGAGTTCCAAACTTAATATTTGATTCAATATGAACTTCGGAGTTCAAGAAATTCATTTTAAGTTTTGAAACGTCTTAAAGAAGGTTTAGATATGGCTAGAATAGTGAAAAAGTTCAAAATCCACTTTTTTAGCTTCTGGATTGGGCACAAATGCACTTGAAAACAGGCGCGGTTGCACCTACGGAGCTCGAGGCGTCTGCCCAGCCAATATATATATATTTTTCTAAAATCGGAAAAAGTGCTTTAGAAACATTTTCATGATTTTGGACTTAATCAAAATAAAGAAAAACCTCCCTTAATTTAATTTAATTCATTTTTCAAAATTTCATAAAAATTCCTTTCTCTTGTCTAAAGCCCATATCATATAAAGGCATTGAATAGGATAAGATGAAGATCACAAGATTTTTCAAGTATTCACATTAGTCATTGACAAGAAGTGGAATTCACAAGTCATGATAACACTTCAAGAGCTCAAATCATCAACCATTATCACAAACAATAGCAAGGAAAGGGAGTAATCAAAGGATTTCAAGAGCATAGCCAAAAAAAGGGAAAGAAACCATAAATCTTACGCTTGTCCTAAGCTTCAACTTCGATGGTTTAGAACCTCAAGTTCTTAGTACTTCAAGCTCTTCCCCTAATAACAACAAAGATTATGTATAAGTATTAATCCACTATCTTCATTAAACCTTAAATTGAATGCCATTCTAATACTTAAACTTACCAAGATCCTATTGAGAGAGTTCACTTCCCAAATTTTTCCCTTTTCCTTTTTGAGAGTTTAAGTATTGAAGGATATATATATATATAGAGAGATATGTAGATGTCTTGTTGTACAAAGAAAGAATATGGCTTTTGTATGTAGAGTGTGTTTTCTTTTTGCAAGAGTGATTTGTCTTTCACTAATCCAATTCTATTTATAGGGAAGAGAGGGGTCTTTTTGCAATTTATAAAAGCTTGGAGTTTTTCCACTTGTCGAAAGAAGAGCTTGTCTTCCATAAATGCATGACTTGTAGAGAAAGAAAGGGCCATGGCATTAGGTAGCTCAATCATAATTTGTTGGAAGATTTGATTTCCTAAATCTATCCATCGATATCCTTAGATATTTATATATATACATATAAAGGTTGCTAGTGTGTATATATATACACTTAGTTATTTTGCAAATGAAATTTTGGGCTTGAATATTGGGCCATGATTTGGTGGTTTATCGGGTCAAAATAATATTTTGGTACGAGTTTTGTCGAAATAAAATTTTCGGTTATGAAATGAATTATTTTCATTGTTAGAAAATTCTTGAATGTTTGTGAAGGAAATGGTTTGAAGTTACATAAAGGTTTTACGTTTCAAAAATAAGGATTTTAAAAATATATTTAGGAGAATTTTTAGGTAATTACACTTGTTTCCAAGAATCTTCCTAAGCTTCTAAATTTCATGATAATCTTAACTCAAGGGATAGATTTTTATCTTATTTTCCCATGAAACCCTAAATAAGAACATAAACTCTAAACTTGAGCTTTCAACTCCAAATTTTTTGAATCTTATGTTTCAAAATTTCCTTGAGTTTTGGAAAATTTTTCATTCATATAATTCCACCATTCTTAAAGTCTTCAAATGTTTAGGTTTTAAAAAAAAAAATTAATTTGTCCAGAACCAAAATCCAGTTCTGGGTGCTACAGGGCCCATAACAACTGCGACATTGCCCAGTCTAAAGCTATATTCTACATTTTTTTTGACTCATTTGATCCCTTTCATGTCTATACTCCTCATATCATGATTCTAAATATTATGCGATAAATTCATTCCTTTATTTTATTGAAAACATTGAGTTGATTGATAAATTATTGTGATATTATACTTGTACTACCATTTAACCTTTACCAGACGTTAGGGCTCTAGAGGTGTCTCCTACGGGCTCAAGGCTCTCGTGCAAGTACCACTTTGCCTAGAATGCTCAAGAGGTAGCTCCTACACGCGTAGTATTTTGCCCCGCATAGCACTTAGTTTCCTTCGACTGTTGGTCAGTTCTGATACCATTTGTCACGCCCAGGCCCAGGGGCCCAGGATGCGAGATTTGTCTAAAAATCTACCGTACGTAACCTGAAATTGAACTTTGAACAACTTACTCAAAAGAAATATCTAATGGTTGAACATAGATTCTTCGGTCATGCTTATATAGTGGTGATGGCTTTCTTTATTTTCCTAGAAATTGCCATACCCAAAATTTTCAAATAGTAAAATTGCTACAAAATTTTGAATTTAGTACCTCTTATTATCTTTTAGAAAAATATATATACACTAGTAATTAATAATTGCATCCTAAATTTTAGAAACTACTTGGTTATGATTGTCATATCCCCAAAATATTCATAGTACATTCAAAATAAAAATAAAAATAATATATATATTTATAGAAAAGGGCAGAGAAATTAGCAAGTCCAACCCAACATTAATTAGTTAATGGGTCTTTCTAGATGGGGCAATAGAAAATTTAGTATTTTGGAAATGATGGCCCAATTCATTTTGGGCCTGCAATTATAAAAAAAATAAATCAAAAAAGGGAAAGCATGAATCATCTGCCAAATCGCCCCTTGAAAAAAAAATATAAAAAAGTGTGAAAAATGGGAGAAGGATTTGTGGCACACAAAACCTGCCACTTTGGCTTTATAGTCTTTTGAGATGGCAAGTTGATTTCACACATTTTCATATTTTCTTTTTCAAGGGGCGGTTTGGCAGATGATTTATCCTTTCCCTTTTTTTATTTATTTTTTTTATTATTGCAGGCCCGAAATGAATTGGGCCATGGTTTCCAAAATACTAAACTTTCTATTGCCCCATCTAGAAAGACACGTCAACTAACTAATGTTGGGTTGGACTTGCTAATTTCTCTCCCCCTTTTTTATAAATATATTATTATTATTATTATTATTTATTTTTGTTTTGAATGTACTATGAATATTTTGGGGATATGACAATCATAACCAAGTAGTTTCTAAAATTTAGGATGCAAATATTAATTACTAGTGTGTATATTTTTCTAAAAGATAATAAGAAGTACTAAATTCAAAATTTTGTAGCAATATTACTATTTGAAAATTTTGGGTGTGACAATTTCCTACCCTTAAAAGAATCTGGTCCCCAGATTCTAACCTAATTCTATGAATAGTTCTAGGTGGTGTTTGCGCATCACCTCTTCTCGTTCCTAGGTTGCTTCCTCAACTTGGTGATTTTGCCACAGTACTTTAACGAGAGGAATTTTTCGATTATGTAATTCTTGAAATTTTTGATCTATAATTTGGATGGGTCTTTCCTCATAGGAGAGATTAGCTTCAAGAGGTAAGTCTTCGTGCAAAATTACATGACTCACATCAGGGTAATATTTTCTTAATTGTGAGACATAAAATACATCGTGGACACCTGTAAGATTTGGTGGAAGTTTTAACCGGTAGGCAACATTTCTAATACGTTCACTTGTGTCAAAAGGTCCAACATATCTTGGACTCTGTTTCCCTCCTTTTCCAATTCTCTTAAATCCTTTTTGAGGTGATATCTTGAGAAAGACTTGATCTCTAATTTTGAATTTTAACTCTCTTCTTCTCTTGTCTGAATGACTTTTTTGTCGATCACGGGCAGCTTTCATCCATTGTTTTATAATTTGGGCTTTATGAATGGCATCTTGGATGAGTTCGGGCCGGATTGCCCTATGTATTCTGTCTTTTGCCTATCGCCACTTGTCCAAGTCCCAATATAATGGCGATTGACATTTCCTTCTGTATAAAGCTTCGTATGGGGCCCGTTTGAATAGATGCTTGATAACTATTATTATAAGCAAATTCTATGGCACATGACCTAAGCATATCTTTTAACTATCTTATCAATCTTTCAGATTGTCCATCAATCTGAGGATGGGCAACTGTGCTAAATTGTAACTTAGTCCCGGTATGTTTTTGCAAGCTTTGCCATAGCCAGGAGGTAAATTTAGGATCCCGATCAGATAAAATACAAGTAGGAATTCTATGCAACCTTATGATCTCACGATGGTAAAGTTCAGCTAAGGTTTCTACCTTATTGCTAGCTTTAACAGGAAGGAAATGAGCTGATTTTGTCAGCCTATCCACAATTACCCATATTCTATCATATCCACGTCTTACTCTTGGTAATCCTGTCACAAAGTCCATGGTTATTTGATCTCATTTCTAAATTGGGATTGGTAGTGGTTGTAGTGTGCCCCGTGGTTTTTAGTACTCTCCTTTAACTTTGTGATAAGTTAAACATCTTCTTGCAAAATTAGAAATGTCTCTCCTCATACCATTTGACTAAAAGTGCCTTTTAAGATCCTAACACATTTTGCTTCCCCCAAGGTGGACTATATTTGGTGATTTATGAGCCTCTTCCAAAATTTCTCTCTTAAGGCTATTAGGTACATAAACCCGATTCTTATATCTTAAAATCCCATCATTGTCGAGTCCTAATTTTGTGTCTGTGCCTTTTCTTAGCAACGCTTGTTGTTGTTGATTCCAATCATCCTTTGGTTGACTCCCACAGACTTTGAAGCTTAATTCAGAATGAATAGCTAAATTTGCAAGTCGAGCACGAGATCTTATAATGATGATATCACTTAAAGGTCTCAGCATTTTTATGTTATTTCCTACATATGCTAGTCTTGCTCTTCTACTCAGTGCATTGGTTACTACGTTGGCTTTTCCAGGATGGTATTGAATTTTCCAATCATAGTCTTCTAAGAACTCCATCCTTCTCCTCTGCCGCATGTTTAAATCTTTTTGAGTAAATAAATACTCGAGACTCTTATGGTCCGTGTATACCTTGAAAGTTGTGCCATATAAGTAGTGTCTCTATTTAGCTACAACAAATACAATCGCTGCTAACTCAAGATCATGGGTTAGGTAATTTTCTTCATGGGAATGTAGTTTTCGGGATGCATATGCAATCACTTTATCGTTTTGCATGAGTACACAACTTAAACCTTCTTTCGATGCATCTATGAAGAGGACAAAGCCCTCAATTCCTTTTGGTAAGGTTAGTATTGGAGCTGTTGTTAAACATCTCTTCAATACTTGGAAACTAGTTTCGCATTTATCAGTCCACTGAAATGGTATTTCTTTATGGGTTAATTGGGTCAGTGGCCCAGCAATCTTTGAGAAGTCCTACACAAATCGTCGATAGTATCCCGTGAGACCTAGAAAACTTCTAGAGATTATGTGGCCTAGAAAGGTTGCTTTCTCTAACCAGTATTCACATTTACTAAATTTTGCATATAATTTGTTTTCTTTTAGCATTTGCAATGCTATACGCAAGTGTCTAGCATGCTTATCTGTGGTCTTTGAGTAAACTAAGATATCATCCATAAATATGATCACAAATTGATCTAAATATGGTCGAAAGACTCTATGCATCATATCCATAAAAGCTGCTGGTGCATTAGTCAATCCGAAAGACATGACAACAAATTCAAAATGTCTATATCGAGTATTAAATGCAATTTTTGGTATGTCTTTCCCTTTAATCCTCAATTGATAATATCCCTACCTTAAATCTAGTTTAGAATATACTTGGGATCCTTGTAGCAGATCAAATAATTCCTCAATATATATGGGGTAATGGGTACTTGTTTTTAACAGTAATGCAATTTATTTCCCGATAGTCAACACACATCCTTAGTGTTCCATCCTTTTTCTTAACAAAAAGTATAGGTGCTTCCCAAGGTGAGATGCTAGGTCAAATATATTCACTTTGCATTAGGTCATCAAGTTGAGTTTTCAGTTCTCTTAATTTGGTTGGAGGCATTCGATATGGTGCTTTTAAGAAAGGCTCCGCTCCTGGGATAATGTCAATTACAAATTCCATTTCCCGAGTTGGAAGTAATAAACCTAAAGTTTCTGGAAATACATCTAAGAATTCATTTACCACCGATATTTCTTCAATCTTCACTTGGTCCTTTGCTTTGTTCAGAAAGTATGCTATGAATCCTATAGCACCTTCCCGGATGTGCTTTTTAGCTTCAACTATAGAGATTAGAGGTATATCTCATGATATGTTGCATGTCATTTTGGATTCCCATGGACTGTCACCACCCAAAATGACTTCTTTGGTGAAACAATTCAAATGAGCATGGTATTGGTACAACCAATCCATTCCTAGAATCATATCATAACCTTGAATAGGCAACTCTATCAAGTTAGCTGAGTATGTTTTATCATTGATCCTTTTATGGATATCTTTTAAGATCCGATCAGTAATGAAACCAGAACCCATAGGTGTATTAAGCTCAAAATTATATGAAAATTATTCAGGTCGGGCATCTAGTCAATTTATTCTAAGAGGGGATATAAAAGAGTATGTGGTTCAAGAAAAAGTTTGGATATAGATTGTCCTTCTACCATAGCTATTGGATCCGGCCTTTCTTTTCCCTCTAACGCATCGCCATAGCTTTTACACTTGGCTTCCTAACTTGTCCAACCTGTGATTTCTCCTTTTGTGCTTGTGTATTGGGAGGATTTCGAGCCTTAGGACACTCTATGATCATGTTTTGATTACTTCCACAAGCGATGCATTTCCCTCCCATTTTTTTTTTTTAAGTAGGTAATCATCCTTTTGAATTTTCTTCGACAACTTCTTCAGGGTCTTCTTCTTCTTCTTTAATGATAGGATGGGGTACTTGTCGTAGAACTTGGAGTTCTCTTCATAAAGCTACTAACTCTTGATTTTTTTGATTCACTAGAGCATTCTTTTCGTCAATACAACATTGTCTTGCCTGGAGTAAGTGAGCTAGATTTTGCTTTTTAGAGTCTATATTCTACAATTTCTTTTCTAAGCCAATTTTTTCCGTATTACCTTCGTTCAATTGTTGCTGTAGCATTTGGGTTTGGAATTCTAGCTCTCGTAGTTGGTTTTTAATTCCTATTAGCTATTTAGCTTGATTTTCAACGATCTGTCCCCAAAACCATGAATTGTTTTTATTTCATTGCATTCCGCAATAATCCTATCCCTATCATAGCTAAGTTCATCTGCTAAAATCATAGGATAATATCCCTCTGACTCGCTCCACTTGGATAGTAACATAGTAGGGGATAGTCATATCGAAGTGGAATACTATAACTATTTCCTTGCACTGCCATCTGCCACCAATCAACCAAATAATTAGTAACAATTCATCAACCATGCTCTGATACCACCTTGTGGTGCCCCTTCTTATCTTGCAAGTACTTAACTTGTAAGTAAGAGGGGTCCAATGAGCAGGCTAAATATTTGTAAGTCGACTGATGGCCAGTGTAACCTTTTATCAATAATAATAAATGGGAACGGTATTTAGTAGATAGAGATAAGCATTAAAAAGTAAAACTTCTCTAACGAGGGTAAACAGGTACAATAAAAGAAATAGCACCTATGGCTTTAACCTATCTATTACATATCATCATAGTTAAGCATTACCCATTAAAGCATTTATTACAAAAATGAAGGTTATTACAGCTTCACCAAATATCCTACCTATGCTTGATTGGCTACAAAAGGATTTTTTTGAGTGAATGTATCACAGCTTCTGCTGATTCCTGGTCTGTGGCATAGAATAAAAGAAAAAATATAGGTTGTAAGTCCAAGCAACTTGGTGAGGCTAAATATATATATACATATAAAATGAACATAATTAGTAAAATAAATAAGTATGACTTTATGAAACAATGCAAATACGAAAGATGTAGCAGTATTGTATGAGGACATGTAAATGTGAACTGTGAATACGGGTCTCCACCCTTATGTCTACCCAACGCATAATAAAAAAATAAAAATCCTTATGCCTCCCTTGTCGAGAAGCCATCTCGACTACGGAACAAATGGATGGTGTACCCCGTGCCCAGGTCAATACACCAATCTAATTTTACCACAACCAACCTCCGACTGTCCCTAAACCAGATCCTTCGGAGTGGTTTTGTAAAGAGAAGGACATACACTATCGGTCCTTTCTGCCCGACAACCCCTTCTGTACGAACCTGGGCCCTACTCTCCCAAGGGCATCCCCAAAGGAATCAATCAATTACAATCAAATACAACTCACAAGTTCAAAATTTTTATTTTAATTTTCGAAACAAAATGCTATGCATATAATCCGAGGAAAACATTTGTTTAAAATTTGAAATCTTGAATCCTATGTATAAAATAAAGATTTTGAAATAATGTCCTAATTGTAGATATATCTATGCGAGAAGAAAATAAGAAAAGCATATCTTAAATCAATCAAGAATGATAATACGAGAATATTTACATAACATACAATTCAATGCCCCAACTAAGGAAAGTTAGAAGGCACTCACTTTTCAGTTACTTTAGCTCCTGGGTTGAGTCATTACCTATAATAAGTAAAAATTAATTATTTAACTCGAAACAATGGCTGCCTAATACTAACTATCGACTTTGATGTAAAGTTTGATTAAAAAGATATAATTGTTGAAAATAGATTTCAAATTTGAATCTAATATATCGAAAATATCAAATGAGGGTTTTTAGCTCAAAAGTCAACTGGACTAGTTGACTATCGTCATCCATGTATATTTCTATACGAGAGGTGGGAGTTAGGTGTATTATGCTTCATTCATCACATTTAAACAAGATATGTTGAGTTTTTAAGAGTTTGGCAGGTTAAATGAAATTTGGTATTTTGGAACTTTTTATATCATATGGCTGACAAGGGGTCTTTGGCTCCCATATCTTCCAATTTCCTAAATACAAAAACTAAATACTTCGTCATCTAGATATTCTATGAAATGTGAAGGATTCCTAGGCTTTTGAATAACTCAATTTGGGTTAGTTTGAAGGACAAATGAAAGACCAAAGTTGGCTTGTTGACCATGAGAATTTGGAAATTCCCATTTTCTGGAAAGAGGGCAGTGAGAAAGCCTACTTTGAGCATTCTTTTCATTTGTACAAAAGTCTAATGAGTTTAGATCTTATACCACTAAAAACTTCACACAACAAGGTTTCTAGTGGTATAAGGCTCATCCAATTCCATCAAGAAATGAAATAGTATTGAAGCTCTAAATTTGGTCACTTACCTGTGGAGTTATTTTGCAGCAGACTAGGGGAGCGACTTTACGACCTCACCGCGTTCCTTATAATTAATATTTCCCGAACTTGCTTTATATGGACAAACTAGGATAGATTGCTTTCTATAGAAACTTGTTTAGGTTGATTTGATGGAGTATTAAGTAAGTTATAAAGGCTAGAAGAAGAGTGGACATGGCTATTTCTTTTGTTTTAGTGGTGAAAGGGGTGACTTCTAAATGTTTTTCTTTGCCTATAGTTCAATGCTTTCTATGAATTCTTGCTCCTCCAGACTCCATGCAATGTGAGGTATTTATAGATATGATTTACCAGCCATGAGTCATCAGCATTAAGTGCCTAGGTGGCCTTCAACTTGCGACCTCAAAAGGCTATAAAGCTAAAGTGGCAAGTCTAGTGTGTCACAAATCCTTCCCCCATTTTTCACACCTTTTTACATATATTTTTTTCAAGGGGCGGTTTGGCAGATGATTTATCCTTTCTCTTTTTATTTATTTATTTATTGTTGCAGGCCCAAAATGAATTGGGCCATGGTTTCCAAAATACTAAACTTTCTATTGCCCCAATTAGAGAGACCCATTAACGAATTAATGTTGGATTGGACTTGCTAATTTTCCCTTCTCTTTCTTTCTATATATATATATATTATTTTTTTATTATTTATTTTTATTTTTATTTTGAATGGACTATGAATATTTTGCGGATATGACAATCATAGCCAAGTAGTTTCTAAAATTTAGGATGCAAATATTAATTAGTAGTATATATATATTTTCTAAAAGGTAATAAGAGCTACTATATTCAAAATTTTGTAGCAATGTTACTATTTGAAAATTTTGGGTATGGCATGTCAGGAAAGGGATTATGAAGCAGAACTTGCAATTAAGGATCAAGAAATCGTAGCAAAAGATTGAGAAATAACAATGTAGTAGCAAGCTTATTGGATGCAGTGCTAGCAACATCAAGAATACATAGCTTTATCACAGAAAGAAATCCATGACTTGGCCGAAAGATATCACAGCAGGCTTATTGAATTTAGAGATTAGGCCTCTCTCAATCACTTGTATATTGCTCATCTAGCTCGAGAGATGCTCAACCGATACGAGGAGATTATAAGAAAGATGGCCGACAGGATATCTGAAGTGGAATGGTTAGCCTAAGAGTATTTGCGGACCAGCTTTATTTATCTAGCATATATGTCTGGACCATCCAAGGAGGTCAGCATGGCTGGAGCAGCTAAGGAGTGCTATGGCTTGCATGGGACAGATCTAGGTAAAAAAATTCTTCAAGCAATTGGACATTCCAACAGAAAGGATTGTTAAGGAGGTAATATCAAACCCGACATCAACAAGACAGACGGTAGAAGAGGCCAGGAATCAGGAAGCTCTGGTTACGAGAGGACAACAGGCAACAAGATGTCAGGTAATTTCCCCTGGGCCACATGTAAGCTTTGATGAGGATGACCGAATTGTTAGAATAGCTCATCGAGCAATAGAGAAATCGAGAGACGGTTTATTGAGGATGATGAGGAACAAGATCCCATGAGGGTCCAAATACTATACCTAACTGGGATATGACATATTGACATTTATATATGTGTGTACATAGTTTGTATGGGACTGTGTATAGAGAAAGGGGTAGAATTAGAACATAGGTAATAATGTTGCGTTAACTAAATATCTAACTATCTTTTGAAAATGGCAGGATGATCAAGAGACTTTTGCTGCTAATATACAACTTCTTGCGGTTGCTTGGTTAAACTTGTGTGTTTTATAACTTTCCAATCCATTAGAATGATGAGTTTTTTGAATGATGATGATCTTAGAATAATATTGCACATAAGAAAAGTCAGCCTCACAATAATCAATCACAGAATCGAGGACATGCTCAACTGGAGGACTCCGATAGGTCTAACAGTCTAACCAATGAAAATAACAATGTACCTCGAGATGTGGCACCAGAGCTAGCACCACCTGAAGTAAATATGTCAGCTGCTGAACATATGTTTACTATGTAGCAGCAATTTATGAAATTTTACCAATAATGAGCGAATACTGAAAATCGTGGGAGTGAAGCCCAGGAGATGGAGGACAAATGTAACATCTCGAATTTTGTTCACCTCCACTTTAGTTCCATCTAGGCAACCCATAACCTAGTCTATTTTGATTTGACCTAATTGCATGCATCATATTTGACCATGGGGTCCTAAACCAAAATCTTTGAAACCACATGAGTTAGTATCAAATTTTGTGAAATATAATTTTAAGATTTAAAAGTTTTGGGAATTGAAGTTTACTCCCTTGCATTTTTGTAATAATGATAAATTTGATTTTTTGAGCTTAGTTATTAATTTAGATTGCTTTATTCTTATTGAACTTAATTGGCCCGATTATAATAAATTTTTTGGATTAATTTAAATATTTAATTAGATTGAGCATAATATCTAAATTTTGAAATATATCTTGAAATTTTAAAGGTTGGGTTACTAAAAAATATTCGATTTAAATTAGATTTTATATTGAAACCCCAAATTTTGTTTTGATTCCAAACCAAACTATTAATATAGTCCATTCTAAACTTTGGACTTGACCTATTCATATGTTCAAATTTGATTTTATAAAGTTTGTTTAAAAGAATTAAATTACAGTATTAAAACTCTAAAATTTGACTGCCAATTTAAAATAATTAGGGAACTTAGATATCATCAAAGTAGCACTAAGAAATTTTACATATTTTGATTTTTAAGTCTAATTATTAGGTTAATCCATTCCAAATAAACTTGGCCGAATTGCATATTTCATATTTACTTCATGACTCACATAAAATAGTTAACTAAGCCTAACATCAAATTTTGGATAATTAAGTCAAAGGCTCTAATTACTTAGAATTTTCAGCTCTTCTGACAAGATATCTCTTATCCTAAAATATATTTGCATGTGTTGTAAATATAGATACAAATGCATGTACACCTACATGCATGCATAGCTAAATAGTGCCCATCAAATACCCACATACACCAATAAGCTCACACACATCATTCATGCCTTTAAAATTATTTGAACCCACTTGTTAGCAAATGAATTATTCTCCACCACTTCATCATCTGGCGTCTCTCCAATACTTGGCAACTAGCCTTTTATCTAGTTCCATGTGTCAAAATCCTTAGTCCACCTTCTCTTCATTTTTTTTCCTTCCCACCAAAACACTTCACACACACACACACACACACATAAATATAGCTTCTCACTCCCGAACTTTGAGCCTTACTATTAGTTTCCTATGCAAGCTCAATTATAAACCTTTTATTATCCTTAGAACTAATAGTATGAAGTGGAATTTGAAAACCTGTTTGACTGTGAGTGCAAAAGAGAGAAATTGTAGCTGAACTTCATTAAATAACCGTTCCCAACAATTGAATCACACATTGTAAACGTATCTAGGGTCCCCTGGTTAAGGTGAATACAGGGACACAAGAATCGGCACAAGTGGACACCCCGAATGTGATGATCGAAGAGAGATGTGCTACAGTGATGAAGACAAATTCCTATAGTGCCTCATGCTAGCAGAATAGGCAGTGGATAGAGAGAGTGCAAGCTCTCTAACATGACCTTTCTCACTTCAGTTAGATTTTAGTCGGGGTATGAAAGTCTAATCCTAAAACTCATATAATTATCAAACCCAAAAAATCGAAATAATATAACTACGATGAAATACGTAAATAAATAAATAAAATAGTAGAAATGCTACCATACAAAGGGGTTTTTTGTTATTTGATGAAAGTGGATATTTGGGTACTCAGGATCAATTTGATAACATTTGAAATTTTATATGATTTAGAAAGTGAAAAATCGGATCACTCAGAGGTGCTGTAGCTTAATTTGGATAACTTTTATGGTAAGAATTATTTATTTCAGAGCCTAAGATTTTATTTCCACACATAGTACATATTATTCCAAATTTTCAGGCTCTAATTCAAAATTACACCTCCATTATTTTAATTATTGTCTTTATCGCGGAAATTCGATTTTGATTAATTGCTGAAAAATGAAGATCTCGGTACCCTTAAAAGCTTAAGGCTGAAACCCCTTGAAAATCTTATGATGTTTTTCTTGGAAAATATTTGATTTTAAGGCCAAAAATTTGTCGTGAAAATTTTTATTATTTTTTCAAAAAATATTCGGCTAAAAATTCAAAAAACTGTGCTTTGTAATGTTGTGAAAATTTTTATATAAATAAGGGGATCTACGGCCGAAGGCTTAGAATAAGGGAAAGCATCAAATCCATTCAGAATATTTTATCGAATTGTCATGGTCATATTTGATATGTGACGGGGAAATGTTTCCTTTTTTGATTGAAATTTTATGTGAATAGATTTCTACTATATAATCTAATTGATAAAACCCTTATTGTTATGTTATCTTTGGGGAAGCCCTTGTGAAGTTTTAGGCCCGACACTTCTCGGCAAAATGACTGGGCAATATTGGGCCAATGGTGGCTGATCTACCGAGAAAGTACCTACTTTGGGCTTCAAATATCGGGGTGGTCAGAGGTTGGCCTGCTCGAGCCTAATCGGCATGTGGCTAGCCATGCCTATTTGTTTATTGAATGCCTCTGCCCAAGTGGCCGCTCGGGACGGATTGGAGAGATAAGAAGAAATAATTCGTTAAATGTTTGTTGAGAGATGTAAGGCAGGAGACCCGAACCCATTGCTTTCAGCCTACTATTATATGAATTGATCGATATTAAATTCATAGATCATGGTCTATTTGATCCTTGCCTTTAATTTCTTATTTCATTCGGGCTTACTTGAGATTCCATCTCCTTATTTGGTACTATGTGCAGGGTAAGAACATAATATATATGGGTTGATGGATGCAAATGCCACTCAAGGATATATATAGGTTGTCTGTATGTGAATATGGGCAATGAAACCAATGGCCTGTACATATTTCACAAATTTCTATAATAAATACGTATACTCTTGATTATGTTAAGTGTAAACATGAAGTTCCATATTTGTATGATAATCTATAAGTCTGAATTGTAGGCTTAGAGCCCTGAACTGTGTCTTTCATGTTAAAAATTTTTCATAGTTTAGTGGTATTCAAACTTGAGGTTGATGAACGTAAGTCAAGGCGCTACAGAGTAGTATCAGCACTTTGGGTTAGATCCCCAAGCTACGCAAAAAAAAAATACTTGTGTTAGAAATTTATTTGGACGTCGGCAATAAGTGTAAATTGAATTAGATTACTTATTTTTTGAAATAATAATTTACGTTTAATATTTCATATTATATTTAGGCTATAATGTATCATTAAAAGTTGATGAGGACCAGGTTAATGGCTTTTAGGACAAAGGTTTGACACTGATGATGTGAGGGATTATTATTGGGCAGGTGACCAATTAATAATCCAATATCATTTAATATGTTCGACAAATGACTTTAGTCAAGAGATATATATATGTTGAGGCTTGTTTAATTATGTGATCATAGCTAAGATATTGAGATGGAAGGCGAAAGATTTTATCTAATGATTAGAGTTAAGGTGATAATTAATAAAGGATAGGAGAAGGTACACATTAAAGATGTGGTTTTAAAAGTGCATATCACCTTCAAAGCTTGAATTAGGTACCTATTTGTACAATCATGTTGAGGTGTGATAAATAGGATTAAAAAAAATATATATGGCCTTATCTGAATTGCTGACATATTAGTGGCAAGATGCTTTTTTACATGAAAAAGAGAAGGTGGACGCTCGAACGAAGATAAGAAAAAGCCCGATTGAGAGATAAATATGGAATCCTTTAGGAAAAGATCTATTAGGAGAAATACAGTAGGTTATGAGACCGAGTTTGCAGCTAATAGTCATAAGATAGCCATATTGTAGTAGACCCTTTTGTCTGCAGGGCAAGTATCATAAGGAAATGATGAATTAAGATTACGTGTAGAATACATTTTGCTCAGGAACTGAGAGGCTAAATCATCAAGGATCTCAAAGATAGATTTTAAGATGAGGAGCCATGGAAATTGCACGGGGAGATTTGAGAATGAAGCCTGACTAGGTAAGAGTAATCAAAGGATAGAATCCATGACTTCTCTAGAAATCGAGATAGTGTTCCAAAGGACTAGAAAAGGCATCTAGAGCTTAAGTAGAGGTAGACGGGGAAAGAGAAGGAGCTAAGTTTGGAAGAATATCTAAGCAAAACATAGTGCTACCTCAACCAACTTGTGATCCACTAATATCGGGAATGTCATGCATTTAACCAGAGAAAAGAATAGAAGTTATCTAAGAGTAAGGGCCAGTAGACTGGGCTGATGTGAATCTTATATGAATTTCGACGAGAGGGATGTTTGAATTGAATATTGATTCGATTTGAGCTCTTGGAATTGGAATAACTTCAGCAACGGACCACAAAATCTTGGTGATCTTTTCTATCTAATGAATATGGAGTCTGCTTGAAAATCGAATTAGTAGGCTGAATCATGCAACACATCTAAGAATGATTAGGATTGACAACATTGGATTAAAATATGTATAGTATGTTTGGTGACTAAATTTTACATAGCCTTGGTATGATAAATGCATATTCATTTGAATCATTAGATATGTTTGGTGGTTGACAATGACTAGATTTCGTATAAACTTTATTGATAGATAGGTATGTATGTATATATATGTAAATGACTAGTAGTGACAAAATGATCTAACCAATTTGCTCATCTGGGGCTAGGTAAATTAATTGAAAACTAGGGGTCATTTGGTTCCGGCTAGAAACAGGTATAATTCTAGAAATCTTAACCTAATATCATGGTTCACATCTCACCCTATCTTAGAAAACATATTTTTAATAGGTAACTAACATCATAACAACGTAATTCTGGTGCTAATTGGCTGTCGATTTCAAAATACATTACGTCTACACATATAATAAAGGTATCATTAGGTAATGTACCTACTGGTGCCCACCTTGAAAGTGAGAACGACCTCTATGATGTTACTAAATGATCAGATGTGGCAAGTGCCTCTAGATTATCCAATGTTCAAAGCAAAGAGAATAGCTTGGAATACTAAGCCAAATCTAGCAAACTTAGGAACAAGCAAAGTTGCAAATCAATGAAATAATGAAAAATTTTGTGCAAAAGTTCAAGAATAGTTTTATGCCTTAAGTGGCGAAAGGCACAGGGAAGCAAGCATTGATGAATCTTATTCAAAGTCCTGTGATAGTATTCTAGTATGAGGTATATTATGATTGATTAATCTAATACGTTCTCCATACTATTAAGAACGAGGAATGTTGAATTCGGAGTTTATTGAAGGAATTTGGTTTAAGATTCAATGAATATTTATTTCATACGATTTTCTTAATTACAATTGTGTAGTGAATGAAATTTAAAAGTAAAGTCAGAACTTTATTGATTCTGTAATACTAAGGATGAGATAAAAAAAAGGGAAAACACAAGAAAATCCTGCACAGGAACAATCAAAAGTTTAGAGAGAAAAAATCCCTTTAGGCCAACCCTTATAAGTAGAATGATTTCCCATACTCAATGTTGAAAAAGAATGTGAATTCTAAGAAAAGTCACTTTATAATAAACCATAAAGCTAGTGGAAGTAAGGAAAGAGTATGACTTGCGGTATAACTTGCAATAGTCCACAACATCTTTTGGGAAATTACTGAAAACTTAAAAATATCAATCAAATTCCACTAGAAAATTAGGATTAAAAAAAAAACTGAATAAGGACATAAGAGAATTCCTAGGCCAGAGATTCCAAACCCTAATGATGAAGTTGAATGTAAGATTTTAATTTGTGAAGTTTAGTTTGATCTTAGAACCATGTGCTCATTTGCGCCTACTTTACTCCTATACTTGAGCACATGCCCCACTAGCATGAAGTTTGTGAAGAGAGAGTATTTGGCAAGTGATATTGCATATCAAGGTGACAATAGATAGTGAGAGGTGGAGTGGGTAGCTTTTCCTATTTTTGGTAAAGTAGTTCTTATAATGGATGGATGCTTCTATAGAGAAAAAGGAGGCGGCTACCAAGGCAAGAAGCAGAGTGGAAAGCTCAACAAAAGGGTCTTAGAAAGCAAAACATGTTGTTCTACATAACATCAAAATACCCTCTTCAAAGAAATCTCATGTCTATAAAGACGATCAAGCTATTACTCTCATGATTCTCTAAAGTGCATTCTATAGGCCCTGCTCGGCTGTCGGAAAGAGAATGACCTAGCAGGCTTGAAAGCACAGGATTTCAAACTCTATTTTTCCATTTCAAGTTCACTGATCCGTAGGTGCAATAAGACCTTAACCATCCCAGGTTTCTCTGGAAAGTTAGGCATCTTCCCAAACATTGCCAACTGATTTAGTGTAAGTTGGCGATAAGCTTGCGCTTGTTAGGAGAGATCATCATAAATGGTTACAGTGTGTTGTTTATGGTACATAAAACATTCAGCCGAAGTAGGGATATGACCTTATTCTACAAATAAATTGATTGTATTAATACTAAGGTATAGCTGATTGTTTCACCAAAACAATCAGGCTAAGCAAGACGATCAAAAGAAAAATTAGAAACAAAAATGCCGATAAATCTTTACCTACCATTTTGCCAATCGAAGTTAAGATAACCTTATGGGATGAGATACAAGGCTAAATTAAAAAGGGTGGTAATCATGAATAAGTTTATCAATATATTTCGTAAAGAATTAAACTAATTACCCCTTCTTTAAAATAGAATTTGTAATCGAAATACATCCATGGTAGAGCCATTCCCGAAAACTTTATACCAAATGACACTAGCAAAATTAAAGAAATTGAAAGAACAACATTGAGTGAGATAGATATTGCAAAGGAAGCTTCCTAGAACTCAATCAGAGGCTGGTACTAGTACCTGCACTAGCATTGCATGAGGGATTAAATTACACTGTACACAGGTACCACCAAAGAAAGAATTGGGATGTACGCTAATGCAGAAAGGTCAGGCAATCAACTATGTTTCTAAAAAACTCAAGCCTCATAGCACTATTACCGTAGTGTAGTTAGGAACTTGTAGCTGTAGTATTTTGTCATGCCCCTCGGGATCATGCGTTCCGCCCTGAGATCCGGAGACAGTACTCGTGATCGTATACATTCTAAAACCAAAACATAACTAACACATTCAATCAAAGTAAAAATCCCAACAGAAGAATATCATTACAGGTCATAGAATTCTTTTCCAAAATAAATGATAAGTTAACTTAATATTATAGGCCTTCTAAATATACATTCTATTAGTCCAAAAGTCCAATCGTTCAATCAAGCCAAAAATACATACTTATGTACAAATTCCTAAAAGGAAAATGATTACAATCAAACTCAGAGCTTTCAGTCATTCAATCCTCATGATTTATGAACCTACATGATGTTTATGGAATTATGAGTCCACTGACCCAGTAAAACTTATGGTAAGAAAATAGGAATATGGAGTTCAAATAATGAGCATATCAATAACGAAAACTAAATGTTATTCATTGACATTTCAAACACATTGGGACTTTCAGGAAAATCATAAAATACAAATCATTTATTACATTTAAGTCATAAGGCTGAATCAAGCAGTTTGGTGGGTCTGTCATCCTTATTACTCCAATTCTTATCATATAAAATCCTTATCCCTCCAAACTCCTGCTAGGAGCATCTTTTACTTGTTAGAGCACAGTTGAGCTACGTGCTCCGGAGTAGTCCTTCAGAACCTTATCTTCAAGGTTCGTCCGAACTACCCAACAGTCGGTGATTTCCAGGGGTTCTGATCATCAATTCGATATTGCCAAAATTCAATACCCATGAAAAATTCCTAGGGCTCAACATTCGTTGAGTCATTCAGGCTTGAAACAAATAGAACATTCGATTATTCATATAAGGCCACTATAGCACCATTTCGATTGGCCATAAGATTCAAACAAACATTTCAGAATTGGCCAAATATATCATTCAATCATTTTAGAATTTGACTATGGACTAGAGGTTTTCAGTTCAAAGTTTAAATCACATTAGAAAGATCGGATATGGACTCAGTACGTCAAAATAAGATTTGAAAATTTTAGTTTCTTTACGAAAATAGGCGCTTGGGCGCTCAAACCCCCACTTGAGCACCCTAATAGGAAATTTTACCTCGAACCTGAGTGCCTGGCCACCCAAGCTTCTGGAAAAATTGAATTGTTGGGCGCCAAAGTGGTGCTTAAGCGCCGAAATTGCGCGCTTAAGTGCTTACTCTCAGGTCAAAATATGATTTTTTGTCTTTTGATTTTCTTTTGACTTTTGGTTCAAAATCACATTTTTGAAGTTTTATTTTACACATTAACATTTGTAAATTGCCATTTCAAAGTTTGGTTTAGAATTTTTTGAAAAATCATGATCAAGTCGAGAAACTACAATAGGGCTTTGGTTCTACATAACACGGAGTTGAGCTTATAATAGCAAGAAACAACAATGGCAACAATATAAGCTCATATCAACAATATTGCAAATGGGATCAAGATATGCAATTGCCCAAATCAAGATCATTCATTCAAGGCAAGAGATGATTCATATGCTCATAAAGAAGATCAAGAAAACCATAAGTCTTACTTGAGTTCAAGCTTAAGCAAAAATACTGAGCTCCCCAATGTTCGGTTTTTCAAGCACCTAACATGAAACGTCACAAGTTCTCATCAAACCTCAATCATGCCCTTACCACAACACTTAGTTAAATAGATAAGCTAAACTTACCCAAGATTAAGAGAGAGTCACCACCTTTCTTTCTCCCTTAGCAAGATTTGTTACTCGCATGAATTGTTCTTTTGAATGAAAGAAGTTTGTCAGTGTAGAGAGGTAAAGGAATTGCAGAAATTTTAGTCTTGAAATGGAGTTTATTTATAGATGATCTTTAGGGCACCTAAGCAATGGAAACTTGGCTCAAGCCCTCTCATGCAATTACCTCAAGCTTCTTCAAGAAGCTAGCAACAAAATGGGATGGTTTGATGGCTAGAATCCATCTGCAGATTCCATTCCCCAATTTTTTTATTTTTATTTTTTTTTTGAATGTTAAAATCTAAGTCAAAAAGGGTGGCTAGGATCTTGGGCTGATTTTTGGGCCATTTCATTAGGTTTTTGGTGGCTTATCGGGCCGGTTTCATGCATGAAATCAGGTTCCAATTGCGTGGAAATGTTTCGGGTGCATAAAACTAAATTTGACGTTAAAATATTTTTTCATTTTATTGAAATTGGTTTAATTTTTGAAAAGCGGCGATTCAAAAATTTTAATTAGGAAAATTCTCGGGTTGTTACACTAATTAGGAAAATTCTCAGGTTGTTACATTCTCCCTCCTCAAAAGAATCTGGTCCCCAAATTCATACCTTATTCAAATAATTGAGGGTACTTGTCCCACATTTTATTCTCACGTTCCCAGGTTGCCTCATCTACTTTCTAATTTCTCCAAAGTACTTTAACTTATGGTATCCTATGATTCCTAAGTTCACGAATCTTGAAATCCAGGATACAGATGGGTTGCTCTACATTGGAAAGATCACTTCGAAGAGGAACGTCAAGATGTTCGATATCGTGTAAGGGATCGAGATAATATTTTCGTAGCTGGGATACGTAAAACACATTATGAATTCCAGTTAAGTTCGGTGGAAGATCTAGTTAGTAAGCAATAGGACCGATTCGTTCCATGATCTCGAATGGTCGCATATATCTAGGGCTTAGTTTTTCGGCCTTACCCATTCTTCGAATTCCTTTTTGTGGAGCAATTTTCAGAAATACCTGATCTCCCATGCTAAACTCCAAATCTTTCCTATACTTATCAACGTAGCTTTTGCTGGCGATCCTGAGCTATTTTCATGTTCTTCTTGATGATCTGAACCTTATCTATAGCTTCTTGGATCATCTCAGGTCGAAGTACATCTTTTTCTAAGTTCGAGGTGTTTTTTGTCTTATCAATATCCTAGTGAAGGGGTGATCTGTACTTTCTACCATGTAATGCCTTATATGGTGCCATCTGAATTGAGGTTTGGTAGTTGTTATTATCGTTGAACTCTACCAACGGAAGATACCTATCCCAGTTTCCAGGTAAATTCAAAACATATGCACGTAGCATATCATCCGGTGTTTGAATTATCCTCTCCGACTGTCTATTTGTCTAGGGATGAGCAGCAGTATTGAATAGCAATTTCGTCCCCAGATGCTCTTGCAAACTTCTCCATAATCTCACCATAAATTTTGGATTCCTGTCGGAGACAATACTTTGAGAAATCCCATATAATCGTATTATCTCTTTTATACATATCTCTGTGAGTTTCTCAACATTATACTGGGTTTGACAGGCAGAATATCATGCGCCAAGCCCAATAGCCTAGGATGCGAGATTTGCCTGAGAATCCATTGTGCGCAACCTGAAATTGAGCTTTGAACAACTCGATCAAAAGGGATATCCATTGGTTACATATAGATTCTTTGGCATAACTTATTTAACGGTAGCTATTTCTGTAAACTACCAATGTGAGATATCACAATCATCCATCCTTCAAAATGCGATGTCCTTGTCGCAATATAACAAAGCCTAGGATCACCCACCAGATGTTAGGACTCTATAGATGGCTCTTACCGGCTCAAGAGATGACTACCATACGCGTAGCACTTTGCCTTGCATGGCACTTAACTCCCTTCAACTGGTGGTCGGCTCTAATACCATTGTCATGCCTAAGGCCTAACGGCCTAAGACGCGAGATTTGCTTGAGAATTCACCGTGCGCAACTTGAAATTGAGCTTTAAACAACTCACTTAAAAGAGATATCCAATGGTTACATATGAATTCTTTGGCACAACTTGTATAATGGTAGCTATTTTTATGGACCACCAATGTGGGATACCACACAGAAAATGTGCTGATTTGGTTAACCTATCCACCACAACCCAAATACTATCACATCCACCTTGTACCATAGGTGGACCTGTGACAAATTCCATGGTGATCTATTCCCACTTCCAACTTGGAATTGGAAGTGGCTGTAACTCCCCAAATGGCCTCTGATGTTCCGCCTTTACAAGTTGGCAAGTCGAACATTTCGAAATATATTCAGCTATGTCTTTCTTCATCCTTTCCACTAGAACTTCTGTTTAAGGTTCTTATAATCTTCGTTCCTCCAAGATGCAACAAATACTTTGTCTGATGTGTTACAGATAACACTCTTTCCTTCATCCGTGCAGGAACGACTCGATTTTTGAATCATAATAACCCATTAGTGTTGATCCTAAAATCGGGTTTCATTTCACTCTTCATTTTCTGAACCCAATCATCTTCCTCATGGGCCTTTGGGATCTCACTATATATCTTAGGGTAGATGCTCATACTTGCTAGCTTTCCCTTCTGGCTTAGAGCATCTGCAACAATATTTGCTTTTCCTAGGTAATAGATGATGGTGAAATCATAGTCCTCCAGGAATTCCATCCACCGTTGTCTCAGTTTCAAATCCTTCTAACTAAAGATGTATTTTAAACTCTTGTGATCCATGAAAACTTCTACCTTAGCTCCATACAGGTAGTGACACCACTTTGCTAAGGCAAAGACTACTGCTGCTAGCTCTAAATCATAAGTGAGATAATTTAACTCATCATTTTTCAACTTCATGATGCGTAAGCAATTACTTTGCCCTTTTGCATCAGAACACAGCCTAATCCTTCTCTTGAGCCGTCAGTATAAACGGTAAACTCCTCTGATCCATCAAGTAGTGTGAGTATTGGAGCTATCGTTAATCTTTTCTTTAATTCTGAAAACTCTCCTCCACTGTTTGTCCCAAACAAATTTTCGATCCTTCTGGGTTAATCTAGTAAGTGGTCCGGTCAACTTAGAGAAGTCCTGAATAAATTTTCGATAATGTCCTGCTAATCCCAGAAAACTTCTCACTTCAGTGATTGTTTCGGGTCTTTTCCACTTTAAGACTACTTCAACTTTTTCTGGGTCCACTTCAAGTTCATTTTCTGATATGATAAGCTTAAGAAAAGTTACTCTCTTAAGCCAGAATTCATACTTATTGAATTTGGCGTACAACTTGTGTTCTTTCAAAGTTTGACGGACAATTCGTAAATGTCCTTCATGCGCCTTTTCTAATCTGGAATAAATCAGAATATCATCTATAAAGATGATGATGAAGCAATTGAGGTTTGGATAAAACACTCGATACATTAAATCCATAAATGTCGCAGGAACATTGGTTAGTCCAAAGGGCATGACTACAAACTCAAAATGCCAGTAACGGGAATTAAATGTTGTTTTGAAAATGTCTGTTTCCCGTATCTTTAATTGATAATATCCTTGTCTTAAATCCAATTTAGAATAAATAGCTGACCCCTGAAGATAATCAAATAGTTCATCTATATGGGATAAGGGATACTTATTCTTAATAGTCACTTTATTTAACTCCCCATAATCAATACTTATCCTTAATAACCCATCCTTCTTTTTTACAAATAGGACCAAAGCTCCCCAAGGCGAAAAGCTTAGTCTTATGAAATTTTTCTCCAGCTGTTTTTGCAATTGTTCCTTAAGCTCCTTTAATTCTGCTGGTGCCATTTTATAGGGAGTCTTTGAGTATGGTGCTATCCCAAGGATTGTTTCTCTCACAAATTCAATCTCCCGATCCGGGGTGGTGAATTCAATTCTTCTGGAAATACCTCAAGAAATTCATTAACCATTTTAACGTTCTTCAATTCAATTTTATCTTGAGGTTTATTTATCAGGTAGGCCAGAAATCCTTGTTCCCTTCCCCTCCCTCCTTTAATTATCTTTCTGGCCTTTATTACTAAAATGGTAGGTATAACACCATTCTTGTTTGCACTCAAGGTACCAACTCCCACTCCGGTACCTAATTTAACTGTTTTAGCATAATAGTCAACTATCGCTTGATGCCTAAATAACCAGTCCATTCCTAGAATAAAGTCATAGTCTTGGATTAGTAATTTAATCAAATCTACACTAAAGTTCTGGTTTTCTATGACCACAGGGCATCGCGAGTATCTAATTCTAGTCTCGTAATATCTTCCCACAAGAGTGTGAATTTCATACGAGATATTCATATTCTCAGATGGCAAGTCTAATTTCTTAGCACAATCAAGAAAAATAAAGGAATGCATTGCACCAGGATCAAAGAGAGCTTTACAAATAAAATTATGAATAATAATCTTACCTTCTACAACTTGGGTAAGATCTGTACCTTCCTTTCCTGTCAGGGCGTAAGCTCTTGCTTTGACCTGGGAACGTCTAACTGTACCCTGCCATTAGTTTTGTGTCTCTACATTCCCACTCTTATGATTCTTGGGGCAGTTTTTTATTGTGTGCTAGTCACTTCCGCAAATAAAACATCTTCCCAACTTTTTCCAACACTATTCCTTCGCATGATTTGGGCCACCACAGTGCCCATACTTCACTTTCCCTTGAGTTGCTAGGGCTTTTATTTTTTCTGCAGGCGCAGACGTATTCCCGATTTTAGGCTTTTTATTGAAATTACCTTTCTTTCCTTTCTCATTATTAGACTTGCCAGTCCATTTTCCTTTCTTTTTCTCATCTATCTTGCAGAGCTCCTGAAACTCTGCTTCAACCTCCATTATCATTTTAATGGCACTATCATACTCAGGAGGTCGATTTATGGCCAAAGCTCTTCTTAAGTCGAGCCTTAAACCCTCAACAAACTTTTTGCTCCTTCGTTCTTTGTTCGTGAATATTTGCGGAGCGCTCTAGATAGGCCGATTGAACTCGGCCTTATACTTGGCCACAGACAGAGACCCTTGTATCAACCTCATAAACTCTTTTTCTTGCAGGTCCGTAATCACTTGCCAAATAAACTTCTTTAGAAATTCTTCTCGGAATTGATTCCATAAATCCTCAATTTCGTTTCTCTCCAATTTTCTTTCAATGATTGCCTACTAATGGCATACCGACCCCTCAAACAAATATGTAGCATACTTAACTTTTTGCGAGTCTGTGTAGTACAAAACTCAAAAGGTTTTCTCAACCGCAAACAACCAAGATTCGGCTTTACGATTATCGGGCTCACCATCAAAGCTACGTGGATTGAACCTCAAGAACCTAGCCAACATCTTATCCTCCGATTCCTCCTCCTGTCCTTGTCCCTGCTGACCTTAGGGTTGTTCCCAATTTAAGGCTTGTCTAAGAAAGATAAGGAGTTGCTTGGCTACAGGTTCGTTTTGCGGATGATTTCTTTGGCAAAGTTCATTTCGTGCTTGAGGGTTTGGTTCAGGTTGTTCTTGTCGAGGTATAGCGTTTTCATCAACATTAGGGGTGTCAGGTGCCCTAATCTCCTCGAATAATACCCATCTAGGTCTTTCTCTTTTTCTTGTGGGTTCATTTCAGGATATATTGCCACCAAATGACATCTTTATTTGAAATTTTATAGGATTAATGTTTTAATAGCAATACAAGGTTACTTAAGTGCATAGACAGGCATAAGGATGCATAAAGCGTAAAACGACAAGAATTCAAGTTTGGAAAACTTTAAAGAATGCTTCATTCATTCCAATCGATGCAAAGTTTACACATTCAATCACTCATGATTATAGAACCATCTTTAAAATGCAAAAGAAAGATGGCTCCCTAACCACATCCAAAATAGGGAGAATGCTAATACCATCCTATACAAAATATTCTAGCTATACAAAGCTAGAATCCCCACTTACATTCAAAAGTCACATTCCTAATATCAAACTTTATATATATAATGCTAAACGAAGAAAGAAAAGAAAAGAAAGAAAAAGAGAATCCCACAATCACAAATCAACTATCCATGTCAAGCACTCGGTGGGCGATGAGGATCCTCAGCGGGGTCCTCTTCTAGCTCCTTATTGGGGTCCTCCTCAGGCTTCTCATCCAGATTATCCTCTGACTCATCATCATCATGACCCTCGATGCTAGGCTCTCAACCATTTCCCCTTGGCCCCATGTCATCAAGCATCGTCTCAACCCAAGCCGCAGCTGCAATCGTTATCAATAGAGGGTGGAGGCAGCGGGGGTCGTACGCTAATCCATGCCGTCATACGCACCCTCTTCGGAGTACTCGATGGGACAGTAGAAGGTCCTACCTAATCTTTTGTAGGCAGTGGAGGTGTGCGTGATGTCGCTGTCAAAGATTGAGGCATCTCATCTCTCATTGTCCCTTCGCCAAACATCGAAGAGATCTATGGAGCCTGAAATTTGGGGACAACAGCTTCCTTCAAGTGATCCTGTGTCAGCCACTCTATGCTGACCATAAAGTCCATTTCCTGTCAATTGCCTCATCCACTTTAGCCACTAAGTCCCTCTTAATATGATTAAAGCATATCTGGTTCTATGCCGCCATATTCTTGAGTGTGTGATGCTATGATCGATGTCTCGAGGCCATCACCTCCATCTGATCTTTGTCCCACCTGCTATAAATTTGGTACAACCGATGCTCTTTTAAAAAAGCATCTTACCAATAATCTCTCTCCCGGCATATCTCCTAGATAATTGCCTCATAGTCAACCTTCTGCTTCTTTAAGGGTCCAATATTAGTGTCACTGTCAGTATGGTTCAACTTCGAGCTAGTCCAATCATTCGCTTTACCTTTGCCCTTATCCATCTACCATATAAAAAATAGAACAAACGAAATTAGTAGCGAGAAACGGGAATAAAGGCAAAATTCTATAGGTTTATACCATTGAGATTTCTTATCCTAGCTCTGATACTACCTGTAACGCCCCTAAATCCCAGATATATTCCGCCCTGAGATCCGGAGATGGTAATCGCTATCGGATACATTCCAAAACCAAAACATAACTAACACATTTAATTATACTAAAAATCCTAACAGAAAAATATCATTACAGGTCATAAAATTCTTTTTCAAAATACATGATGAGTTAACTTAATATTACAAGCCCTCTAAATATACATTCTATCAGTCCAAAAGTCCAATCATTCAATCGAGCCAAAAGTACAAACTTATGTACAAATTCCTAAAAGGAAAACGATTACAATCAAACTCGAAGCTTTCAGTTATTCAATCCTTATGATTCACGAACTTACATGATGTTTATGGAATCATGAGTCCACTGACCCAGTGAAACTTATAGTAAGAAAACAGGAATATGGAGTTCAAATAATAAGCATATCAATAACGAAAAATGAATGTGATTCATTGACATTTCAAAAACATTCAGAACGTTCAGGACAATCATACAATACAAATCATTTATCACATTCAAGTCATAAAGCTGAATCAAGCAATTTGGTGGGTCTGTCACACTTATTACTCCAATACAAATCATATAAAATCCTTAACCCTCCAAACTCCTGGTAGGAACATCCTTTACACATTAGAGCCCAACCGACCTATGTGCTCTGAAGTTCCTTTAGAACCCTAGGCTACCCAACAGTCAGTGATTTCCAAGGGTTCTGATCGTTAATCCAAGATTGTCCAAATCTGATACCCATGGAAAATCCCCAGGGCCCAACATTCGTTCAGTCATTCAGGCTTGAAACAAATAGAACATTCGATCCTTCATATAAGGCCACTACGGTGCCATTTCGATTGGCCATAAGGTTCAAACAAACATTTTAGAATTGGCCAAACATATCAATCGATCATTTTAGAATTTGATTATGGACTAGAGGTTTTCATTTCAAAGTTCAAATCACGTTGGAAAGATTGGATGTGGACTCGATAGTCAAAACAAGGTTTAAAAAATCGAGTTTCTTTACGAAAATAGGTGCTCAAACGGGAGCTCAAGTGCCCTAATAGGAAATTTTGCCCCGAACTTGAGCGCCTAGGCATCTAAGCTGGAAAAACTGAAATGTTGGGTGCCAGAGTGGCGCTTAAGCGCTCAAGTTGCGTGCTTAAGCGCTTGCTCTCGGGTCAAAATTTGATTTTTCGTCTTTTGATTTTCTTTTGATTTTTGGTTCAAAATCACATTTTGAGGTTCTCTTTTATACATTAATTAACATTTGTAAATTTTCATTTCAAAGATTGGTTTAGAATTTTTTGAAAAATCGTGATCAAGTCAGGAAACTATGTTTTTTTTTCCATATCTTTCATTTTCTTTCAATCTTTGGTTATCAAATCCTCCTCTCACTCCAAAGTCTAATATACGTTCTCAATCCAAAGCATAGGGAGTGATATCAAGGATATTCAATAAGGCTTTGGATTGACATAACATGGAATAGAGCTTATAATAGCAAGAAACAACAATGGCACCAATATAAGCTCATATCAACAATATTCCAAATGGGATCAAGATATGCAATAGCTCAAATCAAGATCATTCATTCAAAACAAGAGATGATTCATATGCTCATAAAGAAGATCAAGAAAACCAAAAGTCTTACTTGAGTTCAAGCTTAAGCAAAAATACCGAGCTCCCCAATGTTCGATTTTTCAAGCACCTAACATGAAAGGTCACAAGTTCTTATCAAACCTCAATCATACCCTTAACACAACATTTAGTCAAATACATAAGCTAAGATCAAGAGTGAGTCACCACCTTTCTTTCCCCCTAGCAAGATTTGTTACTTGTTTGAAATGTTCTTTTGAATGAAAAAAGTTTTGTAAGTGTAGAGAGGTTAAGGAATTGTAGAAATTTTAATCTTGAAAAGGGGCTTATTTATAGATGATCTTTAGGCATCTAAGCAATGGAAACTTGGCTCAAGCCCTCTCATGCAATTACCTCAAGCTTCTCCAAGAAGCTAGCAACAAGATTGTAACGCCCCGGATTTCAAGGCTCTTTGCCCCGAGATCCGAAGTGCTACTCGCAGATGGATAATCATTCCAAAAGCCAAACAGAAATAAGCAAAATGCATTCATACTAAATCCCAATAGGAAAATACCATCATAGGCCATTTAAATTCTAAAATACAGTCTCATAATTTAATATCCCAAATTTACAGACTGAGATCTCCACAATTTATTACAGAATCCAATTTACAAGCTAAACATAATCATGGTTCAAACGAGAACTTAACTAAATCAAAATATCTCATCCGGATATCCTCACTATTACAAACTGACAATCTATATATTCTTAACAAATCTTAAATCAAAACGGTACATGCTTATATACATCAATTCCAAAATGAACGTCAAGTGCTAACACAGGGTTTCAGTTCTTGAATCCACGGTCTGTGAACCTACATGATATTGTGAAATCATGAGTCCACTGACCCAGTAAAACGTATGACGAAAATTTAAGAACAGAAAAGTATGAACGGTAATCAGATCAAAACAGAAGCATACGGATGGTAATCAGGATAGAAGAGAAGGAACAGTGATCAAATCAGAACAGAAACATACGAACGGTAATCAGGACACAAGAGAATGAACGGTGATCAAATCAGAACAAAAACGTACGAACGATGATCAAGACAGAAGAGAAGGAACAGTGATCAAATCAGAACAGAAACGTACGAACGGTAAT
>JACFYI010001423.1:630746-653570 GCA_014898755.1 Handroanthus guayacan | reverse complement strand
AGAAATGTTTCGGGTGCATGAAACTAAATTTGACATTAAAATGTTTTTTCGTTTTATTAAAATCGGATTAATTTTTGAAAAATGGCAATTCAAAAATTTTAATTAGGGGAATTCTCAGAGTGTTACAAATTTGCTTTGGCTCAGTGGTGATATTTTATATTAAGAGCCGATGTTTGAAATTTTATTTACCATAAGAGCCTCACAGACACACACATACTTAGTCAAAAGAATCTAAATTTGGGACAAAGGAAATTTGGTAGATTCTAGAAAATTATGATTATACGATCTCCCATTATCTCGGAAGGCTAATATGGTAGTAGATAATCCATAAGGTAGAATAAGGTGAAGTGAGATAAAATTGACCTCATTCGAAAATGCTTAACTTATGAAAGCTAAGCTAGTATTTACTAATCCATTTCTGATTACCAAAAGAATTGGACAAGTAGCCTATAGATTGACTTTTCTGCCAACCTTTGTAGGAACATATGACATGCAAAAAAAATAGCATTTTGGCACATCTCATGGGCAAGATTACATGGACATCCTTTGAGTATTAGTCTAACGTAAGAAAGATAACTGAACATCTTCCATTAAAACCTTTAAAACTCCAAGATAAAGGATACTTGGAAAATTAGGAGCGAGATAATCATATGTGCTTACCGTATTTCTATCTTTTTTTTGAACAAGAGATAGGAAGCTGGAGATCAAATCCTTTGTAACACCTTGAACTTTGTTCACCTCCATTTTAATTCCATCTAGGCAACCCATAACTTTGTCCATTTTGATTTGACCTAATTGCACGTATCATATTTGACCATGGAGTCCTAAACCAAAATCTTTGAAACCACTTGAGATTAGTATCAAAATTTGTGAAATTTAGTTTTAAGATTTTAAAGTTTTGGGAATCAAATTTTACTCCGTTGCATTTTTGTAAAACCTTAATGATAACTTTAATTTTTTTAACCTAGTTATTAATTTAGATTGCTTTATTCTTATTTAACTTAATTGCCCCCATTATAATTAGTTTTGTGGATTAATTTAAATATTTAATTAGATTGGGCATAACATCTAAATTTTGAAATATATCTTGAAATTTTAAAGCTCGGCTTACTAAAAAATATTCTATTTAAATTAGATTTTATATTGAAACCCCAAATTTTGTTTTGTTTCCAAGCCTATTTCATATTTTATTTCATGACTCGCATAAAATAGTTAACTAAGCTAACATCAAATTTTGGATAATTAAGTCAAAGGTTCCAATTATTTAGAATTTTCAACTCTTCCAACTAGATATCTCTTACCCTAAAATATATTTGCATGTGTCATAAATATACATACAAATGCATGTACACCTACAAGCGTGCATAGCTAAATGGTACCCATCAAACACCCACGTATGCCATGAAGCTCATGCCCATCATTCATGCCTTTAAGATTATATGAACCCACTTGTTAGCAAATGAATTGTAACACCCCGGACCTAAAACATCCTTCCCTAGGTCGGAAGTGTTATCTGTGGGCAGGCAAAACTAGGACTAATTCCCGTAAATTAAAAAAAAAAAAAATGACTAAACATACTTACAAAAATTAACATCACAATACTATTACTACAATCATCTATTACAAACCTTAGAACAAGTCCCACTAATCAAAGCCACAAGTTCTTAAAGGCTACAAGCCATATTCAATATATAACATCATTTTTACAATCTTTAATACTAGAAGGAAAATTACAAGTTCGCAAGCCAAAGTACTTCAGAACCTAATTCACCTACGTATGGTAAATATAAAAGTAAGTATACTGACTTAGCAAAAATTACAACTAGGAATGGCAAGGCTGAGGATTAAGTCAAACCAATGGATCAAGTAATGAGCTAGCAAAATATATCAGCAAGATATAACATGCGATACAATCATAGGAGTTTAATAATCAAAACCAAATCAATAATTATTGATGAGAGCTCCATATCAAACAAAATGGACAGAATGAATATTTGGTAGATCTTTGATCCTTATCACTCCCAATTTTTACACAACTTTTTATCCCTTCACAGGTTCCACCCTCAAGTAGTCGCTCACAGACTAGTCCTTGAAAATCCTATCTATAAGTTTTTGCGAAACTATCCAACAATTGGGAAATCTACTAAAGGTTCAACTGTCCGCCTGATGCCACTCAGTATCCCTCTTGAGGTCTCCGAGGCCCAATGATCAATCGATCAATAGGTTTTACAATCAATAACAATTGTCCGAATTAATTAAACATAGCCTTAAATAATAATCGGACATAACAATCAATTCAATTCGGATCTTGGACCAATGAAACAATCTTTTGAATTTAGAATAGCTTATTGGAGTGAGATATAAACATATAAAGGCATAAAAGAGTAAAAAACACTTAAAAAGTCTTTTGTACAGGAGGCAACTATGCTTGGAAACAGGCGCGGACACTCTCACAGGGCTTGGGGCTTCTGTCCCAGGCATGATTGCGCCCATAGTTGGGCACAAATGCCCTCTCATTCTTTTAAATTAGCAAAATTTTCAAAAATTAAGTTTTAATAAAACAAAGTCATTTTGTTCATCAAATTTTCAAGTTTTTTTTACTGATCAAAAAGTTTAGAAGAAAGTTACCAAATCTTTTAATTTATGTTCATAGGTTTTAAAAATGATTAAGTCCTTTTTATGTCGAAATTTTCTTTACTCCAATAAATCATCATGTTGTCCAAGGAATCATGATCACTTAAACAAGAGTAGGGTTCATACAAGATTCCAATGTCCAATAAACATACTCCAAGCAAGGGATTTCATGATATTCAATATCAAGATTTATCAATAATCAAACAAGGGATTAAGCACCATTAAAAGCTCATTCAATAATATGGAATCAAAAGTAGGGTTCATACAAGATTCAAGTGTCCAATAAACATACTCCAAGGAAGGGATTTTCTTGATATTCAATATCAAGATTTATCAATAATCAAACAAGGGATTAAGCACCATCAAAAGCTCATTCAATAATCTGTAATCAAAAGAAAAAGGGCAGCCATAATTCTCACCTTAATTTCTCAAGCTTAAATTCCAAGTATTTGTTCAATAGTCCCTAGAAGCTCCAAGTTCACTTCACCTACTAATACTAATTAGAGTTTGATAATAACCCAAATACAAATCAATTTATTTATTTTATGACAACAATTAAGTATGTGATCTACACTTGAGATCGAAACTATCACTATTCAAGTGGAAGTAATTTTATGGTCTAATGCTGCCTAAGATTTATGAATGCCCTTTCCTACAAATGGCTTAGGGTATTTATAGTGAGTTGTTTGACACACTTTATGACACCATGCCTAGCTGGCTTCATCCTCTACTTCCACAGGTTTTAGCTCAAGGGCTATGATTATCCAGGTCATCGTATCAGGTCTGATCCAATCCACCCCACTTATTAGACATGCCTTTCCTCTTGGGCTTTCTCCAATTAGGCCTCTCATTGAGCTAACTAAATTATATATTCCTATATGGGCCTTCTCTTTACTATTACCTATTTTACCCAAATCATTTAACTTTCCCACTTTCTTATTCGTAATAGTCTTAAAGATGATTGGATATCTTGGTTAAGATTATGAATGAGGAAGTACAACTTGTCATCAAATAATCCGTCTTCTTCAGAATGGTCGAATGTCTCGGTTGAGTGTCATCCGCCTCTCTTCTTTATCTTCTCTAGAATGGTTGAATGTCTCTGTCAAGTGCCATTTGTCTCTTTTCTTCTTTTCATATCTTTTTTAATGAAGACTAACTAGATTGATCTATTTATGTTCTAAAGTCGTGATATTTAATCAAGGTCACAACCTAGGAGTAGGTACTAACATGAAACTATGGGAAAAGTTGGGTAAGAGATGGTAGCGGTGGTAGATCATATACATGAGAAAGTCATATATGTAAGCAAAGATCGTATATTTGAGGACGGGGGTCATATATAGTGAGGTGAGGGTAGAGGTCATATGTGCAATGTGAGGGTCATATAAGTAAGAGATAGGTCATGATATTCAGAAAGTTAGAATGCAAAATAAGACCCTCTTGTTGAGGATGTACGTATTTATAGAGGAACAATAGGCTTCAATCCCATGGGCTATCATAATAGGCTAAGGCCCATCATTTACTTCTGCACTTCTTCATTCATGGTAATTAGTCATAAGATTGTGCCAATCGACTAAGACCATGAATCGAGAAGTCATGTATCTAATTGATTGTCATCATCGATCCTTATGGTTGGGCCCACTATTCCTTGATGCACTCAAGATGGGTTGTGGGTCTTCTTCCTTCAATCCTTAACTCCCCCACTTCTTCATACATGGTCGTAGGTAAGGAGATCGAGATCATCGATGGTGAAGACAATCATAGGCCTTGGTAGTGTAGTTAATTTTTTGTTTAATCTTGGTCATTAACTAAATTTTATCTTTGAGGTCTTGTATCACTACCACAAATTTACCGACCTCTTTATTCTTCCTTGGAATTGTTTTCGTTAGAGACATTTCCATAACCTCCAACTTTGCGACTTTCAAGTTCTTCTTCAAAATTTGTTTTCATCACAATCTCTAACTTCATGACATGCAACTTCATGACCTTGAGATTCTTCTTTGAAATTTGTTTTCATCACAATCTCTAACTTCATGACCTCCAGTTCCATGACCCTGACTTCTAATTGGGGTCCTTCGCAACCTCTTCTTCACTAGAGGCATTTTCATGATCTTTACTGGAGATATTTTTCATGACCTCAACTTCATGAGGCATTTGTTATGATCACTCTTCATTAATTATATTTTTTATAACATTATCTTCATTCAAAGATATTTTTCCCGACCTCAATTAACTTTCTCGAGAAGTTGTTCATGTTAAAGTGTTCTACATGGCCTTTCTTTCCTTTCTTATAGGCTTATTTATGATGAGACATTTTGCATGATCTCTACCTTCTTTCTAAGGAAATTGCCCACGACGAGGCTGTTTTTCACAATCTCTACTTCTTTTCTTAGGAAATTACTTATGACGAAGTCATTTTTCATTATCACTTTTCTTTTTCAGGATATTGTTGATGATGAGGTTGTTTTTCATGACTCTATCTCCTTTCTCAGGATAAGGTTGATGACGTGGTCGTTTTTCATTACCTCTACTTCTTTTGTTGGGATATTGTTGATGACAAGGTCATTTTTCACAAGCTCTACTTTCTTTTTTAGAATGTTATTGATGATGAGGTCATTTTTCATGACCTCTTCTTCCTTTTTTAGGATATTGTTGATGACGAGATATCTCCCTTAAATAACTTTTGATCTCTCCTTTGATGCCGACCTCATGCTCCTAAGGGCGCAATGTACACTTTACTTTGATTTGACTATCATATTCGGAGAACGAGATACATGACCATGATCTTCGACCAACCATATTAGTAAAGTGCTTAATCTCTGTTGAGAATGAGATGGTCGACTATGACCTTGTATATCCTCTATGAGATGCTCGACCACTACCTTTGACCATTGTGGTTGCTTCCAAAAATGTATCCTCTGTTCGAGACTAAGATGCTCAACCATTACCTTCGACCATCATTTCTTTCAAAATTGTATCCTCTATTCAAGACTATGATGGTTGACCACCACCTTTGACCATCATTGCTTTCAAAATTGTATCCTCTATTCCAGAATGAGATGTTCGACCACTACATCCGACCATCCTTGTTGCTTCTAAACATATAACCTCTATTAATATGTGACATAAACTTGTAATTGGATTAGTGTGCCAAGAACCGGGGGGGGTCTTTTCATGACCACATATTTGGATAATTTCCTATAAGATAATGTCAAAGTACATTTTTCATGACTTTTACCCCTAACTTTCTCAAAGGGGTGACAACGGAAGGGTGTTTCGCACGATTCTAGACCTCAATCTTTTCTAGAGAGGCAATGACAAAACACGTTTTTAACAACCTTTATCCTAAACTTTCTCAGTTGGACGGGTTGTTCTTTGTGGTGTATCTTACATGGGTAAATCAAATTCAAGGCATATATAATTGTCATTTATTTTTTAAAAAGCTTTCGTTATCTATTAGGATTTTTCTAACCACAAAATTTGCTACATCCAATGTGACCACCATCAGGTCATCTTGATGTACGATAATTCCCTACAACTCTCCATTCGTGTAGGATATTTCAATCGAATCCTTTTTTGCGTAGACGTAGTTTCACTGAATTTATGTGCAATTTTCTATAGTATTTTTTTTAGCATTTCTTAAGTTACCTCCTCCAGGCCCTCTAGCGATAGCTTTTATTACCCCTCATCAGGGTTGGGTATCATCCTCGATCGATCGCCGGTCACCTGTCGGGTCATAAGTCTTGGTTGGGTTGTAAATGGTCAGTGGTCTATGTGCTCGTCTCCTCGGGCTCTGTGATATGCTCTATGGTCTTATACATTGGTTTCACTTTTCGTGATCAGACACTTCCTTCTTCTTTTTTTTTTGTAAGCAACAAATTCTTGGAGGTAACCTTGTTGCACCAGTCTCTTGATCTCTTCCTTCAATTGGTGGCATTCATTAGTGTCATGTCTGCGATCTTGATGAAATGTTCTCGTGTGTGTTCTCAGTGTCATGTCTACAATCTCAATAGACTATGTTCTCATCTTCTCAGGCTCTTGTGACCTGCTTTGTGATCTTATACATTGGTTCTACCTTTGTCATGGTTGGAGACTTCCTTCTTCCTTTCTTTTGTAAGCAACAAATTCTTGGAGGTAACCTTGTTGCACCAGTCTCTCGATCTTTTCCTTTAATTGGTGGCATTCATTAGTGTCATGTCTGCGATCTTGATGAAATGTTATGTTTATGTTCTCAGTGTCATGTCTGCGATCTCAATAGACTATGTTCTTATCTTCTTAGGCTCTTGTGACCTGCTTTGTGATCTTATACATTGGTTCGACCTTCGTTGTGGTCGGACTATTTATGATAGTCAAGTTTCTGGCATCTTCAGGGGTGTTCATTTCTTTTGCTAGATTTTTTGTTGTGTAGTTCCTATTTTGTGTTTCCCACAAATGGCGCCAAATGATTCAAGTTGGATAATAACCCAAATATAAATTAGTTTACTTATTTCGTGGGAACAATTATGTATAGGGTCCACGCTTGAGATTGAAACTATCACAATTCAAGTAGAAGTAATTTTATGGTCAAATGCTATCTAAGATTTATGAATGCCCTTTCCTACTAATGGCTGGGGGTATTCATAGTGAGTAGTCTAACACAGCTTCATCCTCTGCTTTCACGTGTCTTGGCTCAATGGCTATGATCATCCAGGTCATTGTGTCGGGTCTAGTCCAATCTACCCTACTTATTGGACAGGTCTTCCCTCTTGGCTTCCTCCAATTGGGCCTCTCATTGAGCTAACTAAATTATATATTCCTATATGAGGCTTCTCTATACTATTATCTATTTTACCCAAATCAAATACCAAGGTTGGTTAGATACTATAGCAAACTTTCTATTTCACTTTAATACCATAAATCTTAACTAAATCTTACCAAGTGCTTAGCCCTACTCTTTCCCCATTTTGTTTAAGCTTTACAACTTGAGATTCTCTTGAATTGCATTGTGAAATTTTGAAGAGGATGAAAAGGATAAAAAGATATATATATATATATATATGTAGAAGGAGAAGAAGATAATATACAAAATGTTGTTAGCAAATTTTTTTTATAAGCAAAAGCAAAAGTGTTCTTGCAACAGCATTTAACAACATATTTATAAAAGAAAATTGGGGTTATTTTGCAAATTACAAAAATTTTGGATATGAAGAGGTGTCAACCACCCATCGAGTCATGCAAATTTAACCTCATGCCTTAATTACTTGGATGTAATTATTTGTCAATATAAAATTAAAATATCTTCCTTAGTGAGGAAGCTTTGGCCAAGCTTATCTTACATACATACACACATATATATATATATTATATTATAATATAATATAATATATTATATTATATTATATTTTTAATTATTTTTTTTAGTGTTCGGGTTGGGCTTTTGGCAAATTTGGGCTCAAACTTTGGGCCATGGGTTGGGCTAAAACAATTTCTTTTGAACCAAAATAATACATATGATAACTTTTTTGTGCAAGAAAAATTTTATGAATGTGGTAAAATATCTTGATTGTAAGAAAAATCTCAAGTAGTCGAGATAAAGTTCATTATTTGAAAAACGAGTATTAGAAAAATTTTTAGGTTGTTATATGAATTATTTTCCACAACTTCATCATCTAGCATCTCTCCAAAACTTGCCGCGTAGCCTACTATCTAGTTCTATGTGTCAAAATCCATAGCCCATCTTATTTTAATTTTTTTTTTTCCTTTTCACCGAAACACTCAACACATAAACACACACGTAGATATAGCTTTTCACTCTCAAACTCTGAAGCTCACTATCAGTTTCCTCCGCAAGGTTCAAATAGTCTTCATATTTCAATTATAAACCTCTTATTATCCTCAGAACTTGTAGTGGGAAGTGGAATTTCGGAAACCTGTTCAATCATGAGTGTAAAAGAGAGAAATTGCAGATGAGCTTTGTCGAATAATTGTCCCCAACAATTGAATCTCACATGCTAAACCACATTTAGGGTCTCCTGATTAAGGTGAACATGGGGACACAAGAATTGGTTTGAGTGGACACCCTGATTGTGGTGACCGAAGAAAGATGTGCTGCAGCGATGATGGCAAATTCCTATAGCACCTCACGGTAACAGGATAGGCGGTAGATAGAGGAGGGTGCAAGCTCTTTAGCATGACCTTTTTCATTTCAATTAGATTTCAGTTGGGGTATAAAAATCTAAATCTAAAACTCGTATATTTATCAAACCCTAAAAATTGAAATAATATAACTGTGAAGAAAATAAGTAAATAAATATCTTCCACCATGCAAATGGATTTTATGTTATTCGATAAAACTGGATATTTGGGTATTTAAAGTTAATTTGGTAACATTTGAAATTTTATATGATTTAGAAAGTGAAAAACTGAATCACTTGGAGTTGCCGTAGCTTAATTTGGAAAGTTTTTAAGGTGAGAATTAATTATTTCAGAGCCTAGGATTCTATTTTTGCACATAGTACCCATTATTTCAAATTTTCAAGCACTGATTCAAAATTACACCTCCATTATTTTGATTATTGCATTTACTGTGAAAATTCAAATTATGATTAATTGTTGAAAAATGAATATCTCGTTACCCCTAAAAGCTTAAGGCTGAAACTCCTTGGAAATCTTATGATTTTTTTTAAAACTATTTGATTTTAAGCCCAAATATTTGTCATGAAAATTTTATTATTTTTTAAAAAATATTCGGCCAAAAATTCAAAGAATTGTGTTTCGTAATATCACAAAAAATTTTATATAAATAAAGGGGTCTACAATCTAGGGCTTAAATAAAGGAAAGCATCAAATCCATTCCTAATAGTTTTTCAAACTATCGTGGTCATATTTGATATGTGACAGGAAATGTTTCCCATTTTGATTGAAATTGTATATGAATGGATTTCTACTATATGACATTATTGACAAAACCCTTATCGTTATGTTAACCTTGAGGATGCCTTTGGGAAATTTTAGGCCTGGGACTTCTCGGCAAGGTGATTGGGTGGTATTGGGCTGACTGTGACTGGTCTACCTAGAAAGTACCCACTTTGGGATTTGGTTATCGGGATGGTCAAAAGTTGGCCTATTCGAGTCAAATCAGGATGCGGCCAGCCATGCCTATTTGTTTATTGAATGCCTCTGCCCGAGTGGCTACTCGGGACAGATTTGAGAGATAAGGAGAAATAATTTGTTAAATGTTTGTTGGGAGATATAAAATGGGAGACCTGAACCCATTGGTTTCAACCCACTATTATTATATGAATTGATTGATATTGAATTCATAAATCATGGTCTATATGATCCTTGCCTTTAAGTTCTCACTAAGTCATTCGGACTTACTTGAAATTCCATTTCCTTCTTTGGTACTATGTGTAGGGTAAGAACAGAATTATACGGCTTGATGGATGCTAGTGATGCTCAAGGATATATAGGTTGTCTATATGTGAATATGGGCAATGGATCTAATGGCCCATAAATGTTTCACAAATTTCTATAATAAATACGTGTAGTCTCGATTATGTTAAGTGTAAACATAAAGTTCCATATTTGTATGATAATCTATAAGTCTGAATTATGGGCCTAAAGCAATGCAATGTATATTTCATATTAAAATTTTTTCATAGTTTAGTAGTGTTCAGACTCGAGATTGATGACCTTGGATAGGGTGCTACAATAAAACCTTAATTAGGTTTCTTCAATTTATCCCACCCAGTTTTAAAGAAGAATCGGATGATTGAAAAGCAAAAACGTGGATTCAAGAAATCGAGAAAATATTCTGAGTTCTTAACTACTCAGAATGACAACTAGTAAAATATGCTGCTTTCATCCTAGAGGATGCAGCGTGTTACTGTGGAGAATAGTGAAACGAGAATGGAAAGTGAATGGGATAGAATGGACGTGGGAGGTATTTAAGATAGATTTATGAAAAATTATATCCCAAGTCATGCAGGACACTAGAGAAAAGGAGTTTATGAATCTAATCTTGGGGACCATAGCCATGGTAGACTATAAGGCAGAGTACAATAAGTTAATTCAATATGCCACTTATGTCCTCACAAATGAAAAAAGCACACAAGAAAGTTTGTGGGGGACTAAAGCCAGAACTCTGTCGCGCTCTAGCCTCATGTGACTCCTAACTTATAATCGTACTGTGAAAAAAGCTATGGAAATTGAGGATGAATTTTGGGACCTTTCGAAATTGGATGACAAATGGAGGAAAGGAAAAGACTAGACAGGGTGAGTAGATTCTAATTAAGGAAGAAAAACATTTCAAGAAAGAAAGGCTATGTTTGTCCCTGGAAATTCCAGCTCCTCAACCATGAACAAGGGCAAAGCTCCATATATTGTACCAACAACTGCGAAGAAGTGGTGAAACTATTGCGGACGTATTTCCCATGTGGAAGATCAATGCTGGGTATAACAAGGAAAATGTTTAATTTGTGGAAGTTTTTAGCACACATAAGGGAATTGTCCAAAGAATCATAACTTCAATGCAAATCCTAGAATTCCAAAACAGCAGTAGCAGCAACCAGAATTGGGTAAGAGGCCCCAGTAATGGCAAGAACTTTTGACCTTACTAGCAAGGATAGCCTGAAATCTACAGATGTTGTGGAAGGTAAGGCTCTAAGCCATGACTTTATCTGTAAAGTTTTATTTAATCCCAATGCTACTCATTCATTTATATCAACTATGTGTGCCTCTAAAATGGGATTGATGTTTGCAATCTCGAACACTCCTTATGAGATTTATTCACCTATGGAGGTATGTGTCACAACTTCTGTTAGATATAGAAATTACCCTGTAACCATAGACCATAAGGAGTAACTTGCAGATCTCATAGAATTACCAATCCAAGAATATGACCTCATTCTAGGCATGGATTAGTTATATCAACATCAAGCAGTAGTTGACTGCTTTGCTAAAACTATTAAATTGGGTGATTCTGTAGAAACCAAGGAAAGAAAAGATTTAAACTATAATAAACAAGCTATCATATCATCGGCAAAAGCCAAGAAAGTTCTGAAAAGGGAAGGACAAGGATTCTTGACTTATCCAATATATAAGCCTCAAGATAAGCTAAAGTTGAAAGACGTGACAGTAGTTAACGAATTTCCTGAGGTATATCTCCCAAGGTATTAAACTACCTTCCTCCAAATTGGAAAATAGAATTCATAATTGAAACCTATCCAAAGGCTAAATCTTTCACAAAGTCCCCATATAAAATGGCTCCAATAGAGCTAAAAGAATTAGAAGAAAAATTGCAGGAATTGTTAATGAAGGAATTTATCTGACCCAATATTTCACATTGGGGTGTGCCAATACTATTTAAATAAAATGACTATTAAGAGTAAGTATCCTTTACCGCACATTGATGAATTATTCGACCACTTACAAAAGTCAGCAGTATATTCCAAATTGAATTTACAACAAAGGTATTATCAATTAAAAATATGAGAAACAGACATTCCTATGACAGCATTAAATTCTCGGTATGGGCAATTTAAGTTTGTTGTAGTGCCCTTTGGATTAACAAATGCACCTGCTGCATTCATGTACTTAATGCACTGGATATTCGACCTTATTTGGATTGCTTAGCAGTGATCTTTATTGATGATATTCTGGTGTACTCCAGGACAGAGGAAGAATATAGAAAACATTGGAAAATAGTGCTGCAAACTCTTAAAGATCACAATTATGCCAAATTCAGCTTCTGGCAAAAGAAAGTTACTTTTTTTGGGTCACATAATCTCTTGTAATGGTCTTGAGGTTGATTCAAAAAAAAAAAAAAAGTTAAGGCAATGGTTAATTGAAAACGACCAGAAAATATCACAAAAATGCAAAGTTTTTTGGGTTTGATAGGACATTAACAAAAATTTGTCCAAAATAGCAGGATCCTTTGCAAAGTTGACTCAGAAGGACCAGTGTTTTGAATGGGACAAACGTTGTGAGAAAAGTTTCTCTGAACTCAAGAAAAAAGTTACTTCTACACCTATACCAGCATTGCGAAATTATTCGGGAGAATTTACTGTGTATATAGACGCATTAAGAGAAGGACTAGAATGTGTATTAATGCAAAAAGGGAAAGTAATTGCATATGCCTCGAGAAAACTCAAGCCACGTGAGCAAAATTACCCAACTTATGACATGGAATTAGCAGTTGCGGTATTTACTCTAGCTACATGGTAACATTGCTTATATGGAACCAAAGTAGAAGTTTTTACTGATTATAAAAATCTCAAATGTATTTTAAGCCAAAAGAATTTAAATTTGAGATAACAAAGATGCATGGAGTTTCTTGAGGACCATGATTTCTCAATTATTTACCACATTGGAAAAGCCAATTCATTAGCAGATGCGTTAAGTCGAAAGAAAAAAATAGCTGTAATGATCATATATTCAGAATTATATGATGTCATTCACAAAGCCCCAGAAAAAAATAAATGGGCTCAAAAGCTTAAATTCTCTAGAAAACTCTAACTTTCAAATCGATGAGAACAGAACGTTGTTATTTAGAGGACAGATATATGTGCCCAATGAAATGTGAGAAAAATTGCTATTTGCAGCCCACAACACAAAGTACACGATACTCTGGGAGGAACCCAGATGTAACGTGATTTGATGCAAAAAATTTAGTAGGAAGGATTAAAGCGTGATGTGGCAGAATTAGTACATAAATGCCTTACTTGTCAACTAGAAAAAGCTAAACATCAACGACCCACAGGAAAATTGTAGCCACTTCCAATTCCAAGTAGAAAATGGGATCAAATCACAATGGATTTTGTTGTTGGGTTACCAGTAGTTAGAGGGGGTTATAATAACAACTGGGTTGTAGCAGATCGACTCACCAAGTCGGCTCACTTTCTACTAGCTTGAACTCAGTATAATGTGAAAAAACTCATAGGAATTTATATTAAAGAAACCATTGGACTGTACAGGATACCACAAAGTATAGTGTCAAATCAAGATCTAAAGTTTACCTCAATGCTTTGAAAAGATTTACGACACTTTTTAGTACCATCACTCATCCCCAAATGGAGGGACAATCTAAAAGAATAATTCAAATACTAGAAAACATGTTACTGCCCATGTTTTAAACTTTCAAGGAAGTTGGGATAGGCATTTGCCTCCAATAGATTTGCCTATTAAAATAGCTATCAAGTTTTTTAGAATTTGCCTGTTAAAATAGGTATCAAGTTTTCTTTCAAATGGCACCATATAAAGCACTTTATGGTAGAAAGTGTCCATTTCCACTACATTGAGATTTAGATGAAATAAGGACTACTATAACAAACAAACAAGAAAGTTTAAGACAAGAATTAATACAGGATGCAATTGACAAGGTGCGAATCATTAAGCAAAACATGAAACTAACTCAAGATCGACAAAAGAGATAAACCAATAAACGAGGAAAATATTTGGAAATTTGAATGGGGGACCAAGTGTTCTTAAAAATTGCACCACATAAGGGAATTCAAAGATTGGAGTAGAATGGAAAACTAACTCGCCGATTCACATGACCCTTTGAAATTTTAGAGCACATTGGCCCTATTGCATATCAGCTAGATTTACCACCAAACCTTACTGGGATTCACAACGTGTTTCACATTTCCCAACTACAAAAGTATCCCTATTCCACGTCGTTAATTCCAACAATCTACCAATTTAGAGTGATTTTTCCTACTTAGAACTACCCGCATAGATCCTTGACAACCAAGTTCATGAACTTAGAAATGGAAAGACTCCTCAAGTCAAGGCTCTTTGGAGAAATCAAAAAGTTGAGAAGCCACACGAAAAAGTAAAGATGAGATGTGAGAAAAATATCCCTATTTTTTTTACTAACAAGTTTGAGTTGTATATCCTAGAACTTAGGATTTTCTTATAACTTATTATACATATATATAGGAGCGAATCTGGGGACCAGATTTTTCTAAAGGGGAAAAGTGTAATACCCTATAAAATCCATCTAACTTTATTAATAAAATTTTATTCATACCTAACAATATTTTTCTACAACTTTTGAAATTATTACACTCATCCTCAAAAAATTTGTTATACAAAATTCTTTAATTCCTTTAAACCTTAAAACTTTTCAATCTTTTAACATCCTAAACTCTTTCTCACAATTAAAAATGAAAATGGAACGAGATACAAATAAATTTCAAAAATAAAAAATGCAGCCAAATTTAAACAGAAGAAAACTACTTTAGTACAAAATCCAAAATCTTCAACATTAACATGAGATCTCCTTCTTTAAGCCTTGATCTACCAACTCCATGCAATCAAGGATGATCCAAATCTTCCAAATGATTCTTCTCTTCTCTTGGCCAAATTCTTCAATAAGAGCAACCTCAAAACTTGATCCAAATTCAAGGATCTCACCAAGGAATTTTGCAAATACAGGATCTCAAATGCTAAGTCCACGCACCTTGATCTATAGAGAACACCTGGAGAAGATGAAAACTAAAATTCAATCTTATTCAATGGAAATTTTGAGAAAGAAGAGAGGAAATATTTTGGAAAGAATTTTTAGAGGGCAAATTCAAACTATGGGGTGGTGAATTGTGTGTGTGTGTGATGGGTGGCAATGATGCCTTATTTATAGTCCACTTAGATTGCCAAGTGGACTAGATATTTTGAGATTTTCAGAAGGATTGTCACACCATCCATGTTCTAGATTCTCTCAAAATGTCATTCGTTCACTTGGAATTCAAGTAGGATATGAGTTAGAATTAACTCATTAATTAAATTGCCAACTTACCCACCTAGATTCCCTTTTGAATTTTCCTTTAAAAATTGAATTAGCAAATTGGTCTAATCAAAATTTGATACCTCAAATTAACTGGATAATTTAACTATTGAATTAATAGACTAATTTGACTCTTCAAATTAATCTAGCCAATTGCATAATTTAAACTTTAGTCAAACTCTTTGATTTTAGTCAAAATTATTTTCCTACTTAATCTCTATTAAGTAATTCACCTAAACCATTTAGATGGCTCTCATTAAATCTTAGTGTTTCCATCAAGGCTTTTGTGTGTGACCTATGAAATTTATCAATTTCAATTCTCATATTGATCGCTCATTATCATTATCTCTAGTAATTCTTAGAGTATCTAATCTCCATAGTTGATGTCTAGCCACAAGTCCATTGAGCCAATCAATTGGTAAAATTAATCTTAGTGTGAACTTTTTCATTTGCGCATTCCATGAAAATACGATCTTTCTGATTCCTATCTCCTGATTAAGGCCTAGGGTCATGGTATTTTGGTACCCTAGTAGCCCAAATACTATGCTTCTATTCTTGATGAAAGGTTCACTATGGCACCTTATTTGGGAACTCCTCAAATAGTTGCACTACCTTGCGCAAAGATTTTAGTGAACTGAGCATCATTGAAAACATAGGAGATGCATTCGTTTATCAAATGAGGAACCAGATCCTCTATTGGAGCTCACCGATCTCATGCATAAATACCTTATCACTAACGAGCATCTCATATGATCCGCCACAAAATCGAGATACACATCAAAGAACAAGGACCTATCACAAGGTTACTATAATTCCTCAAGTAAAAAGACTACTTATATGCACTAGTGCAAGTAAGATAACATCTCATTATCGAATACCATTATGAATACCTTTTGAGTTTCTCTTGGCAAGTCATTCAGTGAACTTATTCTCCAACAAGGACACAATAACGTGCACCGATGTCAAGCACATTGTTTGTTCAAGAAATGGAGCAATTATCCAACTCTTTGGATATATACATCGTTAGTACAAGTTAATCTGAATCTAAGATTCCCTTGTATTAAAGATTCTATGATTTAGAATATTTTAAGATCAAGATCATAAAGACTTGCTTCATAATCACCATCCAATGCGTGACCAAGTCCTATAGCCATGTTTCATCTAAAAGGCTTCATCCATATGAATCGTTAAGATAAGTCACAATTTTATAAACATATGATGAAAGAATACCATCTTGCATATTGAACAAAATAAGATTGTATTAATCAAAAATAGTTTTACAAGCCAAAAACAATTAGTTGCGGGGCACTACTCTAATAATCTTTCACTTGCCCTAAAGTTAATTCCCCATAGTCTTTAGGCCCATCTTCTCAGGATGTCTCTCAAAGAACTTTTGCATTAAAGCTAAAAAGTAGTTTTTGGATGAAGGTTTTTATTTAAACACTCTATTTCCCAGCATCTAATCTGGCAATATATTCTACCTCGATGGTTCAGTCGATAATGGTGTTTTGTTTGGAACTTTTCCAATTTACCACACCACCATTGAGGCAAAACGCAAATCCAGGTATGGATTTGTAGTCATCTACATCGGATTGGAAACTAGAATCCAAAAACTTTTCAAGTTTCAATTCTCCATTGTCATAAACTAAAACAATTCTTTAGTTCTGCTAAATATTTTACAATTGCCTTAGCAGCACTCTAGTGACTTTCACCGAGGTCAAATTAGTAGCGGCTCATAACACTTAGAGCATGTGCTACGTTGGGCCTCATACACGGGTTAGCATACATTATGTTCCCTATAGCTTAAGCATAAGGTAATCGAGACATTTTACTTCTCTCTTATTCTGTCTTAAGGCCCATAAACTTAGAGCGATATAAACTATGTCTCACGGGGAAGTATCCTCTCTTGGATTCCTCCATACTAAATCTCTTTAGTATCTTGTCTATGTATGACACTTAGGAAATGCCCAAAATTCTATTTGATCTATCTCTATAGATACATATTTCCAATCAAATGATGTTTTTTCCAAATCTTTCATAGAGAATTGCATGATAACTATGCTTTTGTACACTCTAACATATCTTTCTCATTCCCAATAAGAAGTATGTCATTGACATAAAGCCCTATGAATTGCACCAAACTACCATTTATTGTCTTGTATACACTTAGTTCATGGACATTTTTTATGAAACCAAACTTCTTGACTGTCTCATCAAAATATATGTTCCAACTTCGAGACACTTATTTTAGTCCATAAGTGGACCTTTGGAGTTTGCAAACTGTTTGCTCGCTTCAACTGGATATAAAGCCCTCTGATTGCTCTATATAGATGTCATTGTCAATGTTTCTATTGAAAAAGGCATTTTTCACATTCATTTGTTATATTTCATAGTCAAAATAAATGACTATGGGAAGCATAATCTTAATGGATTTAAGGCATAACAACTGGCGAGAATGTTTCTTCAAAGTCTATACCTGGTCCCTATGTATAACTCTTTGCTACCAATCTAGCCTTATAGGTTACTACCTCTCTATTAACTCCTAGCTTATGCTAAAAGATCCATTTGTAATCAATGGGTACAATACCCTCCGGTGGATCCATTAAAGTCCATACCTTCCTTGTAGTCTTTGAATCATTATCCAATTGATCAGTCTCATGAAGAAATCCAGACTTTTGGGTTGCTTCTTGACTCGATCCGACCTTCTAGGAAGTTGTGTAATTTTTGGCATATTTTGCCTATTTGCTTCTACAGCTTGTGGGATAGTTTGATCGTCACAAATTTCATCAAGCTCGATAACAACGCCATTTCCATCTAATACAAATTTCCTTTCCAAGAAGGCAGTGTTCATCGAACCAAACGTCTTTTGTTCCGATTGATCATAAAAGTAATAATTAATAGACTTTCTAGGATATCCCATAAACTTGCATAAAGAGGATCTACTATCCAACTTATCCCTATCTAATCACTTCACATAAGCAGGAAAACTCCATATCCTTAGATATGAATATGAAGGTGCTTTGCCATACCACATCTTGTGTGGAGTTTTTGGCATTAACTTTGCAAGTACTATATTTAGCAACTTCCCTGTTGTTTTAATAGCATAGCCCCAAAAAGAAATAGGTAAATCAGAAAAGCTCATTATAGAATGTACCATGTCTAAAAAAGTACAATTTTTACATTCGGCTATCCAATTAAGTTGAGTTGTGCCGGGAGGTGTCCATTATAAAATAATCCCATTCTCTCTAGGATGATCTGGGAATTTAGTACTCAAGTATTTACCTTCTTGATCAGATCGAAGAGTCTTAATACTTAGTCCGAGTTGCTTTCAACTTCATTCCTATAGTCTTTGAACTTTTCAAAAGTTTCGGACTTGTGCTTCATAAGGTGTAAATGTCCATATAGTTTTTTATCATTGATAAAGATTATGAAGTAAAAAAAATAGCCTCATCTCGCACTAACGCTTAGTAGTCCACAAATGTCCTATGGATCAAATCCAAAGAACTAGTGGATTGCTCCGAGTGTCTAACAAACGAAGCCTTGGTCATTTTTCCCTTTGAACAAAACTCACAAGTTGGCAATGCATCTAAGTCATTAACATGTAATGAATTAGAGGCAACCAACCGGCTAATCCTATTTTCAGAAATATGACCAAGTCTTGCATGCCAAAAATAATCATCATCATGATTGTCTTATTTTCTTTTGTTATGTTGAATTTACATTATCGATTGACATTCATCAAAGTAGTATAACTCGTTAAATAAAGTACTTTGTGCAATCAAAGAATTGTTCTTGTATGCACTAAGTTTCCTATTTTTAATTGAAAAGTCATACCTTTCAATATCCAAAATGGAAATGGAAATGATATTCTTTATTAAGTTTGGCACATAGTAAATAGAGTTCAATACAATAGAAGATAAATAGAAAGCTAATTTTATTTCCCTTATACTATGGGCAACAACTCTTGCCCATTGCCTAGGCAAATAATCATATCCCTGTCTTCAAGCTTCCTTTTTCTTTCCATTCTCTGTAACAAATTACAAAGGTGTGAACCACATGCGGTATCAAATATCTATAAGGACGAATCCATACATAAGAAACTTTCAACAAATAACATTCCCTTTTCTAAGCTTGCAAGGTACGCTTGTAATTTCATTTCCAATGGTCAAGCTCATCACAATAGAAGCATTTACAATCAGGATCAACATTTGGCTTCTTCTTGATTCCACCTTGTTGCTTCATTGGTTGCTTCCCTTTTGAAGAAGAACTCTTCTTCTTTGATCCCTTCTTAGCACCATTTTGGATCTTAGAGGTGGAAGCATTCATGAAAAACTTGTCCTTTTTCATAGTGGACTCTGCCGCGACCTATATGTTTCTTAATTCATTAATTTTTACTTTAGTTTTAAACATATTGGAGTTCAAAATGAATTGATCAAATAAGCTAGAGAGAGATTGGAGGATCAAATCCACTTAAAGTTTACTGTTTATTATCACATTTATGTAAGAAAGGTTTTCAATCAATCCAATTATTCTAAGACCATGTTTATGGACATACTTGACCCATCAATCATTTTAATCCTAAAGAGTTCTTTGAAAGCTTCATAGCAATCATACCTCATTTACACACCATACAACTCTTATAGGTGCATATAGATATCCAAGGCATGTTTCATATGCTCATGTTGCTTTTGAAGCTCATTGGTCATAAATGCCATCATGAGACACCGAGCTTAAAGATAATCTTTAACTCATTTCGCAATCGTATCCCGTGTCTCTTGATCATCATCCGAAATAGAGTTCTGTGGACTACTGGTGTGACGCCACCTGAAATCCCGATAACGCTCCTACCTGAGACCCAAGGTGCGACACTCGCATTCTATACATTCTAAAATCAATACAGAAGGCATACAACTTAACAAATCAAACTATAATTCTCAAAAGATGAATAAAACATTCCAAACTAAGTTCCATAAGACATCGATACATGCTAAATTCCAAATACATTGAGCATCTAACTTAACATTACAATCTATTGAGCTATACAATTTCTAAGTCCAAAAGTTCCAAACGTAACAAATCAAGCCAAAACACAATAGAGTTTACAAATCCAAACAAGCTATACAATCTATCATAAGCTTAATTCATTCATTTGATCAAAATTCAAGAACCTACTTGGTAAATAGAGTCATGAGTCCACTGATCAAATAAAACTTATAGCAGGAAAACGAGAATAAGAGGCTCAAGAAAAATGAGCATATCAATCAATATGACAAGAATCTGATTTGAAAAACAATTCAAAATAATCAAGACGATCAATATATATATATCAGAAACATTTATCACATTTGAGTCAGTAGGCTAAAACAATCTATTTGGTAGGTCTATCACCTTTATATCTTCAACATATACATTTCACCTTATCCCTCCAATTCCCGAAGGAGCTCAATCAATTAAAAAGCACAGCCGATGTACGTGCTCAGGGTAGCTCTTCAGAATTCTAATTCCAGAACTCATCCGAACTACCTAAAAATCAGGAATTTCGAGGGTCTTAGTCGACAATCCGATATTGCCCAAGTTCGGTCCACAAGAAACTTCCTAGGGCCCACAATCAATCAATCGTATAGGCTTAGAAACAAAATGGACATTCAATCGATCAATAAGCCAACAAGGCATAACGTTCAATGGCCATCAAATAACATTTCAAATAGGCCGAACGTATCATTCAGTCATTTCGAAATTTCAGCCATGGACTAGAGGGTTCCCATTTCAAAACTTATATTATCTTAAAAAGATCGGATATTGACTTATTATGACATGAAATAAGGTTTTAAAACAAGAAAAATCAAGTTGGATTCGAAAATGGGCGCGCAAACGGGCACCTGAGCGCCCAAAACAAAATTTTTAGTCAGAGGCTGGGTGCTGGGGTGCCCATATAAGCGCTTAAGCACCCAAGCCACTGGAATTCTTCGTTGTTTTACCGAGAGTGGGCGCTTGGGCACCCAACGTTGCGCGCTCAACCGTTGACTCTCGGGTAAAAATTTAATTTTTTGTCTTTTGATTTTCTTTGAATTTTTTATCCAAAAATACATTTTTGAGGTTCTCTTATACGTAAAAATATTTATAAATCGTTGTTTCGAATTTTGGTTTTGAGATTTTTTCGAAAGATCATTTTCAAGTCGAAAATACAGTTTTTGTCCATATCACCCATTTTAGTTAATCTTTAGTTCGTTTCTCCTCTTAGTCCATCGTCTATGGTTCAAATCTCACTCCAAAGCATCGGTAAAAATGTTAACATGAGTCATTAGGCTTCAAAGTTACATAATAAAGGCGTAGAGTTCATGATAGCAAGGAAATCAAATAACAATAGAACTCATGCTTTCGATCATTTCAAATGAAGCAAAACTCAGAAACTCAAGCATGATCATATCAACGAGGCAACAAAATAACCATCATATGCTCATAGGAAGTTTGAGAAAGCTATAAGTCTTACCTCTTGTAGCTAAATCTCGAAGATGTAAATGTTTCAAGCTTAGTTCCAAATACCTAAAGCCACATTAACATTCATGTCGAGTTCCATACAACCATGATATTAACCATTCTTAAATCACTAAGCTTAAGCCACTTACCAAGAGTTTAGAAAGAGAATACACCACCAAGAATCCCTCTTAGTGCAGAATTGGTTTTATGGAGAGAAGCCAAGGTGCAAGTGGTGTTCAAGTGCCAAAGTGTTTGGAATGAGGGAGTTAAGTTTCTGCAAAAACAATGGTGCTTAAGTGGTCGTATTTATAGAGGATTTTTGGGTCAAAAGTGCAAGAATCTATAAGTTTAAACCCCTCACAACAATTACCTAACTTTGAGCTAGAATAAGGTGGCTTATTGATAGATGGATGGGATAAAAATCCCATCCATCTACAGCTATGGAAGGCTATTGCCGGCTAGCTGTTCTGCAGATCAGATTTTCCTTTCTCTTTTTTTTTTTTTTTTTGAGTTTCAAATATGCTTACTTTGGTCAAAATTTGTGGCTAGGGTTTAGGGCTATGTTTTGGGCTTGTTTCATGGGCCTTTTGGGCTCATTTTTGGGTCAAAATACGACGAGGAATTGAAACGTATTTGCTTGAAAAATTTTTGGATATATGAAATATGTTTTGGTTTTAAAACGATGCTTGATTTTAAAATTGAATAATTTTTTAAAATTTCGATGACTTAAAATTTTAATTTAGGGAATTCTCGGGTGTTACAACTGGTGAGAACAACCAAGGGATATAAATGAATGTATAGCACCGGGATCAAAGAGAGCTTTACAAATAGAATTTTGAATAAAAACCTTACCTTCAACCACTTGGGTAAGGTCTGTGCCTTCTTCTCCTGTTAAGGCGTACGTTCTGCTTTGACCTGGGGACGTCTAGCTATTCCCTGTTGCTGGCTCT
>JACFYI010001423.1:601938-630646 GCA_014898755.1 Handroanthus guayacan | reverse complement strand
CCCGAAATCCCAGTAGTGTTCTGACCCAAGACCCAAGGTGTGACACTCGCGTTCTATACATTCTAAAACCAATGCGTTGTAAAATCAATAGGGAAAGCATACAACTTAACAAATCAAACTATAATTCTCAAAAGATGAATAAAACATTCCAAACTAAGTTCCATAAGACATCGATACATGCGAAGTTCCAAATACATTAAGCATCTAACTTAACATTACAATCCATTGAGCTGTACAATTTCTAAGTCCAAAAGTTCCAGACATGACAGATCAAGCCAAAATACAATAGAGTTTACAAATCTAAACAAGCTATATAATCCATCATAGGCTTAATTCATTCATTCGATTAAGATTCAAGAACCTACATGGTAAATAGAGTTATGAGTCCACTGACCCAGTAAAATTTATAGCAAGAAAACGAGAATAAGAGGTTCAAGAAAAATGAGCATATCAATCAATAGGACAAGAATGTGATTTGGAAAACAATTCAAGGCAATTAAGACGATCAATATATATATATTAAACATTTATCACATTCGAGTCAGTAGGCAAAAACAATCTATTTGGTAGATCTATCACCCTTATATCTTCAACATATACATTTCACCTTATCCATCCAACTCCCGACGGAGCTCAATCAATTAAAAAGCACAGCCAACATACGTGCTCAGGGTAGCTCTTCAGAATTCTAATTCCAGAACTCATCCGAACTATCCAAAAATCAGGGATTTCGAGGGTTTTAGTCGACAATCCGATATTACCCAAGTTTGGTCCACAAGAAACTCCCCAGAGCCCAAAATCAATCAATCGTATAGGCTTAGAAATGAAATGGACATTCAATCAATCAATAAGCCGACAAGGCATAACATTTAATGGCCAACAATATCAAAAAATATTTCAAATTGGCTGAACATATCATTCAATCATTTCGAAATTTCAACTATGGACTAGAGGGTTCCCGTTTCAAAACTTTTATTACATTAAAAAGATTGGATATGGACTTATTGTGACATGAAATAAGGTTTTAAAACAAGAAAAATCAAGTTGGATTCGGAAATGGGCGGGCGCCCAAAACAAAATTTTTAGTCAGAGGCTGGGCGTTGGGGAACCCATATAAGCACTTAAGCACCCAAGCCACTAAAATTCTTTGTTGTTTACAAAAAATGGGCGCCTATTGCACGCTCAAACGCTGACTCTCGGGTAAAAATTTAATTTTTCATCTTTTGATTTTCTTCAAAGTTTTTATCCAAAAATACATTTTTGAGGTTCTCTTATACGTAAAAATATTTATAAATCATTGTTTCAGATTCTGGTTTTGAGATTTTTTCGAAACATCATTTTCAAGTCGAAAATACGGCTTTTGTCTATATCACCCGTTTTAGTTAATACTTGGTTTGTTTTTCCTCTTAGTCCATCGTCTATGGTTCAAGTCTCACTCCAAAGCATCGGTAAAGAGGTTAACATGAGTCATTAGGCTTCAGAGTTACATAATAAAGGCATAAAGTTCATAATAGCAAGGAAATCAAACAACAATAGAACTCATGCTTTCGATCATTTCAAATGAAGCAAAACTCAAAAACTCAAGCATAATCATATCAACGAGGCAACAAAATAACCATCATATGCTCATAGGAAGTTTGAGAAAGCTATAAGTCTTACCTCTTGTAGCTAAATCTCAAAGATGTAAACGTTTCAAGCTTAGTTCCAAATACCTAAAGCCACATTGACATTCATGTCGAGTTCCATACAACCATGATATTAACCATTCTTAAATCACTAAGCTTAAGCCACTTACCAAGAGTTTAGGAAGAGAATACACCACCTAAAATCCCTCTTAGTGCAGAATTGATTTTATGGAGAGAAGCCAAGGTGCAAGTGGTGTTCAAGTGCCAAAGTGTTTGGAATGAGGGAGTTAAGTTTCTGCAGAAACAATGATGCTTAAGTGGTCTTATTTATAGAGGATTTTTAGGTCAAAAGTGCAAGAATCTATAAGTTTAAACCCCTCACAACAATTACCTAACTTTGAGCTAGAATAAGGTGGCTTATTGATAGATGGATGGGATAAAAATCCCATCCAATTACAGCTATGGAAGACTATTGCTGGCTAGCTGTTCTGCAGATCAGATTTTCCTTTCTCTCTTTTTTTTTTTTTTTTTTTTTTTTTTTTTTTTTTTTGAGTTTCAAATATGCTTACTTTGGTCAAAATTTGTGGCTAGAGTTTGGGGCTATGTTTTGGGCTTGTCTCATGGGCCTTTTGGGCTCATTTTTGGGTCGAAATACGACGAGGAATTGAAATATATTTGCTTGACAAATTTTTGAATGCATGAGACGTGTTTTGATTTTAAAATGATACTTGGTTTTAAAATCGAATAATTTTTTGAAATTTTGATGACTCAAAATTTTGATTTAGGAAATTCTCTGGTGTTACAACTGTGAGGGCAGAAGTTTTCTTTCAAAATCAAGAATTATCTTAAGGTTTCTTAGCCAATTTTGGTAGTTAAGGCCAATCAATTTATTGGTTTCCAAAATTATTGCACATGGGTTGTTTAGTTTGATTTTCCAAAAATATGCAAAAACACGTGAAATAGAATATAACATCTATTTTAGTTTAATATTTGAAAAATATAATTATGGTCTGAAAAGTATATTTTATATTGTACTATTTTTTCAAATTCTCTAACCCTATTGAAAATTTGGAAAATCATGTTTCCTTGTGAGAATTAAGGTCCCAAGACATTGATAATAAATCCACAACTCATGAGACATCTATCACCAATTCTAAGGTAGGTAACTTTTACCAATTGCATATCTATACAATCCTTAATATATTTTATCTCACTTTAACACAGACCCACGACTCGTGAGACGTCATTGTTAGCAAGTGTTATGTTGAACCTACTAATCATCCTTTTAGTGATTTTCATGACGTTGCATGACTCGTGAGATAATGTCATAATTAAACTACTACAAAGGTACATCGTATGCTATGGTCATAACCATAGCTATCCATCGAAGTCGTGTTCCACGACTCGTGAAACAACACACCAACATAATAGCATCCCATGATTACACTTATTGGTAAAAGGCATGAATTCATTAAAACTACTTTTAATTTTATCCATTAAAACTTAATATTTTGAAAACTTAAACATTCTAAGTTAGGATTGTTTGCTTGAAAGATCTCATCAATAATTCAACTCATTTAGGTTCTCTGCCCTAAACATGTGTCAACATACAATATAGAATAAAGAAAGCATATATAAGGTAAACTTAGCATGCACCGACAATATGATAATCATGAGTCTTAATTGATGCACCTAAAGCCATTAGTGCATCACCTAATTGATTTAGGTGAGTAATTGAAATTACATAGATCTAATTTATTACATATATATCACCATGCATACATGGCCGTGAATATTGAACTCTTCAATCTTCCTCCTTTATGGCATGGATCACCAAAAGAAAAGAAAGACCCCACTATCCCAGTGACTACTCTCATTATAAAGATGAAAAGGGGGATGGAAGCCTAATTAATTACAAACAAATCAAATCAAATAAAACCATTTTTATTTTAGACTCATGATCACCATTATCCATTCATCATCACATCATACTTCAACAATTAGAAGCATGAAAGCAATAATGTAAAGTGCTTAAGAAAATAAACACACATCAAGCCATCAACACATGCAACAGTTACACGATATGATGCTTCAATCAATTAATCAACGCGTTATGATACTGAAATTGGGAGTTCGATTAATTATAAACAATTTATAACACCCAGGAATGATCACATAAACATTTATCATCAAAAACAACACAAAAATGAAGCAAAGAAAAAAATATATTCTGGACTAGGCATGACCGCACACAATTTTGTGCACAGTCGTGCACGCGCCCGAATCCAATCCGGTGCACTGTCTTCGAACTTTATTTTCTTATCATTTTTATGTCTTTTTCAAGGTGATTTCCAGATTTTCAAATCAACAACTCATCAATGATCATCTATAAGGAATCAAACTCTAAAAATAAAATTATCTACGCATTTGATTAATCAATCTAATCCGTTATGAACGTATAAACATAGCTAAATTCAAAATTAAGCCAAGAATAATAGATCTGATCCAACAATCAAGCCACATACAAATACTTGATGATCTCCAATCCATCAAATTGAATCAAGATCACCAAATTCCTCATCAATCCATCACATGAATCAATGAAGGCATGATTCAGAATGTGCATAAATTATAGCCCTGATGCCACTTGAAAGTGGAAGGAGATACAAGTAGATTTCAAAAATAAAAAACGCAACAAAATTTAAACTTAATTAAAATAGATTACATAGGCATCTTCTTGGATTAATTTATGCAACCAAATGAAATATAGATAGGAGAAGACTATCTTAGTCAAAAATCCAAGATCTTCAACACCAAAGTGAGATCTCTTTCTTCCAAGCCTTGAACTAACAACTCCAAACAATTAAGGATGATCCAAGTCCTCCAAAAGATTCTTCTCTTCTCTTGGCTGAATTCTTCGATTAGAGCAACCCCAAAACTTGATCCAAATTCAAAGATCTCACCAAGAAATCCTCCAAATATAGGATCTCTAATACTAAGTCCACACATATTGATATATAGAAAACACTTGAAAAAGATGAATACCAAATTTCAGTCTTTTTCAATGAAGATTTTGAGAAAGAAGAGAGAAGATATTTTGGAGAGAAATTTTAGAGGAAAATTTCAAACTATGGGGTGGTGAATTGTGTGTGGGATGGCAAGCCATAATGCCCTATTTATAGTCACCATCTATGCTCTTGATTCTCTCAAAATGTTATTTGTCCACTTGGAATCCAAATAGGATATGAGTTGGCATATGGAATTTAATTAACTCATTAATTAAATTGCCAACTCACCCATCTAGATTCCCTTTTGAATTTCCTTCCAAAATTTGAATTAGAAAATTGGCTCAATCACAATTTGACACCTCAAATTAATTGGATAATTTAACTATTAAATCAACAGACTACTTTGACTTTTCATATTAATCTAGCCAACTGCATAATTTAGATTTTAGTCAAACTCTTTGATTTTAGTCAAAATTCTCTCCCACTTAATCTCTACTAAGTAATTCATCTAAATCATCTAAATGACTCTCGTTAAATCTTAGTATTTCCATCAAGGCTTTTGTGTATAATCTATTAGGTTCATCAATTAATTAGATATGAGTTCGCAACAATTTGCAATTTAATTAGTGAATATATAATTAAATATTTATTCTGATTAATTAAACTTCTTTAATTAATCACTCATTAGAATTAGTCTCTATTAATTCTTAAAATACCCAATCTCCATGATCGATGTCTAGCCACAAGAACATAGAGCCCAATCGATTGGTAAAATTAATCTTGGTGTGAATCTTTCCACTTATGTATTCCATGCAAATACAGTTATTCTGATTCCTAACTCCGATTAAGGCCTAGGGTCAAGGTATTTAAGTACTCTAATAACCCAAATACTGTGCTTCTATTCTTGGTGAACGGTTCAATGTAACACCTTATTTGGAAACTCCTTTCGAAATAGTCACTCCACCTAGCGCAAGAATTTCAGTGGATCGAGCATCATAGAAAACATAGAAGATGTACTCGTTTATCAGACAAGGAATTGAATCCTCCATTGGAGCTTACCATCTCTATACATAGATACTTTATGCCCAACGAGCATCTTATATGATGCATCGAGAGATTGACATGCACATCAAAAAACAAGGACCTACCATTACTATGATTCCTCAAGTTAAAGAACTAGTTATATGTACTAGCATAAGTAAGAGAGCATCTAATTACCGAATACCACTACGACTACCTTATGAGTTTCTCTTGGCAAGTCATTCAGTGAATTTATTCTCCAAGAAACACCAAGTGATGTGCACCAATGTCAACCACACCGTTTGCTCATGAATGGAGCAATTATCGAACTCTTTGGATATATGCATCATTAGTCCAAGTCAATCAGAATCTAAGATGCCTTTGTGTAAAAGAATCTATGACTTGAAATATTTTAAGATTAATACCATAGAGACTTTTTTCATAATCACTGTCCGATGCATGACGCAGTCCCATAGCCATGTCTAATCTAAAAGGCTTCATCCATATAAATTGTTCAGATAAGGCACAATTTTATGAACATATGATGAAAGAAGACCTTCTTGCATATTGAATAAAATAAGATTGTAATAACCAAAAAGTAGTTTTACAGGCCAAAAGCAATTGATTGTGGGATACTATTCTAACAATATATATAAATATATGCACTTATATATAAATCTATCCAAAAAAGGTTAAGTGACCAGTCAAACACTCTTAAAGAAATTGCATTTTAACCAGAAAACAATTTTTACATATGGTAAAATTTGGCAAAGTTACAATGGAACCACATTGCACCACCTTTTTCATTCCACACCACCCCTATTCTTAGCATTACACCACATCACACTTTGGCTAAATATCATGAAGCCACCATACCATTTTTCTTAGCAAAAATTCCATAATTTCACATCATCACTTTTTGGCAAATTCTTATTGATCCACGTTATTTTTCTTTATAATTTAATCCCTAATCACAATCTATAAATAAGGGGAAGAATTCATGCAAATCCTCCCTCCCCACACACACTCGTGCACAAACACAAGAACACAAAATTTCATCTTTCTTCTCTTAACTAAAATTAGTCATCTAGCTTTCCCAAATCTCTAAAACCTATCTTCTACTACACAAAAGGATTAAAAATGAATTTCAAGTGAAGGAAAAAGGGGAAAAATCACCTTAAAAAGTGATATAGCATTGACGGTAAAATTTATAGTTTTCTTTTGTTAATTCCTTGGCAATTCCTTTTATTTCTTTTCTTGTTTCAAAGAATCTTGCTAAACTTCTAAATTTTATGATAATCTTAACTCAAGAGACGGATTTTTATCTTGTTTTCCTATGAAACCCTAAATAGGAACATAAACCCTAAAGTTGAGCGTTCAACTCCAACTTTCTTGAATCTATGTTTCAAAATTTCCATGAGTTTTGAAAAATTTCTCATTTAAATAATTCCACCATTCTTAAAATCTTGAAATTTTTAGATTTTGAAAAAAAAATTTAATCTAAGAGCGACCGCGTCTAATAATGAGCACTAGGGCACCTAGTCCAAAACCAAAATCTAGTTTTGGGCACTGCAATACCCATAACGGGTGTAGCATCACTTAGTCCAAAAGCTATACTTTGCATTTTTTTTTTCTCCTTTGACCCCTTTCATGCCTATACTCCTCATGCCATGTGATTCTAAGTATTATTAGATGAATTCGTTCCATTGTTTGATAGAAAACGTTGAGTTGATTGGTAAACGATTGTGATATTATACTTGTATTACCATTTAACCTCTAAAATAAAAATATTATTGGAAACCACCGGTGAGAGACCAAGCGATAATCTCCTACAGGTCTTTCTAATTTGTTGGATGATCTCACGATTGCTTGGAGTTTAAGCATTCCAGGAGGCTAGGCCTCAACACGCTATTGACCGTGTCAAATTGATAATTGCTATTTTCCCCTCTGAGCAGCTACTCGAGGGTGAAATTGGAGGGATAAGGATTATTTATAATGATAATGAAGTAATAAGGATGAAGATTCACCAAATAACTAATTCAACCATGATATTATATTGTTTTGCATGCAACATTTATAATTTGAATTCTCATTATACTCCCCAGATTCATTTGATACTTGTGTTCATTTCAATTTAGCCATAAATTTTACTAAATTCATCAGGCTTATATTTTAACTATACATTTTGTAGGTTAAGTCGTAGGGAAGAAAGCTAGATTCTGAAGAAGTTTCTTGTACTTATAGTAATTATAGATTATTTATTTTGTCTTCTATTTTGAGGAAAATTTTATGATGGGTGTACCTCAGTGAGTCTAAACTTTGCTAATAAAGTACATATGTTATGTTGTACTTATATTAATGATAGTTTTAAGTAGCAACTCATCCTAGGGACGGAAGCTCTTGGTTCGGCGCTACACAACATTTTTAGAAGCTAATGGCTAAATTTTAAAAGTTTTAATACTAAGTTAATTTAAATATTATAAATTAGTCCATGAAATTAAATTGAAGTAGGTAATTAGATTAATTAAAAGAAAAACAATCTAAATAAGTAGTTAGGCTCAAAATTGAAATAAACAAAATTCGGGGTGTTATATGATATTTTTTTTTTAACTTTTTTGGGTTAACAAGATGTTGATTATAATTTTTGAGTAAAGATTATTATGTTATTGCATAATTGAAATATGTCACATTTCTATCAATTAACTAGTTGGATGACATTAGAGTTTTAAGTGAATAACATATTATTTTTATTTTTTCTAGGTTTCTAGTGGCAATTAAAAATGTGAATATTTTCAATTTATGTGACACTTTGAAATATTGATAAATAATATTCTTGGGACATTTTATAAGACAACAATCTCAAATTTTTATATGAATTGTACTGCCAAAAGAGTTTTTCTTTTATGACATTTTTCAATGCAATAATAGATGAATGTCATGATATTTAAAAGTTCCAACAATATATATATATATATATATTGTAGCATATTAGTGTATCAATTAATTTGTCTTTTTTGTGACATTTTAATATGCTATGAAACATATTTCATAGCATTTTAACATGTTATTGAATGTACTTTTGGCGGAGTGCCATCATGTCATTTAAAAAAGCTTTTGCAACATTTGAACTTGTCATTTGATACATTTTCTATAACATTTTAATGTTAATTGAAAAGAAAGAAAAAAACTTTTGTTGCACTTTATTCATGTCACGATAAAAACAAATAAAATAACACCTATACTGTTTGCTAAGTGGCATCTTTGAAAATGATACTACTATACATAAAATTATTGCCACTATTTACATGAATTTTCTAATGTTATTAATCATTAATTTTGTTACTAATCAAAAATAAATAAATAATCACTAGTTTTGTTGTAGTATAGATTAATCCAAAATTTTCTCCTTATTGTTTGTGAAGCTATTTATGGGTGCATTAGTAATTAATTAGTCATTCACTCATTTTTCATGTTATCATCCTATATTCCTGGATCACCAACCACCTCATTTTACTCTCTCTCTCTCTCTCTCTCACACATACACATAGACAAATGCACATATATTGGCTATTTAAGTTTTCTTTAGTAGTTTTCTCTATTATATCTCTTTATTCACTTGAAAAGGATTGCATTTCATCACCTTCTGATATACATACAAGAAGCTTTGTTCACAAGAGAGCGGTGTTCCATAGTATGGAAGCCGCTCTTTCAACTTACAAACTGCATACTTTTCATCTAAATTTCAAATTGTTTATTTCCCAAGGTACGAATATCTAATTCTATATCTTTTTTTTTTTTTTAAGTTTAGGCATACTCGAAGATTCATCTGTCATTTTATTTGACTTATTTTAAGTAGCTTTATTGGTTTACTATGTAATTCAGTGCTATTCCAAGAAATCCCAAGATACCTATATGCATTTCGAACGTCTACACATTTTTGTGTTGTGAATAGAGTGATCAAGAAGAAAAGAAAATGGGTGGAAAATGGCAATGCTCGTTAACCCCAAAGCCGATTGAATGGTTGAAGGGCAATGTAATAGGATCAGGATCATTTGGCACTGTTCACCTGGCTATAAATAGTGCAACTGGAGCACTTTTCGTTGCAAAAACTACAAAATCAAAGGTTGGAATCAAATCATTAAACAATGAGGCTAATATTCTCCAAACTCTTGATTCTCCACATATTATCAAATGCATAGGGAGGGATGCCTCTTTCACAAAAAATGGTGAGACAAATTATACTGTGTTTTTTGAGTACATGGCTGGAGGTAGCTTATCAGATCTAGCTCAAAAATTTGGAGGGACACTAAATAAGAAATTAATTCGCTTGTATACTAGAGGAATTCTCCAAGGTTTGAAGTATTTACACAAAAATAGGATTGTGCATTCTGATATCAAGTGTAAAAATGTGCTTTTAGGGGAATCAGGAACCATAAAGTTAGCTGATTTTGGATGTGCCAAAAGAATCATTAATACTAAAACTACATCAAAATGTTGCGATGCAATAGGAGGGACACCTCTTTGGATGGCCCCTGAAGTTCTAAGAAATGAAGGGTTTGACTTTGCTGCAGATATATGGTCTTTAGGGTGTACAGTTATTGAGATGGCTACAGGTAGCCCACCGTGGAGTAGCAATGCATCGAATCCAATAGCTACCGTTCTAAAGATTGCACAAGGGAATGAAGCACCTGAGTTTCCTAAATATTTTTCAGCAGAGGGGTTAGATTTTCTTGCAAAATGCCTAGAGATAGATCCTAGAAAGAGGTGGACAAGTGAAAGATTACTTGAGCATTCTTTCGTAAGCTCATTAAGACAAGAAAATGCATTTTCACCAACAAGTACTATAGATTTTACAATTTATGATGATCAATATTCAAATGATGATAATGGAGATTATGAGTTTGTAAATAGAATTCCCTTCTCAGTGAAATGGTCTTTCCATGAAAAGAAAATGGTGCCATCAGAATGCTTTCGGGAGTCATCAGATAATTGGATCACTGTAAGGAGTAGATAGTATAAGTTAGAGAAAAATAGATTGGAAAATTTTAAAGAAGAAGAAGAAAAAGACAGGATCATAGTGTGCTATTATACAGCCAAGCACATTGTGATTAGCTTCTTTTGTAGCCTTTTTCTCCCCTATATATGAGATGGATTCTTTTATTTCATTGTAATTGTATAAAGCAATGTACAAAGGAATTATTTCAAATTTGATTGGAGTGTGAAATTTAGTGCATAGACAAATTAAATAACTTAAAGTAGCAAGATTCAATTTAAATAAAATAACATAAAATCCATTTTAGCAACTTATTTTCTTTAATAATACTTTGATTTTTCTGTCTAATTAGTATTTAGTGATAATTGCATCAACATCCGTGAGCTTTGGCCTAACTATGAAATATATCATATGGTTTGAGAAATTGTAATAGCACTCCTTGTCATTATATTAATAAGGATACAGGGAGTATTATTGCAATTTCAGAAACTAGTGGGTGTTTATTTAAGTAAATCAAACTTTAGGAAATGTTGAGGTAATTATTCCTAGTATTTATGTGTGCATGTTATTAGTTGAGGTCATAAGTAGAATAAGATATTTATATTATACTACTTGAACTTGTGGTTTTGATTATTTAGTAACTAGAATAACATTCATATTATGTTTAGTGCTCATAAAAATTGTGATGTTTTATTATTATAAACAGTACATATTGTATAAGGAATAAAAATTATATTAATGACAAAAAAAGAAAAAAAGAGTTATATTTCAAATAAAATAGTGTGATTTTCTTTTTGTGTTTTTTATCTTAGTACATTCTTAGTGAAAGTTTTTTTCTACTTTAAATGTATTGTTTAACCAATGAACATGAAGATTTTTCATGTTTGTGTAGGGATATCCTTATTTTTATCATTTCCAAAAAGAAATTGATAAGTTACGAGAATATGTAAAAGAGATTATTTCTTTCCCATCACTTTGCCATATGTCAAAAATAATGTGACATTTCCTTTTTGACAACCTTCTTAAATTGAACTTTTTTTATGTGGCAAAATGGTCGATTTCATTGGTTTAAATCGAAAAGAAGGGTCACAAGCAATTTGTTAAAGAAAAAAGGTCTTTATTTTTCATTTTCTTATCAAGGATTTTGAATCTTGAAATGACATGATTTTCATTCATCATGAGATAAGACGTTTCAAAATCATAAACAAGTCTAATTTTATAGCATGTCTCTATGAATGAAAAGTGGAATACATCTTTTGTTTCTTCAATTTTGTTTGGATTCACCTGGCCTTTTGGAGAAAAAAAGAAAAAAAAAAAGATAGGAGAAGGATCTTCTTTGATGAATCCCTCTTGTTCCTAGTTAGCCCCTTCATTTCGAAAGCTATTTCTATTTCTATATATCTTTCTTCCTCACATTTCACCTTTCATCCAATTATGAGGGTTCTTGCAGTTTCTTAGCAAAAATAAGTGATAGTATTATGTCAAAATGATAAACATAAGAAACAAATTAGAGAATAATAAAGATCTAAGCCATAGGATTTATCCATTCCGATACAATATACTCACTAGATCGAATATACTTCATCGATCTAATAGAATGATTTTTTCATATCCAAACTAATACCAACCCAAGCCACTTCATGAATAAAATGTGACAAATAACCAATCAACAAAACCCCAAGTTCAAAAAATAAACAAAATTATATAAATTTGAAAAAAGTAATATTTAATGAATCACAAGTGAACAAAACTCAGTAAAGAGATATAATAACACATTAGAGTATCAAGGTAATGGCAATGCAATATAAAAATAAATTAATATTAGAATGAAATAATAAAGATAAAATGAGAAAGAATAAATATATTATAAATGATACTGTGCATACATTCAATCTCTTTAATCTTTCTTAAAATTTTAGCTAACTTTGTAGCTTTATTACCTACTAATTACTAACTTGTTTTTTCTCTTAAACGAGAGGTTGCCTTTTGATCTATACTCTTTTGTTCTTCATCCTTCTTAGTTCTATGTGATTCTATCATCCTACTCTGACCCAAAATTGGGTTGCCATTTGTGTCATCAACTGTACTTAATCTTTCAGATTTTTACCCAAGTGGTTGCAGTGCTTATCACTAAGTTAAACGTAATCAATTCAATCCTTTTCTCTTTACACTCTTAGTTGATTTCTTTTTTCCCGCATGTTTCTATTCTTTTACTTTATTTTGTTTTGTTATACATGTTCTAGCTTTCTTTTCTTTTCCAATGTAACGTAGATTTCTGTCTTGTCTACACATTCTTTCCTTTCATTCTTTCACTTTCTTTTTCTTTGGCGATTCTCTAGGTTTCTATTCTCTTTGGCAAGTTCTTACACTATTATCTATTGCTTCCTTTGCTATAGTATGAAAAACTTATGTAGTTACCTGTGTGATGAAAGATTGTATTCTGAAGACATTATGACATGATTATTTTATTGGAGGATGAGGAATCAAGGATCGTTCTTCTTAAGGCTACGTGGCAGTGGCAGACAAGTAACCCAAAAATGGTTCTAAAGAGGAGAACTGTTTCTACCAACGCTTACTTTGCTATCAAATTCTTGGCTAACCTTAGTCATTTGATCCAAAATGTTAAAGGAGGTTTTCCTCATTGATAAGCCTTGATTTCTACCTATTTTCCAACACCCCCTTGACAAGACGTCTACGCTTAATGACTGGGCTTGTCTCTGCGTAAATATGTCATGTCTTGTGTCAGGTGCCAGATGAAATTGAACTAATGGATGTGAATTTGGATTGGGTTTAGATCTTTGTTCATGTCCATTGGCTCCCAATCTCCTTGAGAACAATTAATGTAGCTCTATTTCTGGGTCAATGGATTGAAAAGTGTATGAAGCTTTGCAACATGAGACAAGGAAGTTTTCATGATGTGTTTCGTATAAAAGTGAGGATTGATATTGATAAATGGATCAAACGGCATTTTTTTGTTGAATCGTTATATGGTGGAAATTTTTAGGTTGATTTCATTGATGAACATCTTCCCACCTTTTGCTAGTTGTGTGGTGTTATTACCCATCTTGAGAGATGCTATCGAACTAGATAAGAAGATATCTTGCTTGACCCAAGGATATGTTCAAGTATGGGGCTTGGCTCTTTTTAGATACAACTCGTGATGGGGAAGAGTAATGCACGAATTATGAGACCGCATGTCTCCAAAAACTCAACAAGAAGGACTATAATATTTGATTTTGGCACCCCCACGTCTTCTTGTGGGTATGCATATTGAAACCCATATTAGGACGAACAATCATCCACCAACTTGCCCCATCAACCAAATGGGAACACTATCCATCACAACATATCAAGTCACCTACTAAACTTTTATAGAATGAAAACTCAAATCTGAAACAAATGGAGGATCCCACCCTTTCCCTTAACGTAAACCTTGTTGATATATTTCCTACTTTACGACACCTATGATCCTCTACATTTATGGGACCTAGTAGGAAATTTGCCTCTATCTCTAATATTGAAGAAATTTAAGGCAAAATGATAATCTTGAGTTGAAAGACGGTCATATTGGTAAGAGGTTTCATTTTGGCAAAATTGATGTTAACATCTTAGACACAACGAAGGCTTGAGATAGCTCTGCTTATTGTCATTACCGTTATTTGCTTATTTTGGAATTATCAACAACTTGAAACTCTCTTGATAGTTCAAATTTTCTGAGGGCATCTTCGTTATAATCTCGATGTTGTAATTTTGTATGATAGCAAGTGTTAGTCGAATAAAATAGAGATACTAAAAAATAAGTTTAATTTTAAAATATTGTAGTTGATTGTATTGATTGTGTGATACCTTAGTTTGTCTATGGAGGAAGTTGTGGTTCCTAACCCATGTAACTCTCGACATGAAATTTTTTTTATCCAACTTAATTTTGATAAATCGTGGTAGTTAAAGGCATTCTATGGTTGTGCAAGTAATGCTCAAAGACTTGTTTCTTGACAAATTCTTAAGCCATTGTACAATAAGATAGGGAGACCATGGATTGTTAAATAGTAATTTTAATGTCAAGCTCTTATTGGATGAAAAAGAAAAAGATGAAACATGATTCATCCAAGGCAATTAGATTATTTTTGGCAAATTTTGGATCAGTGTGACCTTGTCGATTTCGATTTTGTAGGTTTTCCATTTACATGGTGTAAGAGTATGATGAAGTTGTTTACTATCTGCGAAACTCGATCCCGTTTGTGTATCCTAGTTGTGAATGAATTCCGTTGCATTTAGCACTGTTTCTCTTCTTCTATTGGATGTTTGGACCATGTTAGATCCTTTTTTGTATGTTTATATCTTGTGGTTAATCTGAGAATTGGTGGTCAAATGATGTTTTCCTTTCAAGCTTTTTGGGTGGGAATAGTGGATTGGAGTAAATTATTTGTAACAATTGGCAAGAGGAAGAGGGTGCCCAAAAAATCATGCTTGAAAAGACTTGAAAACTTGTATGATTAATTAGAGCAAGTGATAGTGATGTGATAGTAGGAGGAGAATTAATGAAGCATTATCTACTAGACAACATACTGAAGAAACGTAGATTGAATTGACTGAGATTTGGCATGACCTTGAAACACTTTTATGCCAAGAGGAGATTTACATGAAACAACGTAGTATGGAATAATGGCTTGAGGAAGTAATAAATATATGTTATTTCTCATACTAAAATTTCTATTGTAAAACGTAATAAATATGTAAAAGATTTATTCAATGCTCAAGGTAACTGTGGAAATGGTTCTAGTGCAATAGTTGTACCATTCCTAGGTAATTTTTGGAGATATTTTTGTTTGTCGGATCCATCACAAGCATATTTAGATATTGCATTGGATGCAATTTCAGAGAGGATGACGGAAGAGATGAATCAAGAAATCTTATGCCCTCACTTTCCCATATGGATCCTTTTAAGTTCCGAGGTCGCAATGACATGTTAGTTATTTTTTATCAGAAGTATCAAAAGCATTGTTGGTGATACTATTTCTTAACGTACTTTAGTTTTTTAGGAATCACAGTCATTTCTTCCATAAGATAAATTTTACACGTGTTATGCCTATCCTTAAAACATGTCATTCTCATGATATATCCCAATTCTGGCAAATTACTCTTAGAAATATTAATTATTCCAAAGTCCCCACCAATAAGGTTAAGCCCCTTGTTGACGCTATTATTTCTCCATTCCAATCTAATTTTGTACACAAATACCTAATTACAGTTATCATCTATTTCATCAACTTTAATTCTAATAGTAATAAGGGCTCAATTTCTCCTAAATTGTATATGAGTGAAGTTTATCACAAAATTGAATGATCTTTTTTACATGAATTTTACTTAAACTTGGTTTTGCTTCTCGTTTGTTGACTTAATTATGTTGTGTGTTACTAATATGTCCCACTCTTTCTTTTTTCACTGACTCGAGGGTGGGTATTTGTCTCCCTCTACAAGGCTTCGCCAAGGAGATACCTTATCATCCTATTTGCTTATTATTTTCACAAAAACTCTAATTTCTTTAGTCAAAGTTAAGGAGGGTAAAAAATACTATATTCAAAAGATCAATATCTCACCGAGAGCACCATAAATCTCACACTTGTTCTTTGCAAATAATACCTTTCTTTTTTGTCGAGCTACCCCTGAAGTTGCTTGCTCTCGTCGTGTCACTCTTGAGCTATATGAAAAGGCATATAGACAAAAAATCAATGCCCCAAAATACACCATTATTTTTAATTAGAATGTGTGTGACTCTCATCGTTTGCATGTTTTGAGCAGTTTGGGTTTTTCTTCGATTAATACCCATAACAAGTACTTAGGACTACCAGTCAGTCAAAAAATAAGTTTGCTTACCTTGTGACTGGATATGGAGCAAGATTCAGGGTTGCATGAAAATGACTTATCTTTAGCTACCAAAAATGTGCTCCTTAAGTTAGTATTGCAAACAATTCCTAACCATGCTATCAATTACTTTCTTCTTCATGAGACATGTGTTGAGGAGCTTCAATCACTTATTTGATGGGTTTTGTGATCTTGCAACAAAAGAAAATAGACATATTAGATGAAATGGGTGGTCCTAATAGGCCAAAAAAGAACGAGGGACTTGGCTTTTGGAATCTTAAGAGCTTTAACCTTACACTTCTTGCCAAATAAGGATGGTGTCCCATCTAGAATCTAGGTTATCTTTTGGTGAGAATTTTACAAGCACGTTACTTTCACAAATTGGATTTTCTTCATGCTAGGATTAGTTTTTGTCCTTCATGGACTTGGAGAATTATTGTAGTGGACGAAGACTTTCTTTTAATGAGTTGAGATAAAGAGTTGGGACTAATAATTTAATTTCAATTTGGAATGTTGCTTGGCTCCCCCAAGACAGTTCTTTTCAAGTTATAGCCACTTGGCTACCTGAGTTTGAGGGTTTTAAATTTAAGAAACTCATAAGCCTAATAACTAATAATTGGAACAAGAGCTTATGCACGAGACTCTTTGTGTGACACTCCAAAAATCTCCTTAAAAATAAAATCTTGAATCATTAATTTTTCGTTTTCAAAAATCACGAACATCATTTTGATGTCAAAATAATTTTTGTGCATTCAAAGAATATTTGTACATTTAAGTTTCATTTTCTTGCCTAGTTTTGATCCAAACAAGCTTCGAGATTTTTCCTAAATAAAAATTCTCGAATCGCCGATTTGTCAAAAATTTATTTGATTTCAAAATCGAGCATCGTTTTAAAACCAAAACATGTATTGTGCATTCGAGAAATTTTCAAGCAAATACATTTCAAATTCTCGTCACTTTTCGATCAAAAAACGAGCCCAAATGGCCCATGAAATAAGCCCAATCCATAGCCACTTATTTTGACCAAAAATTGAGCCAATTGAAATTCAAAAATGAAACAAAAAAAGAAAAGGAAATCTGATCAAAAGAGACCAGCCGCAGCAGCTGTTATATTAGCAGCAATATTGGTGCAAATGCATCCATCTATCTCTTCCTATATTGTCAAGCCACCCTACCTATGCCCTAAAGAAGTTGATATTGCTTAGAGAGGCTTTGGCTTTTGGATTCTCTTAATTTTTACCCCAAAATCTATCTATAAATAGACCACCAAATGGACTTCAAAATCTACTGAAACACATCCATCCTCCAACTCTTGCATTTCATAAGCTCCAAACTTGCATCTCTTCATCTAGCCAAAAATCGTTTTTGCTAAGGGGGATTCTTGTGAGTGTGAACTCTCATCCAAATACTTGGTAAGTGGCCTTAGTCCTGTGATTTAGGTTTGTGTTATGATTCATAGAGCTTGACATAAATGTATTTGTGTGGTTATAGGTGTCGATTCTAGACTTGATTCAATCATATTTTCAGATAAGCGATAAGAGGTAAGATTTATAGCATACTCCCTCCTTCATGAGCATGATTTTCCAGCTTTCCTCTTGATTCAACGAGCATGCTTTGTAATATGGAATATGAGATGTTCTATTGTATGTTGAGCATGAAAACTTATGATGTTTATTGTCATTCTTGCTATTCATGCTCACTATCTTGAATATGAATCTATCCCTAAGCTTATTGAACCGTTCCAAACTATATACCATTGCTTGGGATTGATCTTAAATGTTGGACCATGGACTAAGAGAAAGAACGAACTAAAAATTTGATTAGAAACAAAAGATATGGACAAAATCGTATGTTTTGACGTTGAAACGATCTCTCGAAAAATTTCAAAACCAAAACCCGAAACGATGTTTTATAAATATTTTTATGTATTTAAGAATCTCAAAAATGTATATTTGGATAAAAAATTCAAAGAAAATCAAGAGACAAAAAATAGAATTTCAAAACCGAAAGTCGGCGCTCAAACGCGCATATGGGCGCTCAAGCGCAGATTTTACTGTTTATCGGCGCCCAAGCGCCTACCTTCGGCCAAAATTTTGTGTTTTGGCACCCATTTGTGCGCTCAAGCACCCGTTTGTGCGCCCAAGCACCCAGTTTCGATCCAAAGTTTATGTTTTGAGTTTTAAAACCCTATTTCTTGGTATTTTCAGTCCATATCCAATCATCTTAACGTTTTACAAAGTTTCAAAATGTAATTCCACTAGTTCATAGTTGAATTTCCAAATCGATTGATTGATTGAATCTGTTTAGCCTATTGAAAGGTTATTGATATTATGGCCTTAGAACGTTACGCCTTGCCGGCTTCTTGAATGATTGATTTATTGTCTATTTCGTTCTAAGCCATATGATTGATTGATTGGGGCCCATGTGGGGATTTCTTGGGTACCAAACTCGGGCAGTATTGGACTGTCGACTAGGACCCTCGAGCCCCTGATTGTTGGGTAGTTTAGACGAATTCTGGAGGTAGAATTCTGAAGCACTACCCTAAGCACGTAGGTCGGTTGTGCTTCTTGATTGAATGATGCTCCTTCAGGAGTTGGAGGGACAAGGTGAAAATATAAATGTTAAAGATATAAGGGTGATAGACCTAGCAAAAGATTACTTCAGCCTATGGACTTGAATGTGATAATAATATGTATTATATTGATTGTCTCGCACGTTTCGATTGTTGTCCGTGTCACATTCTTGTATTGATTTAGATATGCTCATGTTCTTTGAAACTCTTACTCTCTTCCGCATGCTATAAATTTTCCTGGATCAGTGGACTCATGACCCTATTTACGATATAGGTTTTGAATCATGAACACTTGAATGATTGATTGGAGCTCGATAGATTCTATAGCTTGGTTGGGATTCTAAATTGTATTTTGGTTTCACCTATTGTCTTGGAACTTCTGGACTTGGAGTTGTATTTTGGATCGACATCATGTTTTGGATTTATGAAATGTATAGAATATTGGATTGCATTGATAAGTTAGATGGCTCAATTGTAATTTGGACAGTTTGATATGTAACTATACATTTTGGGAATTAGTTTGGATTGTTTGACGGGTTTTTATAAGATTTCGCTTGAATGATTATGCTGCATTAAGTTTCTGATAGTTTTTGGAACGATTATCCATCCGCGAGTAGCACTTCGGATCTCGGGGCCAAATGCCCCTGAAATCCGGGACGTTACACTTTGGCTTGTTGAGGTCGAAATATTATGTGCATCTCCTTAGGCAATTTGACAACTGTCATTTATTTGACACTATTCTTCTAAAGGTATTTTTTGTAGCAAAAGTTGTTGCATTTTGGTTAATGCATAGACAAGTAGCCATTATTGAGCATATCATAAGTTACCTTAGTGCCAAATTAGATCATAAAAGAGCTTTCTTTTCCTGAATAAGATCAAGACATTCTTTTCAAGAATATGTTGGGGAATTTTCCCAACAAAACCAACCTTCGTGCACAAAAAGTGGAAACAAGCTCATAAGCTTTCGTTTACAATTACCAAGACAAGGATGCCTTCCATGCAATACTTAGATGTTCAATTACACAAGACATTTGCTGTGTTTGCAATTTCTTAATAGATTTTCTTTTTAGTTGGATATGATGCTTATTCCATAATGCCTCCCTATGGAGGAATTTGGGCTATTTACTTCTAGTTAGGGGTTTGGCTCTTGAGGAACAAGAGGTTGAAAATGGTGGAGATGATCACAACACATCAAAACAGAGCACAATGAAAACTAAAATTCAATAATTGAATAATAAAACATATATCACATGAAAAAGATTATCTCCAATGTCAAATCTATGCCAAGAAGAACTTGGATTAGAAAAAGAAAGAACATATTCTTTGCTTGATCACTAACAACTGGATTTAACTCCTTGAATCTTGATCACCAAGCTTTGGTCCTCTTCTTAAAATTTTATGGTAAAAAAATTTGGCTCGGAAAATACTTGAATTCTTTGAACTTTGATACAAGATGTGAAGAAACTAATTCATTCCTCAAAAAAGTACTCATGGCCGAATCACCTCTATAAAGGCATCAACATTTGATCGTCAAATTTTCTTCAATAGATGTCTAAACTAGGATATCTCTAAAGTGTATCCATATATCTCTCATATCAATCACCAAAGCAAAAGTACCTAAAGCTAGATTAGCCCATACATCTTTTGATAAAATCGAACCCTCTTGATTTTCTCATCAAAACGTGTGTTCCATCCTCAAGATATTTATTCAATTCCAGTAATAGACCTTTGGACTTCCAACCCTTTCGGTTGTTCCCACTAAATATGAAGCCTTTTTATGAACCATACACGCTTTTGACATAGTCAAAACTTTTAACTTTAAAAAAAATATATATGTTCAAATTTGAAACTATCAACAGGTCTCATGAACTAGCAATCATTTTGCTTGTTCCCACTAATAGTGAGTCTCAAAGGTCCTTCCAAATGATTTTCTTTATTAATGACTCTCATTAATAAAGACAGTTTTCATACTCTATTGTCATGTTACATAGTCATAATATGTATACACAATAATCTATGTCCGCATAGATTTATGCTACATGACTACAAGAAAAGTGTCGAGAAACACTTCTCTAAATGGTCTAAGTCTGTAAGTCACAATTTCTCCATTTGCTCTTAAGCTAATGCACACAGATCTATTAACGTGTATCATAACCTCTGACGAATATGCCAAGTTCAAAACTTTGTGAGGGCACATAGAGTCCTTGTGCATCTAATTATCTTATGTATGTTATTCGAATCCACATCTCACATAGTCTTTTAGTGTGTCATCAGATCACTATCCAATTGGCTAGTCTTTTGGAAAGAACGCAAATCTTTTAGGTTTACTTTTTACCCGGTTGGACATTCTAGGAATGTATGTATTGGACAATATACTTTTCCAATTGCTTCTATCTTTTGTGAGTTTTAACTATTGTCATAAACTTCATCAAGTTTTAATGACAAATCATTTTTCTATCTAATAGAAAAATCTCATTTCGAAAAGATAATGTTCTTTGAAACAAACAACCTTTGTTCCCAAAAGAACACAATTACAATCCGTAGACCTTATGTGGTAAGTCACAAATTTGGATAAAATGAATTTTGAAGTCAACCACTCTCACCAACGGTCTAACTTTAAGTGAGAGACCCTCATAATAATATGAAAATGCATTATGTACAACATTTGTATTGTTTTTGGGTGCCAGTTTTGAAAGTACTATGCCTATTAACTTTCACTTTTGCTTAGAGGTTATACCTCCAAGAAGAAATAGAAATTTGCATGTAAAACTCGTCAAAGATTTATACTATGTCCAACATGGCATGAACTCTATGCTCGACAAACTTTTGGCAATAAGAGGTGTATCGAGAGGAGCCTTATGTAGGAGAAATATTTTCTATCTTAAATGGCCGTGAAATTGATTATTTTAAGCATTTTTCCCTTTGATTAGATCAATAAGGTCTAAAATACTAGAATCATTTCTCAAACTTCATGCAAATAATTTTTAACCCTTTCAAAATTTCTGATTTGTTCTTCATAAGACATTTCCGAACCGAGTCATTCGTAGAGGTTATGAAGCGAGATGAGCCATTTCACGTACTAACTTTTTAGTAGTTCACATGCATCCATATGGATTAAATCCAAGAGATGAAATTCATGCCTCAAATGTCTCACAATCGATGACCTAAAAACCATTTCTCCAAATAGGATTTGCTATTCAATAACCCCTCTATATCACTAATGAGCAGTGAATCCGAGGCAACCAATATGCAAATCTAAGTTTAAGAAATATAAACTAGTCAAGTGTTTAGTAGATCATTTAATTTCCATGTTACTTTTTTGAACTTATATGAGTTAATAAGTGAATTTTCAAAGGTACTTCTACAAAGTTCCCAACTAACTACTCTGTGATTTTAGTCATGACACTTTGTACTATCAACAAGGTAAAAGATCATACTTTTTCACTCAATATCACTTTGTTGGCATTATTTTGCAACTAATTGCAAAGATTCTAACTTCATGTGGTATCATATACTCAAGACCAACTACTAACTGAAAATGTTAATTTTGATAAAGAACATACCATTCTCAATGATCTTGCAAGATATGTCTTGCAGGGTGCTTCTTGCAATTCCAATTCTTACAACTCCAATTCTTACAACTTATTTTATTTAACAGAAGCAATTAGCATATTTTAACTGATAATTATTTTTCTAGATCCCTTCTTGATGGCTTTAGTGAATAATTGCTCTTAAAACAACCTTTTCTTTCTTTTTTTCCTTTCAGTCCCTTTCACGTTCTTGAATGGAATGAGCTAGTATCCATCAAAGACTTAATTTAGCAATAAATCAACTCTTTAATTTTTCACTTAAGTCTCGACTATAAGTAACAAAACAACTCCTTGACTTAATTAAATCTTGGTTATGAGTTATAAATGAACTCAAAACTCACCCATATTGATCATTATTAGATAATTGGTTTAGAGGTTATCCTTTTCCATTGCGTTCTATTGCGTGAACATTTTACTCAACTTATTGGTAATCACATTGAGTAATGCATTGAGAGGGTTTCAAATAGAGACAAATATCCTTATACCCCTTAGTCGAGTTTAAGAAAAATAAGGACGTCAATCAAAATTTTAGATCCGATTTAGTTAATGAGTTTTCAAGAAAAAAGAAAAAGAAGAGTGAGAGGGATTATAACCTTCTTCAATTTCAAAAATTAACAAATAAGTAGAAAAAATATAAGCATCCATTTAATTAATATTTGTAAATATGATCATGGTCTTCAATCATAAATTATCTCCCACTATTTATTTGAATTTTATGCCCTTACATAAAATTGGAAAATTTGTTTTCCTAATGAGAATTAAGGTCCAAAGGTATTACTCAAAGACCCATGATTCGTAGACATCCACTAATAATCCGAAATAGGTAACATGTACCAATATCATCAATTATACAACCCTTAATAAGCTTTACCTCATTTTTCGTATAGACCCACGACTCGTACGATATCTATACTACTAGACGTTAGGTCATTAACCCATTAATATTGATTTAATAATCCAATTACGGACATTCCATGACTCATGAGTCAATAACATAACCAAATTATCATTAAATCATCACATCTAATGTGAAGAAAGTGATGATCACCTTCATCAAATATGTGTTCTGCAACTCATAAGACAATGCACATTTAATGTTGGCATTCCATGTCACATTCCTATTGGTCGGAAGGCATGGAGAACTAAATCTCATTTAATTTTTGCCATTTTGCTTGACTTAATATTTTAATAAACTTAGACTTTTTAAATGATGGATTTGAAAATTTGCAAGACCTCATCATATTTATTTATCTTGTTTAGGTTATCTATCCTAACCTTCCATCATCATACATCAAAGGATAATAAATATAAAGAAGCATAAAATAAACCTAGCATGCCACTACAGGAGATGATCATGAGCCATGAACCAAATAATTTACTTGTAGCCATTAGCGCATTATCTAGTTGATATTGGGTGAGTAATTAAATAATAGATCATATCTACTATATATACATCTCATGCTTACATGAGTTTCAAATCTTGAACTCCTTCATCTTCCTTGAATCTTCATGCAATGACCTCCAAAGCAAAAGGAAAAAGAACACCTCACCTATTCCAATGAACTATTCTTAATAGAAACTTGGAAAAGGGGAAGTATGCAAGTCCTATTTAATTACATACCAAAATTTAATCAAATTAAATCAAATAAAATTGTTTTATTATTGTTCATGATTATCTTAACATCTATTCAGAAATATACATTTATCACATGAATTCATCAATTTAAATTTATCAAGTGGAAATAAATATTTATCGTATAAGTAAGAAGAAGCTTCCAACACATGTATTATATACAAAGTCAAAAAAACTTCTATTAGTTGATACATGCATATTTAGGCCATAATTTTAGATTTCAAAAGCATTGAACACTTAAAAGGTCATTTGGAAAGGTTGTGTAACACTTATACATTAAAATGGAACCAAAAATTTTAAAAATGACTACTAGATTGGGCGCCTCATGGGCACCCAGAGCAGATTTTGAAAAGAAAATTTTACTATAGGCAACAACAATGTGCACTAATCATCATTGGGTGATTCCGGCACCATCTAAACTTCGATTTGACCTTCGTTTCATCCTACATTATCATAAGTTGATGAAGAACCAATTGAAAATATCTAAATTCCAAAATTAAAATGAAACATCAAATAAAAATATGCAACAATCAACTAGATTTGTTATAAACAAAACACTATTACTAAATCTACTATCTAAGATTTGAATCCAATTTCATCAGCAAAAAGCCGTACACATTAGTCTGTTGATCTCCAATCTATTAATTGAATTAAAACCATAAGACTTTATGCCATTTTTATTACATGAATCAATATATCACAACAAATTCAAAAACTATGGTATAAGGTGGCTCGGATACCACTTGAAAGTGGTGGAAATGATCACAACACATTAAAGTAAAGCTCAACGGAAATTAAAATTCAACAATTGAATATTCAAACACATAACACGTGGAAAGGATTATCTCTAAGATCAAACTTAATTATGCCAAGAAGAATTTGGATTAGAAGAAGAAAAATACCTTCATTGTTGATGATCAACAACTAGATCCAACTCCTTAAATATTGATCACCAAGCTTCGATCCTCTTGTTAAAACTCCATGGCCAAAAATTTTGGCTCCAAAAATACTTGAATTCTTCAAGCTTTGATCTAAGATAAGAAGAAACCAATTCTTTCTTCAAAAGGTACTCATGGATGAATCAACTGCATAAGATCATTGACATTTGATCTTCCAATTTTCTTCGCTGAATTCATACAAACATCCAATATAGGATATCTATAAAGTGTATCCACACACCTCTTATATCAATCACCAAATCAAAGGCACCTGAAGCTAGATTGGATAATTTGAAAAAGAAAAAAAGAGAGCATGAAGAAGAGATGGCTTGAATCGGACGTCAAATCTTTTTTGAGGGAGAACTGAAAACGTGAATCTAACCATCAAACTGTATAAAAATTAGCCATGTGGCCATTTTATATATGTGGCCATTTTCAATTCCTTGACTACTGAAGAATTTTAAAAATTTTTCACTTAAAAGAAAACCATTATGAGAAGGTGGAATGTTATAAAAAATTGAAAATATAATTATGAAGCACCTAATTCTCAGGAACAAGATGCTCGGTAAGATAAATAACCAAGCACTAGAAGTAACACAAATTTCACTATAAATTTTAGCAACAAACTTTTAACTCTCTACGTTTCTCTCCCGTAAATTTAAGAAGATTTGCCATTGCAGTGTTCCAAGTATAGTCCTTTACATCTAGATTTGAGTAAGGAAAGCTCCCCATCCCCACATGCTCAACAAAAGAAAATCAGTAATTATTTTTCATAAATACCATTGCTACTATTTGACAAAAAACTTCCTCACAAAACTATGCTTTTCAACTTGTTATTGTGACTTTCAATTACTTCATAAGTATCCTTGTCTGTTTAAACTACACATCCATCTCAAAATACATGCTTATTTAAGTTAGCTGTACCCATATACTATTCTCATTACTTGTGACATATAGAGCAATTTTGCAATGCTTATGTCTTTCTCTTCTTTTCTTAGTTCTAAGATCTTCATACCTTTCACAATGTGCAAGTATATATTGCAGATGAAGAACATTTGCACTTACTAGACTCAGTTTTAGTGCCATTATCAGTTGTGCCTGTTGATTGTTTAGAATTGTTATGTCCTCATTGCTTTACGGTTTAGATGTGAATTGTTACATTCTTGATCACAAACAAACTCATGTTGTAACAAACATGGGTTAGAAACAATAGAGAAAATTAAAACACATACACACACACACACACACATATATATACATATATATTTGAGCAGTTTATTTGATCTAAATCCAATTATAGCATGAAAATTATATAACATACAAAGGACCTATGTTTTAGGTAAAAAAAAAAGAGTAAATGTCATTAAGCCACCCGAAGTATGCTCATTTTTGCACTTTGCAACCTAATGAAAAAAACATTTCACTTTGCTATCTTAATTTTGCAAAATTTTTTACTTTGCAACCTCAGTACATTTTCCGGTGGATATATGTCATCGGTAGGTGGTATTGTGCAAAATTTCGTGAAGTTCAGGTGGTAAAGTGAGACTTTTTCTATCTTCATATTCAAACACGTGTCCAGTGTGGGAATATTCCGGTGGAATATTTCGCGAAAAATGTATTGAGGTTGCAAAGTGAAAATTTTGCAAAGTTGAGAGGGCAAAGTGAAACGTTTTTTTCATTAGGTTGCAAAGTGCAAAAATGAGCATACTTCGGGTGGTTTAATGACATTTACTCAAAAAACCCAAAGGCTTTGTGCTAAATTAGGAGGAGTGCAATTTTGACCGAGTCACCATTAACCAAGCTTATGGACGATTGACAATGCCATTGTCACCACAATTGTGTATGGGAGAAACATGTTTTCTGGTGGTAAGAGTTGGTTAATGACCCGATCTCTTATATGAAAGAAAATCTAATGTTGCTATCATACAAGCAAAAAATCCTTTTCACACAAGGTCAAACTATGATGCTGCAATGTTTTGTATGGGATATTTATAGTTGTGTGTTGTTTGATAATTAAACATCAACATCACCTATGTCAAAATTAAGATAGATTATGTGTTGCATTGAGCTAAATTGAATGATAATCACACCTGTTTCATGTTAATGATCAATTCTAACACTTATTTAAAAACTAGAATTTGCTTAATTATAAAGATTTTTCCTCTTATTATTTATATTCTAACATTCAAACCAAATATTTACTAATAAAATTCTACATCACAAGAAGGGTTTGTAACAAATTATTTGCTCTTTTTCTTTTCTTTTCTTTTCTTTTTTTTCTTTCCTTTTCTTTCTTTTTTCTTTCTTTCTTTCTTTCTTTCTTTTTTTTTTCTTTTTTTTTTGGGAAAGCACTTGAATATTTATGCAAAAATATTAGTAAAAGAAGTAGCTAATTCCATCCAAGGAGAGGGGAAAACGAAGTTCCACAAGTATGTTTGGCTAAATAATGTGTCAACCCATTACTAGAGTAAAGAGTAGTGCAAAATGAAAGGTGGGAAAAGCAACAGGCCACCAACGTGCAGTCATTGATTATTGCACTATAAGATGTGGAACATTCTTCTTCACAATAAATGCATTGACTACTGATAACCGAGATATTATCACCCTCAATTATAATCTTATTCCAGTTCCAATTCGGGCAATTTTAAGAGAGAAAAGCACTGCTTTGGCTTCCACCTCAACTATCCGGAGGGAACCCACACAGCTATAGACAGTCCATTTGAGACACTCCCCACTAAAATTATGGCTCTATCATGGTAGTCTGACTGGTCCTATTTTCAAGTTGGATGAAACCATCAAAGTTTATTAAGTTTATTTTGATGAAGGAGCTAGGTGGAGGATTCCACTCAGAGATAGCAGAAGTCAATGACAAATTGTCGGACTAATCACCTGAACTCCAACATGTAATGGCAAAGAAGTCAAATTCAGTATAGTTAAGTAATTCGTGGACGAAAGAAGTTAGGCCAATGGTGATCCATTTGGTGGAGGATGACAGTCCAGGCCATGGCAGATTGAAGAGTGCCTTTACTTGGTGATCAAAACCCAGTTCTTGAAGACGTGGTTCCACTTTTGTTGTTTAAATTACGAAAATGACAAATATAACTCATTGTCACATGTTCCCAGGATAGGTTAAATCTAGTCGGAGGAATACCATGGCAATAATGCTACAGGATAAATGAATTTAAAGAATCATAAACAAGTAATAGTATTATATGATAAATCCAAAATTCAACTAAGAATTTTCATAGATAGTTACCCAAATATAGAATAAAATCTGTGAGCCCAACGAAACGACAGGGGTAAAAGTAAAAGGCACATGTGGAGCCCGTGGCCCAATCTCAAAAGGTTTAGAAGGAATCCTTGGTCCTTATACGTATGATGCGTAATCTTCCACCATTAATTCCCTTGAATCAGCACCCTTTTTGCCTTCCCTGTGATTTTGCCGGCTACATTCTCTCCCTTTGTCC
>JACFYI010001423.1:549766-566960 GCA_014898755.1 Handroanthus guayacan | reverse complement strand
TTTGGTGGTTTTCCAAAAGGTTTTGACAACAAATTCCATTTTCCTTAGAGGAAGTCCTCTCACCTTCCCGGGTTTTAAGGTTTTTCTCTTTTATTGTCCATACTTTTGTGCATTGATTTCATCGTTTTAGATGGAGTTTATGTAATCTTTTCCTTTTCTGATTGTGTTTCCAGATGTGTGCTTTTGAGTTTTTCATAAGTTTTTATATTATTTTTTTAGGAGAATATGCTTCTTCGTAATGATTCTTGTGGGATGTTATGTTTTTTTCAATTTTTTTCACTATCAATGTTCTCTTTTATTGTCCCCGCTTTGCGCATCATTTTCGTCGTTTTAGATGGAGTTTATGTAATCTTTTCCTTTTCTGATTTTGTTTCTAGATGTGTCTTTTGAGTTTTTCATAAGTTTTTATATTTTTTTTTAGGAGAATATGCTCCTTTATCATCGATTCTTGTGGGATGTTATGCTTTTTTCAATTTTTTTCACTAGCGATGTTTTAAATTTTCATGCTCTATGTAAAGGTTGGGTTTAGATAATTTTTTTCTTTCTGATTATTTTTTTAGTTGTTTATATTTAATTTGGATTTTTGAAGTTTTCCCAGTTTAGATTTTGATATTATGTTTTTATTCTGTCTTATTTTTTTCCAGCCTTTTTGTCTGTTATGATATTTTCAAGTTCTTTTTTTCTTTTTTGTTACAAACTCTTGCTTTCTTCTGTATCTATCATCTTTGTTAAAAAAATGTGATGAGAATATTCGGAGCTTATTTTTTCAAAAATAACAGTGTATTATTATTATTTTTTTTTAATTTTAGAGGCTTGTTTTTTGGTTATTTTTGTATATCTGTGTCTTTTATACTTATTCCTATTTAGTTTCTAAAATAATTTTGGGTTGGGATTCTTTCATTTAATTCTTTGGTTATAGTTTTCTGTTTGTTTTTTCCTTTTTCTTTTTTTGCTTATTTCTTTTGCTATTTATTTGGTTAGACTTTTTCTAACTTTGGTAGAAAGATTCTATTGCTTTGATGTGTTTATCTTTTGGTTCTCAGAGGTCGAGGCGAGCGTGCTTTGGTAGATGAAATTATTTGGACTCTTTACTGAAGGTTCATAAATAATGTTAGCTGAAGATCATCGTAGAATTGGGAATGAAACTTTTAATCCCTAACGTAAAGGCAATAAAGTGCTAAAAAATGTCTTATCTTTTGTTGTTTGGATTTTAGTTTATTTACTTTTTCTAGGCCCCGAAGAAAGGTTTTTTTTTTTTTTTTGTGGGGTATGTGGGAATTTTTTCCATTGTGTTTTCATGAAGGTGAATTTAGATATTTGTTTCCATTTGTGTTTTGCAGTTATCTTATTACTATTTTTCTGCTTTGTAAAGAGAATAAAAAGTCTGTTCAGATAATCAATACAACAAAAGAATAAAACGAAAACAAAAAGAACGGAAAAAAGAGTTCTGCCGTTCAAAACTACACTGACTTTTGTGCTTGGTTTTGTCAAAGCGGAAGTTCACTTTCCATGTAAAATTATAATATGTTTGAATTCCACTAGACGGATATATTAAACAATTTGTATACCAAAATGCTTTTCGTAATTTGAATGCTTGATGAAAAAAATTCCTTTGACCGTTCTTATTCAAGATGAATTTCTAGGAGTTTAGTAGATTGAGTATCTTAACCTTATTTCCTATTCTTTCTCAAGGCTAGCAGTGAAAGTCAGTGTTACTAAACTGTAAAACAAGTATGAACTTTGGAACTCTCTTCTTTCTCCGCATTTCTGTTTTTATATTTTTGTTAAGAACAGATTTTTGGTAGTAATGTCATCAAAATGTTTTGAAATATACATGACATTTTGGGTTTCATAAATTAGCTATATTTTAAGTTATTATCCGCCTTGTATTTCATCTATAGTCTGTAATTTTGTAGCAAGTGTTCAAGCTATGGGTGAAGGGTTGTACAGCTATTGTTCTTCATATACTTCTGTAGTTTCAGGCCAAGATAGATTAGTGGATTAAGTCCATTATTGTAGACTATTTGGATAACAAAATATTTTTATGTTCACATCCTAAATTAGGAGAACAAAGGCTGACTACAGCAACAGTAGCTTCCTTACTAAACTAATAGGTATTTCTACATTCAAGCTCTAACTATTCTTGGACTTTTTCTTGGGATGATATATATGCATGGAAAAAGTAGTGCACGAGCTTCAATTTCTGAGATTTACTCCCAAGATTAATTTACCCCATACATTGTGATGCTCAGATTTTCTACCAGTGTACATTTTTGTTAAACATTCATTTCAATAATATGGAAAAATTCTAATTTAATTGTTAGGCGGAATAAAATTTTCAAAAACGAACTATAGGCAATTTGATTTGAGCTTTTCTTTCTTAAAATTTTTAAAATTTGCAAGAAATGTCACACAATTTTTACTTGAGTGTATATGTGACTTTGTTACAAAGAGGGTGTTGAAGGACTTGAGGTAGTCTTTACAATTCCTTTTGCGAAAATTTGTGGTGTTAAGATACTCTTATTGCATTTTCAATATTTGTAGTGCCCCCAAAGCTCATCTTTTGTTTTTTTCCTTTTCCCAATTGAAATGTTGTATTCTGTAATTTGCAGGACCAATAGGCCGCAGGAATCCCATAGAAAGAAAATGCCAACAGCCATTGTGATGTAAAGATTATATATATTGGTACATATATATGTATATATGCATTGTAAGTATTAATGATTTAGTGCCTGAAGTGTGTGCTTGTCCATCCTACTGAAATTCTACAAGTACATGTCGAAGCAAAGGTGAGTAGTGGCTGTGTTAGTATTTTTGATGGGGAAGCTTGCCAAAGAAAATAATTGAAGAAAATTGGTTTATGCCTTTGTCCTTAGTGTGGTTGATTTTTACTTTTTCAAAAGGATTAGTCATTACTTAAATGCTTTTATTGTATTGTAGTTGATTATATGTTGTTCTATGGTCTAAGGTTGAACTATGTGAAGCTTCATGCCCATTAGCTTATGTAAAACAATATATGAATGTAATGGATAGGGGACCTACAAGAGCAAATAAGTTTAAGTAGCATTATACCTCGGCCAAAAAAATATTGAAATGTCATTAGGTGGAACCAACTTTTGGAGCTTATATTTAATTAAAATTGTAGGTATTTATGCATATTGTTTGTATAGTTCTTATGTAATGCATATCTGATCCTTGGTTTTTGGTGTTTTCTTAATTTTTCTTCCTCAGGTGTTGGGTATTCACTAATAAGATTAAGATGTTGACAGAGTGCAAAAGAACGAACATGGAAGGTGAATTCATGTTGAAAGTGTCGGCAGCATCTTAATAAAAGCCATGACTCAAACTGACAGTATCATTCACTTGGTATGAGGTTTCGGGGTCAAAATCTACTGCTATCTACTTGCATCAATTTCTGTGATAATTGATTTATTTGAATATTTGATGTGATCTATCTTTTGCTTCATTCTTTTACATTGTTCTGTCAGTTAAGGCTGATTTCTTGTGAACCAGGTAACGGCACCATTAAGAGCTATGGTAATGGGAGCTCCACCAGAAGATGCTTGTAATTAGCTTATCGATATTTGCTTTGTCATTTTGTTGTAATGTAAGGTATGTCTATTACATAAAAGAATTTTGTTTTATTGATATGCTTAGATTAGGAATGCAGAGAATTATCTTTTCTTGTAGTTCACTGGGGAAAATGAACTGGGCTTATTTTATAGTTGATGTGTGAAGCATATGCAATTACATAATTTATTGACATTAAAAGAAAGTACTCATCTATTCAATGATTCTTGTGGGTTTTATGCCTGAATATACTCTTATCTTTTAGTTGCTTTATGTTGGTTGACATTAATAATCAAAACATTATGCATTTAAAATTGTGCAATTTTGGATTACATGATATCTTCATGAATGCTAATACTTTTGGCACTTCCCAACAAGTTTTTTAATTAATCCAACTTCTTATCTGTGATGCATACATAGATTCTTTTGAGTTGAATACAATTGAGTAAATTTGTCTCTGAAACTTAGGCTTGACATTCCTGATCTAAAGGGGTATTAATGGTTCTTACTTGTTTGCAAGTCATATATAGAAGGCATAAGAGAAGTCCTTCAATTATACCACCTCCTAAATTTTATATTTTTGTCATTTTGGTCCTAGATTTTGGTTTCATTTTCAAGAATCTAAAGACTTGGCACTCTATAAGATCATGTTTGTGCATCTTCATCTCTTGTTTGCAAGTTTATGGTATTTATAGGTTTTGATCTTAATTGGTTTGCATGCAGGCATTTGCAATTGTGGGACAATGACGAGATTATATCCCTGGTATTGTTTCAATTCGTCTAGCTAATCTTTCATCAGTTTCTCACCTAAAAGAGGACCTGCTCCTTCGTCTCATGCTTCAACTTTTAGCCAATGTGTCTTTATTTGTCTTTTGCATTCAACCTTGTTCGACTGTGGAAATACTGCATAGTACAGTGGTTGGGGCAGTTCTAGAACTTCCAAACAAGTTTTTCTTGACAATATTATAATTGGATATTGAAGAGTCGACATAAAGCAGAAATTTTTTGCATTGACTAGATAATGATTCAAAGTTCCACAAGAGCAGTCAAAGTTTGCCATTTGGTAGTGCAAAAATGTTCCCAAGCGTCTGAAGTACTAAATTGTATTATTGAACTATCAGTTGAGCAGCAATTCAACATAGATTGTAATTTTAAGTTGTTTTGCAGACAATCTAAAATATCATTGTGGTTGCCATGAAAAGGCAAACACTAGGAATGAGGGTAAAGCAAGGGTGAATATTATATAGATTTTATTTTATCATGTAATTAATTTATAGAAAACATAAGTACAAAATAAGTGCAATTATGATTTTTATGTAATTGTTGACACATTGGACCATTTTCATTATTGGACGTCATTATTGATCCTATGTTGGATTCAAAATTTTACTAACAAGAAAGAATCCAAAAAAGAAAAGAAGAAATGTAAAATAAACTTCTTTTATTCTATTGGATAGATGTTTGATAAGTGTATGACATCTATAGTTTTATATTTTTATAAAAAAAAAAGATTTGATGTGTTATGTATTTAAGATGTGGAATTGGAGATAATATATCATTTTGAAATAGAGGATTCTAACCGATGCCCAAATCCTAAACTATAATGTACTATTGTTTGATTATGAACAATCTTTTTCTTAGTATTTTTTCATAATATAAAGTCAAGTTTGGAAACCTAGGAAAAAAGTTTACTAGATTGAAAATCAAGTTATGTTACCTTATAATCTAAATGAATTATCAAAGCATCATATAACAAAATGGAGAAATTGATCATGAATTATTCTATTATGATATAGTTCATATTATTTTACATATATTTTCACACAATATATATTAAAATTTCCACAAAGACAGGTGCTCATATTTACTTAAATTGACCCTTTTTTTTTAATTTTTAGAGAAACGATTACATTTATGCAATATATTAATATAAATAATTCAATATATTCAAATATTAAGTACATTAACAAACTACTATGCAGTAGAATCAAAGTTACTATGTGGTAGAAAAAAATCTACATGCCACATGTGAAAATTAAACTATCTCTTAATTATCTCTTGATTATAAGATATCCATCTTGCCACTAGGGTAAGGACTCATCGGTTATTTACTTATTTAACTTAGTAATAGAAAAAATGAAACATAAATAATAGAAAGACCAAAACAGAGGATATGAGCTTATGTGAAACAAAATCATGGGATGATGAGTCGTACGTTCACAGTTTGAATATCTATATGGTCAATGATCTTACTCTGGTTGAAGATCTATTTTAAATGGAGTCAATGAGTAAAACAAATAAATTATTTGGAAAACAATAATAATAGTGCAGATCAATTATTACATTTTACCAATTATAACAAAAAATAATCTAAAGAACCATAAAATAATTTCAATAATATTTTGGACATCCTAATTTTAGATCCATGCAAGCAGACACTTTATTGAAATTTATTAATGTGTCATGTGAAGAGCTTATTTAACATACTACCCGGCTACTAGCTGAAGATGTTTATGATATAACAATTATTTTGTAAAGATTTTGAGCACTTTACTTCTTCTTTTATGTTGTGTCAACATCTTTTTCCCCTTTTTTTTTTAATTAATTTGTATGGTCACATCGTTTTGAGCTTTTTACTCAAGTTCTATTATCATTAATAAGAACCAACATATAAATCTTGGTGTTTGCAAAAAAATAAAATAATAAAAAATACCCAAGTGCACTAACACGATAGACAATTGAATTATTATAACTATTCAAAGTAAGCTCAACATATACAAAACATAAATATTTACAATATATACAAATATATTATTTGAAAACTCAACGGGCATGACACCGCGCGTAGCGCGGTGAGCCCTTTTCTAGTATATATATAAAAAATAAAAAATTGAGCCAGAATATCCACACGAATATTGAGCTCCTTATTTAAATTCATCCAAAAGATTTACATTAAATAGTTAACGACGTAGCTGTAAATTTAAGTATCAAACAACTCGTTGTGCTTAACATTTTACACACATCTTGGAGACTTTTTGGTATGGATTACAACAATGGATAAAATTATTTTATAACTCCTTATAGTTCCTACAGTATCCTATTACTAGGAGCAGGTGGGTTGGCTCCAGGGATCCATGCCATCCGACTTCTTTTAGTACTAATATTGCCCTCTCCCCCAAAGACACATTAGTATGGAATGATCAAATTTTAATCATGTCTCCAAAATTGTAATTCCTTAGAAGAAATATACTTTTAAAAGGGGCATTATTGTCTTAAATCGGAAAGTTATAAGTTAGTAACACTACCTATCTTAATATTATCAAAAATTCATTTCATACTTACCAAACACAGCTCCCGCATATATAATAGGTCACTAATTGTTAATTAATATGGACAATTTAATACGACTATAGTCCCTTATTGTACACTAATCAATATATATATATATATATATATATAGTAGCCATGAAAGGATCTAGAATTAAATTATAGTGTAAAGTACTCAAAAATAATTTATAATCTAATTTTGGCCCTCAAGGAATTTAATCAATTTACAGATTCACTCTTACCAATGACCCACGGTATTCATCACGCGCCACCAGGACGGCAGCTGGAGGTGGAGGTCGGGAAGTGCCGGAACTTGACCGACTGCCTCTGCCCACAGAGGTGCACTCCCGGGCAGTGCTATTGTAGGTCCGGGCAGCAGGACATTCTGGTGGGTGATTGCACAGGCGATGCTGATTGCCTTTGCCCAAGGCGCATCAAAGACAAATCTTGCACTCTAGGAGATTGCTTCCGCGCTGACTGTTGACATCATATCAACACCTATCTTTAATATATACATATTTATCGAAAAAAGGAAAAGCAAAAACTATCTTAATAAAATTGCATCAACAGAATTCTGGATAAACATATATCCAACTTGTACCCTAAGCTTGTGCAAAACATCTGGGCATTTTTGCCCTCTTTAAAATTTGCCTTGCGCTTCAGGGCTTTCTGGGCATTTCAGACTCATGATCAGAGACATAAATGACTAACAAATTGGAAAAATAAACTTACTTCTTGGAAGAAACACCTATCAAGCTTGATTTTTAAATCTGTGCATTCACCAACAAACTTCCCAAGAGGATGGTTTATACGACACTTCTGGAACTGTTCTATCATCTGCGTAAACACTGTCGGGAATCAAGAAAGTCATGAAACGAAAAGGGGAAGCTTGTGCAACATAGGAGAGTAAATATTAGTCAAGAAGTAGTAGGGATGAATGAATGATAAACAAGCAACATTATTGACACAAGGTAACTTTCTTGCAATGGAAGGTTAAGCAGAATCTGATGAAAAAAACACTTGCTTCAGCAGCACACATTTGCTGCCTGTGGATTGTTAGAGGAGGATGCATTGCAGGGTCCTCTCTACTTATTCACAGTTTGCGAAAGACCTAAGAAACAGCAGAAATATTTGCCTTCAAAAAGTGTATAGTTCCGACATGATGCTTCCTTCATAATTAATAACAAGCAACCAGTTATTTTGCAATTCCATCTTCTCCCTCTCTGCCTACGCCATCTTGGAAGCCATGTCAAGTTTCTGTAATATCACAAAAATTTACTTTTCATTTACAATATTCCTGTAGATAATACGAACAATTATCTATGAAAAGACTGAAATAGTGGCAACAAAAGCAAATAACATGAAATTGGAAAATCTGACATGCTTTTGGTTACAAATAACAACATTTAACCCCCACATTACTGATTAAATAAATGAAAGAGAACAACAAGAGGCCAAGAATTTTACCTTGAACAAGTAGCTTTCTCTCTCCCAAATAAGCTATTAGCTCGAAACGTCAGTTGCCCCCGCATTCTGAACCAGAGCATACAAGTTCTAGTAGTAAAAGTTGGCTCCCTCGAGATTATCACATGGAAGAATATCAAAGTTGAAATAAAAACTTCACATGCTTCAAACATAACTTTTAGATGTTCAATCCTTTCTCTTTCACTCAATTCCAATATAGGGTTGCAACGTTCCCAATCACCAGCAACGAGAATAGTCCAAGTACAACCCTCAACACCAAGAAGAAGAAAAGAAGCACAGGGATTTGAGCCCATGTTTTACCCAAATTCCATCAACAAAAAATTAATAAATAAGAATAAATTCTTCCCTCCATATCCTGATATCCTTCCTGGCCCTATAAATCTCTCCAGGCAATGATGGAAAAAGAAATAAATGGAATGCAGCTAGAAATTTCACACAGAAAAGCGCAAACAGATAGGCAATTAAATCATCAGTTGCAAATTCATCAAAGAAACCACAAATTATTTAATATCTTCAGAACTATTCCACTATTTTACCCTTCAGCAAGATTTTCAGTAAATCTCATCCACTCCAGATTCTAAGTCAAAAGTTTATGTTCATCAATAATATACAGTTAACTAACATTTTCCAGTACTTTCTTGTCATTTCCAATTGCATCATCCCACTATAATTCTCAAATAAATAGCTTTTGGGATTTTATTCACTAAATCCTTCTTCACTTTTGTCCTTAAAAATATATACACACGCACGTCTCTAAATCTTAATTATTTTGTATTTCATAAATCATTATTTGATATAAAGTAATATATTTAATTTATTATATAAATATAAATGTATATTTTTCAATAATTACATTTACACAATAACACTACTTGAGAATATAAAAATCTGACATTATGAAAAAGTATCTTAGGATTAAATGCATTTTCCCAAAAAACAATATATATGTATATAGGGACTGTTTTTAGAATAATTACAAGAATCTAACAAGACAACATGGGCAATCCTAAACCCTTTACAAAGGCGTGCCCTCATAACTTAGTATAGGTTCTTACTGTATTCTACAAAAGTTGTCTTGTACCTCAGTTCCCAGCACATCAAACTGAAACTAAGTCTTCTCTTAGGTAAGATTCCTGTGTGTGGAAGATAATTCTCTCAATCCAAGACTGGAAACGGGTTGTTCCCTAATTTGTGACAGAAGAATAGAGACTTGCTCAGTTGCCAAATCTAGCCGTTCCTTTGATTTTGCAGATTCTGTTACAAGAGTCGATACCATGCTCTGCAAAAGCTGAATCCTTTCTGTGTGATCGTTCCTTGTTGCCTGAAGATGTCTGTTGGGTGGTGTGCTGATTCTGCGCCACCGGAGAAGCAGATACCTTTCTGGGATTTGAAAGCAATTTCCAGTTGAAAGAACTCGAAGAGCATGCCTACACAGGATTCCAGAGAACTCAAATTGGTGGCAGCTGCAACTGATGATGCCTTCTCGTGGAACCCAATAGACTTTTCGACCTCCCTCAAGTTTGGTATGGTGTCTAACAAGGAACCCGTCTTCCATTTGATATGATGCGTAATGGGCAGCCATAACAAGTTGTTCTTGGAGCTTTGAGAAAGCATAAGGCGTCAGAACTGAGGCTGCATGAGATTCCATGGGTGCCCCTGTTTTTAGGCTGATGTTTTGTATATTCTGCTGCATTGTCTGTTGTTCTCCAGCTTGATCCTTGAAGTCCACTGCTATGGCTACCTGATCATACAAAGAAACTTAAAAGCAGGAAGCACAACATCATGAATTCTAGAATCAACAGTATGTCATCAATCTTGAAGGAAATGCGTCATTCCTGAACATCCTACACAGTATTTTTCTTGAACAAGATTGTGACAAATAAGGAAGAGAAAAAGAAATATAAACTTACTAGACACGTAAAATATATGACCAGAGAGCTTACTTGTTCTACAAAATGTGCAAGTCGGGTTTGAGCACTTAAAAATCGTTGAATGAAAGCATTAATTGATTTCGACTGGCCAGGAGCAGTCATTCCCGCAGAGAAATGGTTTCTCAAATATGGTAGTGCCCAAAGAGTTCGTAAGGCGTACAAGCTAGCTATATGCCGGTTCGTGTGCAACCCAAAAGAATTCACCATATCTCTCCAACCCAATTCAAAATCCTCAACTGTTTCCAGATTATAGAGGCGATAGAACTCGGCCTTCCACTCATTATAGCGTTCTCCCAGGACAGCATTGAACCATGATGGGAATTTGGCCACAATAAGCCATATGCAAAGTGCATGTTTGGTGGTTGGCATCTCCATTCCTATTGCTTCTTTGAGACACATATTTTGGTCAGTCAGTATTGTTTGTGGAGCTTTCCCATTCATGAACCCTGAGAATGCCTTTTATATTCAAACAAAAACTTCAAAGTTAGTGTGATATAGAAGACACAAAAGGGCATTGATGTGCCACACCACAGTATGTAACTAAGATCTTGAAGTAAAAAACTTTTGCAAATACATTAAAGTCCTTAGAGAATTAACATGGTGATATCACTTTTTTCTTTTTACCTTCAAAGCCCAAGAGAATGACCTCAAGTTTTCCTCACGAAGAAGCACACAGCCGAAGAAGCAAGGCATGCCATAATTGTTCATCCCTACCCATATTCCAAGAGGCATGTCAAAAGCTGTCAACCGATGTGTTGTATCAAAGACCACTGCATCACCAAAAATCTCATATGACTGAATAGATGAGGCATATGACCAAGCTATATTCTCCAATCTACCATTGGAATCAAGCGTAAACTCAAACTTAAAATTGGGATCCTTATCCTTAATATTCCTGCACATTCTAAGTAAATCTATGCTCTCATCCTCTGGATCTACTTTTCTGAAAGACTGAAGCAAATTTCTAACATCTTTCTCAGTGAATGGCAAATATCCAGGCTCCACGCACTTTTCAAGTTCCAGTAGCCTCATCATCTGTTGCACAGAAATTCCAGTCTTCGCGAACATAAGAATTCGATTCTTGTCAGATTCTGATATAGTGCGATATGCAGGAAGAAAACGCACTTGATTCGGTTCCAAGAGTTCATGATTGTGGTGGTTTGCAAAGCCAGTAACACGCCATTCCGGTACTCCTAATTCGGTTGACTTGCTTATACGCATGTATGCTTGACATCCACACCGTGAAGATTTTCTGTTTCTTTGTGGTTTATTTTCATTTGATGTTTTCACAGGAGTATTCCCTGCACGATGGCATACGAAGTAACGTCTCGTGAGACCTTTCCCAACGCCATCCTTACCCTCTGTGCGATGACGCCTGATCGAAAACCCACAACGTTTTGCAAAATCACTGTAGAATTCATAAGCAGCATCATGAGTTGCAAATCGTTGCCCAATATATGGAATGGCATCATTTGTCGTCTCTAAAGATAATCTGGTCTCATCGGGTGATTCCTCAGTGCTGCTCATATCATCCAAAGATATGGATCTTTGATCTGAGGGATCATCATATACAAGCATCATGTGCCCGGCCTCTTCAGACATTGTAGTCTTCTCAAGATGTTTTAGTCAATGCTATAGCCTGCCCATTTCTAAACACAAAAAAGGTGTCCCACAGAAATCAGTTATAAGACAACCCAAAATGGTAGGAAACTTTGTACAAAAATGAGAACAAAAGTAACCACTAGAACAAATGATATAACCACAAGATATTTCCACACATGCTGACTGTCCTAATCTCTCATCACGTAAGAAAATAGACAAAAGCAATTTACAGAGCATGAGTAGCATAATAACTAAGTTGCAACAATGACTAAGTTGCACCCAAAATATAAAGTCCATGCATTGCAAGTAAAAACTTTATAAAAGATTTATAAGATTGTTACACAATTCTCCAGAGTCATCCCGCATTGAGCATACAAACAAAACACCCATAGTCATAGAAAGAGCATATATCTAACGCTATAGCACGAGGTACAGCCCTCGCATCTGTTTGCAAAAATTTGTAAAAATGGAGGTACCTTTCTTCTGATTGATGGTGGCACCAATCAATCTTGGGGAGATAAATCGTACATTGACACAAATATATTCAAATAGAAATGGATTACACGCAGATACAAACAGAATTTTCTGCAAACCCAGGTTGATCCGTTGGTACGAGGAACGATGTAGGTAAGAAAGGGATACCCTAAATTGTGCAGGGAAGTTATGCAACCAATTTATATGGCTGGCGCATGCTGCTACCTGGCACCTTCATTTGTTTCCAAACAGGTTCGTTGTCTTTCAAGGATTGGGTAGAATTGGAAACAAACAGGGTCATTTTTCTTTTTCTCATATGTTTTCTTACTTTATTTTTGTTTGGCCAATGAAAATATGGGCATTGTTTGTCTTTATTTTATATGGTTTTGTGGAATAATCTTTGAAAAATAATGAGTCCATGTTTGTAGGTGTGTGTGGGAAATGTGATACCGGGATTGCAAATGATGAATGTTTGTTTACATTTAGAGTGTTAGAAATTGGTTTGGGAGTGAAATACTGCATGGTTATGTTTTAAGAGGACAGTTTTTCTATAGATATCAAAAAATTACTTTTTTATTTGATTAATGGGGAGAATTTGAATTTAATAATATAAATTCATTGATAGTCTACTTTATGTACAAAAAGATAGTGAAATATTGGCAACAAAAGCCAATAGCATGCAGTTGGCAAATCTAACATGCTTTGGTTACAAATAACAACATTTAACCCCCTCTCCACTGATTAAATAAATGAAAGAGAACAATAAGAGGACAAGAATTTTTACCTTAAAAGAGTCACTTTCTTTCTCTGAAATAAGCTGTTAACTCAAACTGTCGGTTGCCCCTGTATTCTGAACCAGAGCACACAGGTTCCGCCGTAAAAATTAGCCCCCCTGTAATCGCCACATATAAAAATATAGAAGTGGACAAAAATTTCACATACTTCAAGTATAACTGTTCTAGTACTGAGGAAACACGCACAAGAATAGGAAATAGATGCCAAGTTATCCGTGCAGGCAAACGATGTCTGAATTTGAATCAGGTTGCAATGTTCCCAATCACCAGCAACAAGTATAGTTCAAGTACAACCCTCAACACCAAGAAGAAGAAAAGAAGCACCAGACCAGAAGAGTCTAGCCCATGTTTTACCCGAGTTCCATCAACGAGAAATTGACAAATAAGAACAAATTCTTCCATCCATATCCTGATATCCTTCATAACTCTATAAATCTCTCCTGGCAATGGATAAAGAAATAAATGGAATGTAGCTAGAAATTTCACATAGAACCCGCAAGCAAATAGGCAACTAAATCATCACTAAAATTTGTGAATTGATCAAAGGAACTCCAAATTGTTTAATATCTTCAGAACTGCTCCTCTATTTTTACCTTCAGCAAGATTTTCCGTAAGTCTCATCCACTCCAGATTCTAAGTCAAAGTTTTATGTATATCAACAATATACAGTTAATAAATGCGACGCCACCACAACAGTAGCAATTTCCAGTACTTTCCTGCCATTTCCAATTGCATCATCCTTCTATATTCTTAAATAAGGAGCAGAAAATAGCACTAGAAATAGGAAGAAAGTTAACCATCACTACGACGCCCACCCCCACTCCACAATTGCAATATCATAAATGCCAGAAAAGAAAAATTATAATAAAAGAAGCTGTAAAAAAAAATTTGAACTGAAATTCAACCAAAATTTTGAAAAACAAAAGAAGAGAAATGGTTCTTCACCTTTCACCTTCCATAGTTAGGGATGAAAATTCCTTAATCTTTCTACGGAAACAAAATCTTACATTGAGTACAAAAACATTAAATCTTGCTACTCTGATACAAATTGAATACAAAAACATCGAGAGCATTGCGATCAATCATCATTTTTAACAATATCATTGTTGTACCTTTGAACAATCTTAAATTCTGCTACTCTAAAAATCTGACATTGGACGAAATCGGCGACCTTTAAAGCTTCGAATCGATTGATAGCAAACTTCAATAAGATTCAGAAAGCCGTCGAGCAGCGTCGATCGGCGGTGGCCCGTTAGGGATCGATTTAGGGTTTTTAAAATAATGCGCAACGGTTCAATGCTTCGATGGCGGCTGAGCCTCTAAGGCCTAATCGTTGCCCAGCTTTAGCGTTTAGAGCCGCTTGGTGCTTGGCTCCTTTTCTGAGTTTTTTCTTTTTTTTCTTTCTTCTTCTTTTTTTTTTTTTTTTTTTTTTTTTTTTTTTTTTTTTTTTTTTTTTTTTTTTTTTTCACCCCAGAATTATTGCAATCGAAACATAATAAATGAATTATTGCTTAAGTTTCTGTACTTTTAAAATTTAATTTGGCCCAAAAATTAATTATTGAACTTTTTGGAGTGAAAATTTAATAAAGTGTATATTTTGGATTAAACAATTTATAGATGAATACTTAAAATTTATTTTAAAAATCTTTCAAATAGTTCTCCTAAACAATATAGAGAAATCATTAAAGAAAATGTCTTAATATATTCTTTTGTGTATGTCAACTATTAATAATTTAGTATTAAAATTATTGATAATAATGTTACTTTTGATTATATGAGAGGAAAGTTTTGGTTTGGTTTGAACAAAAAGTAAAATAATTTAAATTAATTTAACATATTATCAATAAATTATTTCAAGTATTTTTAATAATTTTTTAGTATTGAATTAATAACTAAATTATTTTGCAACAAGCTTCACATTTATTATCAAAAAATAATATTGTTGTTCAATATTTAATGTTATATTAGTGGATATTAATTAGTATTTCTCGCTCGATATTAAGAAGGAGCATTTTTATTTCGAAATTTGGATTATAGATTTTGTCGATAAATTATGATATTAAAGGTCATTTCAAATACTTTTTAGTAATTTCCCCAAAAAATATAGAGAAATTATAGAACTTGTTTATAAACTACGTGTAACTTGCACAACTTGTGAGTTTAGAATTTCAAAATTTATTATATAATTAATAATTATTAATCATTTTATAATTAATTATAACTCGATTGGAATTTAAATAATTTTATATCTAAGCAATACATATTTATAAAATAATTAGAATACAAAGTTTTTCATATTTCTCAAAACCTAACTTGCTATTATAAATAAATTTTAGTTAGTAATTATGTGAATTATTATTATTATTATTATTATCATTATTATTATACAAAAATGAATATATAACTGAAGACAAAATAAGTGAATTATAATCTGAAAAATATTTTTAACATGTAGTGCATGATTTTAAATTTTACTTTTGCATGTTATAATATTATTACATTATTTTGTGTAACAAATAATTGCCTAAGATTGGCGTTTAAGGCGTGTTGTGGCTATTTGAAACAGAAGTTTCTTGTTTTGTTTATGACTTAAAGTAAAAGATCCGCCTAAATGGCTAAAACCCAAATTGCCACATTCATGGCCTGGCTTCAAGGTCAGTCTTGAATTTGAAAACTTGGCATGCCTGGACTTGTTATGGTATCAGAGCCATGGTGTTTAATATGTGCCAAAATTATCGTAGTCCAACACAGGTCTTTCATAATGAATATCATTAGACGAAAAGAAACTGTTAAAAACAGTATTAAAGAGGAGTATGATATTCCTCAAAATCTTGAAGAACTTAATAGATGGACAATTCCAAAGGTAGAATCTAAGGTAATATACCAATTAGGCACTTTTGAAAAATTAGGATTAAGGCAAGTAGTTAAAACTACTGAAGAATCAGTTTCTTTAGATAATGATGAAATGGTTATCAGACTCCTTAATGAAAAGGATATAGAGCACTATAGATCTGATAAATCTGACTATAAATTTATTCATATTGGTCTTGTGCAAATTGCCTTCAAACCACTTACTTTAGAGGGTTTACCTGAAGGTTTTCTTGCTGCTTTATGAGATGCTCGTAATTTAAATTGAAAGCAGTCTTTAATGGGCATTATACAATCCAGTTTGGCCCATGGCCCTGTTTGTTTTGATGTTTATCCTAATATGCAATTATCTTTGTCTGATATTAATATACTTGATGCTCTTACTTTGAATGTCAAAACGTATGGTTATAATTATGCGCCTGGTTGTGAAGTTATATATATATTTTATAGAATTTATTTCAAACCACTTCACACACTGAATCCACATTGTAAAATAGTAAATAAACCTGTCAATGAAACTATTTTCATATAAACTAATTTTAGTAAATCTAATATTACTACTAGAAGAGCCATAAAATGAGAAGAAATAGTCTTTTCTTAATACTGGGTCATAGAATAGGCAATTCCCCCTTTGCCTAGAATGCATCATAATCTTACAAATATTATACAAACTCCACACGGAATTGTTCAAATACAGTTAGAAGATAATAGGAAGTTAATAGAACCTCCTAAATCTAGAATGTCTAGATCTTCATCATCTATATCATTTTATTCTCATATTTCACCTCTAGACTATGAAACACGATCTAGAGTCTCCACATCTCAATTAAGAGATCAGGTTAAAAAATCACCTTCAGATGAATTTGAAACTCAATATGATAGAATTGAGGAATTAAGAATTCCCAGAGTTAATATAGTTAGACCAAATTATAGAAATCAAGATGAAGAGATAACAGAATCCGATATGAATTTTCCAATTGGTAATAACCGGATATGACACAAATGTTTTTATGGATTTTAAACCAAAAATAGATTTTAGTGCGGGATCTTCGGCAAGACAAACTATTTAACAAGAATTTAATGTACCCAGATGGGAGCCATTTAAAAAATGGTTATTTGAAAATTTCAATTAGAGGTGTCAAA
>JACFYI010001423.1:530416-549666 GCA_014898755.1 Handroanthus guayacan | reverse complement strand
CCGGTTTGACACCTCTATTTCAATCAAGATGATAGGAAAAAGTTTTCTGAAGAATTTTATAATTATCTTTTAGAAAAAAATCAATTTATTCCTTTTGTTCCTTGGTTCATAACTACTTATGTTGAAAATTATATTTCTGTCATAAAAAGAAATTATAAATTATCTCATGGTAAGGTTTTAAAAGCGATTTATCCTCCTCAACAACCTTTCCAAATGGAGACAGACAAAACGAAATTATATTTTAATGCTTTTCAAAAACTTGTTGAAAATGAAACTCTTCAAGTGACTACCACCCAGATTAGTAATCTGTTAAAACAACAAATTTATGCTAATATGTATTTAAATGTTCTTGGTGAACAAATTTCTTCTCTTCATAAAAGAATAGAAGGATTATATTCTTTTATTTACCAAATTAGAGAAAGTGTTCAAATTAATAAAATTGAACAACCAAGTAACTTGTCAGGAAATTATAGTCACTCCTACTATTCAGCCTCCCCCTAAAATTAATAATTTTAAATTAAAACCCTTAAAGGAAATAGAAAAACTTTTAGATGAAAAGTTTAAAGATTTAAAAATTAATACTCTTGAAGAAGAATTTGAAGATTATGAAACCTCAGAAGAAGAATTTGATAAAGGAATGAGTTATACTTCTGATCGAAAACAAATAATAACTGAGACAATTAATAGATTGCAAAGTTATGCTCATAAGCCTAGCATGCGCCATTATTATTATCATAGACCCATACCCCAAGATGTTCTTCATGAGTAACAAGAAGACATTGTTAATAATAGTTCCAATGGTAAGAATATTTATGAATGGAATCTTGATGGCTATGCCGAAAGACAGAATTATAATCTGATTCATAGAATGCTTATGTACAGTACAATTTCAAAAAATAATGGTAATAATGATAAAACTGTTGCAAGTATGATTGTTGTAGGGTTTACTGGCCAATTGACAGGCTAGTGGGATAATTATCTTATTGCAGATAATAGAAATGAAATTCTTTCTACTATTAAGAGTGAGTCTTGTGGAAATGTTGAAAATGCTTTTTACACTTTAGTTGTAAATATTATTGAACATTTAACTGAAAGATGGACTAATAATAGTGAGACCATCAGAACTCTTCTTAATAATCCTAAGTATAAATCTCTTACTAAATGGAGATGGTACAAAGATACTTTTCTTTGTAGAGTCTATGAACTCGGTGAAGCTAATAGCAACTATTGAAAAACTAGTTTCATAGATGGCTTGCCAAAATTATTTGATGAAAGAGTCAGAAAAATTCTCAGAAAATGAGAAAATCATATTAAATATGAAGATTATACTTATGGTAAGCTTATAGGAACATGTGTTTCTAAAGATTTATCATTATGCAATGAAATAAAACTTAATAGACAGATTAAGTTCAAACGTCTTTCAGAGAAGAAAGAGTTAGGACAATTTTGTGGCCAATTTGGCTCAGAACAACCATCCACTAGTAAGCCTCATAGGCATAAGAAAGAAAAAGAAGAATATAGAAGAAGTTCTTCTCATAGAAGAAAACGTCAAGAGAAGAGAGAAAAGAGAAAGAAAGAAAGAAAGAAAAACATAATAGAGATCCTAAGGCATGTTATATATGTGGAAAAATAGAACATTTTGCAGATAAATGTAAAATGAAGAAAAAGATTAATAGTCTTAATATCGATGAGGAATTAAAAGAGACCATATCAAAATTATTTCTAAACTCTGAAAATGAAAAAGATTGAGAAAGTGAATTGGGTAAATCTTCAGGATCTGAAGACCTCAAGGCTTTAGAAAATGAATATTACATTTCAAATTCTGAATCAGAAAAAGGTTGTTGTGATCCTTGCAAACAAGGAAAATCATGTTCAAAACATGAAAATGATGAAATTTATCAAATTATGGCACAATTTCTGAATTAAATGTTCTCAATAATGAAAGTTTAATGGATCTTCTGAAATATATCAAGGATCCAGCGCTGAGGTCCAAAATTATAGATCAAGTTAAGAATACTCCGAGTACTTCATATACTTCTTATAGAAATCCAGAAAATAATATTTTCACTTCCCCAAAACCTTATATATGGTTGAAAAGGTTAATAACCTCAAAAGTGAGATTCATAATCTCAAAATTAAGAATAAGTTTTTTGATGAAAGAATTTCTAAATTAGAAATGAATAATAATAATAACCAGATAATTACTTTTCCTAATATAGAATTTGATGGTCAAATCAAGTTTTCAGAAACAGAGAATTTTCTCTCAACACTTGAGATGATAACATCTCAAAAATGGTTTATAAAAATTACATTATTAATTGATAATAATTTCAAAAAAGAATTTACAGCACTTGTTGATAGCGGAGCATATTTAAATTGCATCCAAGAAAGGTTAATTTCAATAAGATATTTTTCATAAAACCATCCATACTATTAGTTTTGCCAATGGACAGAAGTTGAAAATAAATTTCAAAATTCTCAAAGCTTATATCTGTCAAGAAAAGTTTTGTATCCCTACAAACTTTTTACTTGTTAAAAATATTATCAACCAAATTATACTTGGTACACAATTTTTTAAAAAAATATTTCCCATAAAAAATATTGATGAAAAGGGTTTTATAGGAACTTTTGAAGAAAAAGAAATAAATTTTTAGTTTATAACTGAACTTTTTACTAGAATACTTCATGAAGTAAAAGATTTACTTATAGCAAAAAACCAACAAGTTAATTTTTTAAAACAAGAAATTAATATTTTAAATATTGAAGAAAAACTTCAAAATCCTAAATTACAGGATAAAATTTAGTTAATTACCACCCAATTTTCTTTACAAATATGTAATGATCACTAGAATGCTTTTTGGGATAAGAAAAAACATATTGTAAGTATTTCATATGAAAAAAAATTTGATGAAAAGAAAATTCCTATTAAAGTTCGACCATGTCAAATGAACTCTGAATATTTAGAATTTTGTAAAAAAAAAATTACTTCTCTTTTACAAAAAGGTTTAATACGACCTTCAAAGTCCCATTGGTCTTGTACATTATTTTATATCAATAAACATGCTGAACAAAAAAGAGGTGTTCCAAAATTTGTTATAAATTATAAACCCCTTAATAAGGTGTTGAAATGGATTAGATATCCAATCCCTAATAAAAAAGACCGTCTTGATAGATTATATGAAGCTATAATATTTTCAAAATTTGATCTAAAATCAGGATATTGGCAAATTCAAATTGCGAAGGAAGACAAATATAAAACTGCCTTCAATGTACCAATAGGACAATTTGAATGGAACGTGATGCAATTTGGTTTGAAGAATGTTCCTTCAGAATTCCAAAAAATTATGAATGATATATTCATTCCCTACAACGAATTCATCATAGTTTATATTGATGATATTTTAGTCTTATCATACAAAATGGTTTAGTTATATCTAGGTAAGAAATACTTTTATTTCAAATAAAAATTAGATTTCTAGGACATAATATAGAGAAAGGAAAAATTATTCTTATCAATAGAAGTATAGAGTTTGCTTCTAAATTTTCAGATAAGATCATAGATAAAACCCAATTATAAAGATTTTTAGGAAGCTTAAATTATATTTCTGCTTATTATAAGAATCTTGCAGAGGATACTGCTATCTTATATGATAGGCTTAAGAAAATTCTTAAATCATGGTCTGAACAGCATACTGAATCTGTCAGAAAAATCAAACAGAAAGTTAATAATCTTCCTTGCTTAATGCTTGCTAACCCTAATTGGGAAAAGATGATTGAAACTGATGCTTCTGATATAGGTTTTGGAGGTATTTTAAAACAAATACATCCAGAAACTAAACAAGAATATCTTGTCAGATTCTATTTTGGAAAATGGAATAATAGCCAGAAGAACTACAATATTATTGCCAAAGAAATACTTGCAATAGTTAAGTGTGTTTTGAAATTTCAGGATGATTTATATAATCAGAAATTTATTATAAAAACTTATTATCAGTCTGCCAAATACATGTTTAATAAAGATTTCAAATATGATAGTTCTAAACAAATGTTTGCAAGATGGCAAGCTCATTTAGTGCCATTTAATTTTATCATACAGTACAAAAAAGGTTCAGATAATAGTTTGCTTGATTTTCTTTCTCGTGAATATTTACAGGAATGATTCCACGAGGAAAGGGTCAACATTCCCCCTCTAATAGAGGAGGAAGAACAATAATATAGCATGGACAACAAAGGCTAATAGCCGAAAGAATTGCTAATACAGCTTCATCTTCTACGGGTAATACCTAAAATAATTCTTTATTCAATGAATTTCTTGAATAGAAGAAAAAAAAAAGAGTAGGAGAATAAAAATACTGCTCCTTATGCTAATATACTAGCAGAAGAGGAGAATGATGAATCAGACTCCTTTCTTTATGAAAAAAGTTTTTCAAAAGGAGTAATACTTCTTCTCGAAAATAAAGATTTGTAATGGCAAGATGAGCCCTGGACCTTAATGCAAAGATATCTTGATGTAGCATCAGATGCTGTAGGATCTTATAAACAAAGAGCTCATTATGAGAATATTCTCAAAATCACAGAATCCTATGAAATTTAGCATTTTTATCCAACTAATAGCCGCACAAGTTACAATTTTAGCAAAATTATCATAAAGAAAATTATACTTGCTGAAGAATGGGGAATGAGTACCCTTAAAGAGAAAGAATACTTTCATCAAGAGTTAAAAACTCCAATTAAATTCAATTATTGGGACTATGTCGAGGCATTTAATAAAGCTTTACTCTATGAAAATGATAAAAAGAAACATTTCTAGTTTATCAAGGTTTGTTCTAATGTTTATAAACGTGAGATATCAAATTGGTTTAATTAGTGGTAGATTTATCATGGTCCATCCCCCAAAATTTTTCCTAAGCCATTTGCCTCAGCATACACAAATTATATCCATGTCTCTCCAAAGTTAATAAATTTGGAACACAGTAATAAGTGGTGTGAAGGTGTAGCTTCATTACATTTTTTCATTGAATTTTCCATCCCATAGATCTGGAAATGGGCACCAGAAGTATATTATAATTCTTATAATATCCCATGCCTGAGAAAAATATTCTTTACAAAATTCTGGAATAAATTATTACTTGAAGATCCAGAAACCAGACAGCCCCGTGGGCAGAAAACATTGATTTAATAAAAGAAAAATTGGAGGAATATAGCCTTCAAATCAAGCTCAAAGACAGAGGGAATCCCCTAGTCCGTTCCAGCATATCATTAGGAAACTCCAAATACAAAAAGGAGAAGTTTCTAAAGAACAGATGTTGGAATCATACATTGAAGAAATTAAGAAGGATTCAATAAAAAACTTTGAAGTAGAATTAACAGCTGATAATAAATCAGACACTTCTATGGCAACCTCTTCAAAAGGGAAAAATCCATATGCATGCCTTGCAGGGGAATCTCAAGACCCTTATGAAGGTGATAAGGCTACAATAGATGATATTTTTAAAAGTCTTAAGGATACCCTCAAAGACAACCTCAAGAAAAAGACAAGAGAATCTTCCAGTAGCAGACAGGAATAATTGGCTAATAGAAGATACTATTTACTTTTGTCATGTTTACTTTCATAAAGTAACTTTTGTAATAGTACTATTACGGATCTGAAAATTTTGGAATCCATAATTAGGTTTTTCCAATTTTCATATGGAGTTTGGATTTAGGTCTTTATAAGGCAGTCCACTCTTGTGTTCTCGGCAGAGCTTATTCTAACTTAGTTCTAAACTTCGCTTAGTTCAGCCTTCCCAGTTCCCCAATCCCCTCACTGTAAAATTCCCTTGTACATTTTCTCTTGTATATATCAAAAACTGGGAGAGCACCTCCCCCACTTATCTTAATGTGGGTCTTGATCATCCTCTTTTATTTACTGCTTTTTATTAGCCTGAATGGCAGGCTAAACTTTTCCTGTGTTGAGCTACACAATTCTCACTATTGAGCATGATGGTTGGAATCTATATTTGCTCATTGTATGTTGAGGGACCAAGTTTGAGACGATGCTTGAAAGGGTTTCTGAGAGTAAACAATCATAAATTTATGTTTCTGGGTGCCATCTTTTGCCCGATTTTGCCTAGATATGGCATTTAGGGCATGTTGTGGCTATTTGAAACATAAATTTCCTGTTGTCTTAGAGTAAAAGATCCGCCTATATAGCTGGAACTCAAATTGCCTATGAGGCTTACTAGTGGCTATTTGAAACATAAGTTTACGAAATTAATCAAACAAGACACAAGATGTAAAGCAATTTCAGGAGTTCAGGGATCAAAGCCATATCAACAATTGATCAACGAAAGCTCAATATCAAATATATAAACAAATATAACAAGTAAAATGGAATTTTAGTAGGTCCATCACCCTTATCACTCCTAAGGTCAGATCTAAATCCTTATCCCTCCACAAGTCCCTCCCTTGAGTGTCCTTTCAGAGGGGGACAATCGAAATAATCAATCAATATGACACTGTCAACGTACTACATGTCACGGACTAGTTCGTAGAAAATCCTACCTCCTGATTTTCACAAAACTATCCAACAATTGGGAAACTTATCAAGAGACCCGACCGACGATCCGAATTTGCCCAGCCATTTCTCTTGAAGTTCTCAAGGCCCAAAATTGCACAATAAAGTTTGAAAAGAACAATACACATTCAAGATATTTAATTCCATTGAGATGGGTACACAAATAACTATCAATTCCAACGATCGATTTGGATTGAGCCTTGGACTTAAGAAAAAATTGCTTTGGAGTTTTAAAACATCTTAAAAAAGTATATCATGGGTTTGAGGTAGCAAACCAGAGCTAAAATAAAAAGGATTTGGTCGCTGGAATGGGCACTTGAGAGCTCGTTTGGGCGCTTCACTGCCTAAATAGTACTTTTCACCACTGGAATGGTGTTTGGCCGGAGCCACTGGAACAGGGCTTCAGCAACAAACATTTTTTTTTACTGTTTTAAGGACTTTTTGCATTTCACCCCCCAAAAAATCTCAACTTTTGCACTTTTCCTCCTGAAATATCCAATATATAATCGTGCTCCTTCAAAATAGTGAGTAGTGTTGCACATAACCCCCCCAGTGAATAGTGGATTGGAGGGTTATGTGCTACACTATTCACTATTTTTGAGGGGTACGATTATATATTGGATATTTCAGGGGGAAAAGTGTAAAATCTAAATTTTTCTGAGAGATAAAGTGAAAAAAGTCCTTGTTTTAAAATCAAAATTTAGCAAAAATATTTTGTGGGATAAAATTTAAAATCTAAAATTTTGGTTGAAACATAATGAGGTGATAAATTCCACTATAAGTCCATAATTCATTTCTTTAATTTATATTCATATTTTCCATTTGTCCAAGGTTTCAAATCCTTGTACATGCATGTATAGGTAAAGATGGAAGTCACAATGATGTTCAAGGTCTTAAATCATCATCATCAAACTTTTAGGGCTTACAAACCATATGAGAGTCACAAAAGATCAAATAAAATCTCATATCAACATAATACAAGGAATGATGCAAGAATCAATTATTTAATGGAGTAAGGAAAGCAATATTAAATCCTCATTCAAGCTCAAAATCAAGGTAAGGAAGTAGCCATAATTCTTACTCTTGTCCTTAACTTTCAAGTTTGTGTTGATTGTCCAAGACTCTCAAGCTCTATACCTATTAAAACCAAAGTCATATACATTATGTCACATATTCATTTAGCCTCATATCTCAATATTTTTATAAGCTAGTGTTCCATGCTTACCACAATACCCTCACGAGAGTGTTTTCCCCAAGTTTCCTTTCTTTTTTCCAAGTCTTTGAATCTTGGAGTTCTTGAAGAAGAAAAAAAAAAAGATGATGATGCTACAAGGAAGTGATAGAGGAAGAAGAAGATAAGTGCAAGTGTAAAAATGTCTTGCAAATATATACACCAACATATTTATAGAAGGGGGAAAGGGTGATTTTGCAATTATAAAAACTTGGTGGATATGAGGGTGTGGCATAGCATGGAGGATTGTTTCTTTTCTTTTCCCTCACATGTTGTTTGTTGAGAAAGACTTGGTACAATGTTTGGTGAAGAAATTCGACAAATTAAGGGGTGGTTGGTCGATTTTTTTGTGTATTTATATGTGCATGCATTTTCATTTTCTTTTTTTTTTTTTGAAATTGTTGGGTTGGGATTGGAAGTGTTTTGGGCCTTGATTTGGGCTTAAAACAAGTTCGTTTGGGTTGAAGTAATATTTAAAATAAATTCCGTATGCAAGAAAAATTTTTGAGTGTGATAAAGTATTTTGACTATGGGAAAAACTTTGATAATCGTGGAAAAGATTTGTCATTAGAAAAATATGGATTTAAAAATTTAATTAGGGAATTTTCGGATTATTACACTCTCTCCTTCTTAAAAGAATTTGGTCCCCAAATTCGTACATTTACTCGAATAAGTGGGGGTATTTTTCTCGCATTTCGTCCTCATACTCTCAAGTGGCCTCCTCGACCTTCTAGTTCCTCTAAAGGACTTTGACTTGGAGTATCCTACGATTTCTAAATTTCCAAACTTGATAATTTAATATATGGATAGATTGTTCTATGTAAATAAGGTCACTTTGGAGAGACACATCAGTGTACTCTATCATGTGCAAAGAATTTGGATAGTATTTCCCTCACATGTTGCTTGTTGAGAAAGACTTGGTACAAGGTTTGGTGAAGATATTTGACAAATTGAGAGGCGGTTGGTCGATTTTTTTGTGTATCTATATGTGCATGCATTTTTGTTTTCTATATTTTTTTTTTTTGAAATTGTTGGGTTGGGATTGGAAGTGTTTTGGGCTTTAATTTGGCTTGAAACAAGTTTGTTTGTGTCGAAGTAATGTTTACGATAAATTCTGTATGTAAGAAAATTTTTTTGGTGTGATAAAGTATTTTGACTCTGAGAAAAACTTTGATAATAGTGGAAAAGATTTGTCATTAGAAAAATATGAATTTAAAAATTTAATTAGGAAAATTTTTGGAATTTTACACTCTCTCCTCCTTAAAAGAATCTGATCCCTAGATTCATACATTTACTCGAATAAGTGGGGGTATCTTTCTCACATTTCGTCCTTATGCTCCCAAGTGACCTCTTCGACATTCTGGTTTCTCCAAAGGAGTTTGACTTGGAGTATCTTATGATTTCTAAACTCCCAAACTTGGTAATCTAAGATATGGATAGATTATTCTATGTATGTAAGGTCACTTTGGAGAGGCACATTAATGTGCTCTATCACGTGCGAAGAATTTGGATGGTATTTCTGCAACTGGGACACATGAAAGACACCATGAATTCCAATAAAATTTGGCAGAAGATCTAGTCTATACACCACCGGACTGATATGCTCGACGATATAAAAAAGTCCTCCGTATCTCTTGGTTAACTTTCCCCTCATCCTCATCCACCAAATTCCTTTTTGTGGAGCAACTTTAGGAATACTAAATCTCCTATATTGAATTTCAGATTCTTTCGTCACTTATCTGCATAACTCTTCCAATGATCCTGGGCCGTTTTCATGTTCTTCTTAATGATTTGGATCTTCTCAATTGGCTCCTATATTATTTCAGGCCATAGTTCTTCCTTTATTTCTTTTGAGGTGCTTCTCGTCTCATCCAAGTCCCAATGCAAAGGCGATATGCATTTTCTACCATATAAAGCTTTATAGGGAGCCATCTGAATTGAAGTTGGTAACTATTATTGTAGGAAAATTCCACCAAAGGTAGATGCCTATCCCAGTTTCTAGAAAAATTCAAAATACAAGCTTGTAACATGTCTTCTAGTATTTGAATCACCCTTTCTGATTCACCATCCATTTGAGGATGAGCTGTCGCATTGAACAACAGCTTTGCAACCAAATGCTCTTATAAACTTCTTGACAATCTCGTCGTAAACTTCTGGTCTCTATCAAAGACAATACGCTAGGGAATCCTATGTAATCCGATTATTTTTTTGATGCAAATTTCGGTAAGTTTCTCAACATTGTATTGGATTTTGACAATCAAGAAATATGCAGACTTCATGAGCCTATCAACCGTAACCGAACTACTATCACAACCTCCTCTCACTAGAGGCAGACCAACCACGAAGTCTATGGTGATCTGATCCCATTTTTTATTTAAAATCCAGAGTGGCTATAATTTCTCGAGGGTCTTTGGTGTTTTGCTTTTATAAGTTGGCAAGTCAGGCATTTCTGGATATATTCAATCACATCCTTTTTCATGTCGTCCTACCAAAATTTCTATTTCAGATCTTTGTATATCATTGTCCCTCTAAGATGGACAAAGTACTTGGTTTGATGGGCTATTATCAACACCTTTTCATGCATTCTTGCAAGAACACGTACCTTACCTTTGAAGCATAATAGTCAGTCGGCATTATCTTGAAATCGGATTCCTTTCGCAAGCTCATCGAGGATTTAAGCTCCTGTACCTATTAGTCTTTCTCCTGAGCTTTCAAAATCTCACTATACATTTTAGGATATATACTCATGTTTGTTAGCCTCACCTTTCGACTTAGAGCATCAGCAGTGATGTTTACTTTACCAAGATAGTAAGCGGTGGTGAAATCATAGTCTTCTAAAATTTCATTCACCGTTGTTATCTTAAGTTCAAAATTTTCTTGTTGAAAATGTATTTAAGGCTCTGGTGATTCGAATAAACCCTCTATTCTTAGCTAGAGCAAAAATTATCGTCGCCAACTCCAAATCATGCATGGGATAGTTCTGCTCATAATTTTTTAGCTTTCTTGAGGCATAAGCCATCACCAGCCCTTTCTGCATCAGCACACGATGCAAACCTTCTTTAGAGGCATCAGTGTACACCGTGAACTCTTTTGACCCATCTGGCAGTTCGAGTATTGGAGCCGTGGTTAACCTTTTCTTTAATTTCAAGAAGCCCTCTTCACACTTTTGATTTCATTTTGATCATTGATACTTATGGGTCAACTTGGTGAGAGGACTAGCTATCTCAGCGAAATTCTATGTAAACTTCTGATAATATCCTGCTGATCCCAAAAAGCTTCTCACATCGGTCTTTTCCGATTAAGTATTGCCTTTACTTTATCAGGGTCAACTTTAAGATTGTTTTGGAAAATTATATGCCCTAAGAAGGTCACCCCTTTTAGCTAAAATTCTCACTTACTAAATTTGGCATATAACTGATACTCCTTAAATGTTTGAAGAACAATCTGTAAGTGTTCTTCATACTCCTCCTTCGACTTGGAATACACCAAGATGTCGTCAATAAAAATTATGACAAAGCAATCAAGATATGGATGAAAGACACGATGCATCAAATCCATGAATGCTACGGGGGCATTTGTCAATCCAAATGGCATCGCTATAAACTCTTGACTACAAACTCAAAGTGCCCATATCGAGAGTTGAATGCAGTTTTGGGAATATGTGCTCCCGTATTTTCAGCTGGTAATATCCTTGGCATAAATCTAATTTTGAATATACCATGGATCCTTGGAGATGATCAAATAGTTCATCAATGTAGGGTAGATCATCGATGTGGAGTAGAGGATACTTATTTTTTATGGTCACTTTGTTTAGCTCCCTGTAGTCAATATACATTCTTAGTGAATCATCCTTTTTCTTCTCAAACAAAATCGGTGCTCCCCAGGGAAATGAGCTTTGGTCGTATGAAATCCTTATTCAACAGTTCTTGCAATTGCTCTTTTAACTCTTTCAGCTCTATTGGTGTAATTCTATAAGGAGTTTTCGAGAATGGCGCTACCCTAGGTAAAGCTTCAATTACAAACTCAATTTCTCTGTTTAGGGATAGTGAATTCAGTTTCTCAGGGAACACTTATGGAAATTCCCTAACTGCCCTCACATCCTCTTATTTGATCGTATCTTGTGGCTTATTAATTAGATAGGCGAGAAATCTTAGTCCATCTTTCCTTATGATCTTTTTGGTCCTCACAGCTGAAATAGTGGCTATTTTACTATTTTTGAAGTCATTGTTAGTACTAATCTCGACTCCTGTGCCCAGCTTAATTGTTTTAGCAAAATAGTCCACTATAGTTTGATGCTAGTGCAAGCATTCCATTCTTAGAATAAGATTGTAATCTTGAATTAGTAGTTCAATGAGCTACAAATTCCTAGTTTTCTATAGTTATGGGACAGTTGGAATACCTAACGTAAGTTTCGTAACATTCTCCTACAAGGATATGAACCTTATAAGAAGTGTTCATGTGTTCTGAGGTTAATCTTATTCACTTTGCACGTGCAATCGACATAAAAGAGCGTGTGGCACCAGGGTCAAACAAAGCTTTGCATAAAAAGTTTTGGATTAGGATGTTACCTTGCACCACTTACGTTAGGTCTACTCCTTCCTTACCTGCCATAGGTATGCCCTTTAATTTGAGGGCATTGCATTGCGTTCTCCTGCTGCTAATTTTATGATCCAGCATTACTATCCTTACAGCTCCTCGGACAGTCCTTTTCAAAGTGTTGCAGGCTTCTACAAACTATACACCTCCATTGTTTTTTCTAATATCTGTCTTTTGTGTGATTTGTGCCCTCACAATAATTGCAGCTTCTCTTCTCTGCTACTATTGGAGCCTTGCCCTTATCAGCAGTTTGTGGGTTTCCAGTCGCTATCTTAGGTTTCTTTCCATAGAAACCCTTCTTCCTTTTATTTTGGTTGATTTATCCAACCACCTTCCATTCCCTCATCAATTTTTTGGAGTTCTAAGAACTCTGCGTCCGACTCCATCAGCCTTTCTACTGCAGAGTTATAATTAGGGGGATTGCATATAGCTAGTGCCAGTTATAGCTCCGACTTTAGCCTCTCAGTAAACTTTTTCGTCCTCCTCTTCTCATCTGTCAGGATGTGCAGGCTATACTGGATTAACTTATTGTATTCCGTCTCGTACTCTATCACCAATAGGGGTCTTTGAATCAAGTTCGTAAATTTTTTTCTCTCATATCACTCACTACTTGGGAAAAGTACTTTTTCATGAACTCTACCCTAAATTCCTCCTAAGTCCATATGACTCCAACTTGATTCCACCTCTATTCCACGAAATGCCACCAATTCTGTGCTTCCTCTTCCAAAAGAAAGGTAGTGTATCTAACTTGTTGCTCTTCCAAGTAATTGAGTACTCGGAAGATTTTCTCAACCTCCCTTATCCACGACTTTACTTTCCTATCATCAGGTTCACCCTTGAACCTAGGTAGATTAAACCTCAGAAATCGAGCTAATGACTTATTCTCTGAACTCTCTTTGTTATCATGCCCTTGATTAGCCGATTGTCGGCATTAATTTATGAATTGCTATAATAAGTTGAAAAGTTGGTTTGCAACAGGCTCATTTCTCTTTGGGGGTGTTCTTTCGCATGGCATTTCTCGTGGCAAGGTCTCAAATCATCATCATCATCATCAAGGTTTTAGGGCTTACAAACTATATCAAAGTCACAAAAGATCAAATAAAATCTCATATCAACACAATACAAGGAATGAGCTAAGAATAAAATATTTAATGGAGTAAGGAAGGCAATATTAAATCCTCATTCAAGCTCAAAATCAAGGCAAGGAAGTAGCCATAATTCTTACTCTTGTCCTGAGCTTTCAAATTTTTGTTGGTTGTCCAAGACTCTGAAGCTCTATACCTATTAAAACCAAAACCATGTACATTATGTCACATATTCATTTAGCCTCATATCTCAACATATCTCATAAGCTAGTCTTCTATGCTTACCACAATACCCTAGTGAGAGAATGTTTTCCCCAAGTTCCCCTTTTATTTTCAAGTCTTTAAGTCTTGGGGTTCTTCAAGAAGAAACAAGAAGATGATGATGCTAGAAAGAAGTGATAGAGGAAGAAGAAGATAAGTGCAAGAATGCCTTGCAAATATACACACCAACATATTTATAGAAGGGGGAAAGGGTGATTTTGCAATTATAAAAATTTGGAGGATATGAGGATGTGGCATAGCACGGAGGATTATTTCTTTTCTTTTCTCTCACATGGTGCTTGTTGAGAAAGACTTGGTACAAGATTTGGTGAAGAAACCTTGCAAATTGAGGTTTGGTTGTCCGATTTTTTTGTGTATCTATATGTGTATGTATTTTATTTTATTTTACTTTTTGAAATTGTTGGGTTGGGCTTGGAAGTATTTGGGTTTTAATTTGGTATTAAACAAGTTCATTTGGGCTGAAATAATGTTTATGATAAATTCCGTGTGCAAGAAAATTTTTTGGGTGTGATAAAGCATTTTGGCTATTAGAAAAATTTCAATAAACGTGGAAAAGATTCACCACGATAGAAAAATAAGAATTTAAAAATTTAATTAGGAAAATTTTCAGACTATTATCAATATATTTTATTTCTTAATAATATTTATTTTTCTCACGTAATCTCGGAATAAATAATTTTTTAAAATATTTTAAGAATAAAAAATTTTGTTTAATAGCATAAGGGTGGCGATTTTATTTAACGACAATTAGACTTTCAAGATATTTGTATAGCTACAAAGCATTAACAATTGTTGACTTTAAATTTACAAATTATAAAAATATAATAGAGACGATGTAAATTTAAAAAATAGGGCAAAATATCTTTACTAAGTAAATATTTAAAACGATATATTTCAATACTAATTCATTCTATAAAATATAAAATTTTTAGTGATTGTGATTCCAATAACATTGTGAAAGTTATAACAACAATTTTATCACACTTGATATTTCTGGAATTATTAATTATTTGTTAATTTAGTAAATGTATAGTCTTTTATTTTATTGAAAAATTAAAGATGATTTTGGCTAAAAAAATTATTTGAACAATATTTAAAACTTTAAAAAGTTTGATACAAATCAAACTTATGTGTTAATCAATGAAATATTATTCATTTATCAAATTTCAACTTATGTGATGGTTTAGTACTCCACAGAAATATATATTTTATCTTTTTTTTTTAATCAAAAAACAAGTATGGTGTAAAAATTTAAGCAAATAATAGCATTTAAAAGTTAATCATAGTTTGTTAAGCTTTTTTTCCTTTTGCTTGTGAAATATATTATATATTTATTTTATGAATTAATAGTTTAGATCGTGAGTAGTTGATCATGAAAGAATTTTTGAGGTAAAACATACAAATAATTGAATAATGTAGTACTTCAACTAGAAATAATGATGATGCTTAAATCTGACGTCAAACATGAAAGGTTCAACTGCTTCAAGGTATTGTCCCTTAGCACTTATAGTGAGGAGTTTTGTTCTCAAAATGCACATTGAAGGGTGAGAGAGGGGGGTAGTTTAAAAACTATTTTAAGGACTTTAACTCTTCCGATATGGGACAAACTTGATATTATTATAAGCCTCTTAGTTGAGGGGCTTGGGAAGGAAACACATAGCTCTCGATTCCCACAAATGGCACCAAAATAATATGGATCAAAACTTAGATCCAAGGACTAAACAGCAAACTAATAGGTTCTTGACTCTTGAACGCAACTAACTATGATCCTTTATTCTTCTTGTGAATAATTGCTCAATGATCTTTTTTTTTTGGGTGATTAGTACTTTTTCTCATATTGGTGTCTAATCTCCCTCTTTTTTGTTGTTTTTTAGGGTATTTATATCTCTTAGGCTAGGTTTTTACTGGACTGATGGCCTCATGAGCTTGTCCTCCTTCATTCTAATTTAATGCTATAAATTATTTGGTTAATTATATTTTTTTTCTTATTAATATTAATGTTATTATTATTAATACATTTATTTTGGCTATGTAGTCACATTTTTTCCCTTGAGAAAAATTCTGAACGGCGAGAAAATCAACACCAGATAATAGAGGTGAAAAACAAAAGAACTTTACCTTGTGATTTTATAGTATATCCTCAAGCAAAAAAAACATACCAACAAAGACAACAAATCACGATATTACCCTTGTTTCTATTATACAAGTTGAATCGAGAATAGAGAGAGTATATAATGTAACTATTTTGCCCCTCAAGGGCAAAAATGTAATTGCATGACTAAAATAAATTTATTAGTAATAATAACACTAATATTAATAAGAAGAAAAAATTATTATTAACTAAATAATTAATATCATTAAATTGGAATTAGATTAGAATAGAAGAAGATAGGTCCATAAGCCTATCAATCCAATAAAACTCTAGCCTAAAAGTTATAGATACCCTAAGAAACAATAAAAAAAGAAGGAGGTTAAAAACTTATTATGAGAAAAAGCACTAATCACATGAGAGAATGAGATCATTGAGCAACTATTCATGAGTAGAACAAAGGATCACGGTCAGCTGCGTTCAAGAGTAAAGAATTCTATTAATTCATGTTCGATCTTTGATTCTAATTTCTGATCCGTATCAAATAAATTGATTATATTTATGTGAAATAATAAATTGGATATGAAAAATTAGATTTCTTATTTTGAAATAATTTAAATTATCAATTGCTTTATTAAGATATTGGCTTTTCTTAAATAAAAGAATATATAATTAAATTAAGAAATAAAAATATAAAACTTGTAGACAAAAACTTAAGCTTAATATTCTATTTTATTAGCTTATCCAATTAAGGGCATATTTGTAAGATAGTCTCAATTTGCCTACTTCATATGTTCATTTTCTCATCATGTCAAGGTGCAAAAGTTGCTTTTAAATAAAATTATCAAAATAAGAATAAATTTTTAAAATAGAAATATATATCATATGGAAAATTAACTTTTATGTCATGCCCCAGGCCCAATTTCCCTGAGAATCTACTATGCACAGCCTGAAATTGAACTGTGAATAACTCGTTCACAAGGGATATCCAATGATTGAACATAGATTTTTTGGCCCTATTTTATATGGTGGTGAATTGTTTCTTTACTTTCCAATTGGGATATCATAATCACTCCTCCTTCAGAACCCGATGTCCTCGTCGGGGTGTGATAGAGCCTATGATCGCCTACCAAACGTGGAGACTCTAGAGGTGACTCCTACAAGCTTAAGAGGTGGCTCCCGTACATGTAGCACTTTGCCCCAGAAGTCCAGGAGGTCGCTTCCACATGCGTAACACTTTGTCCCATATAGCATTTAACTCTATTCGACTGATAGTCGGTTCTGATACCATTTGTCACGCCTCGAATTCTAAAGCATCCGACCCTAGGTCGGAGACGTTACTCATGTATAGAGATATTTAGACTAAAAACCTTCAAAAGCTCATTCATAATACCAAATATCCAATACAATAACATCTTAACAAAATACACTTTCAAGCCTCAATAAAATGCATAATCACATATCACTATTACAATATCATCTATACAAAATATCAAATTTTCAAGCTTTTGAATTCGTCATGCAACACCTACACTCAATTTCCTATCAATGATAGAATTAATGGAGTGAGTCCACTGACTCAGTAAGAATTATAGCGATAACCGAAAGAAGGAGGGGTATATCAAATAGCATGTTCAAGGCTCAAGATATCAATATGATTATCAAGAATAATTGATATCATGGAATCATGAACAATCACATAGCTCAAAAGTTCAAAAGGAACAATTCGATATTCATAGACAATACGATCATTCATTATAGCAATCTATGAGGCTCACAATTTTAATAATAAATATGAATATCGACATGATTAAGGCCGGACTAGTTTTTTATGGATCTGTCACCTTTATCACTCATAATTTACCTTTTCTTCTTATTCCTCCTTACTCTCACCCTTGAGTGGCCACTCAAGAGGATTAAATTAGACACGATCGACTGTGTGCCTTTAGAGTAAACCTTCAGGAACTTACCTTTAGTTTTTTTTTTGGATTTACCCAACCTTAGAAAAGCCTCAAGGTTTAGATCGATAATCTGTTATCACCCAATCCTTCCCCTTGAAGTTCCCAGGACCCAACATTTATGCATTAGGTTTAAGAGAATTGGACATGAACAAGGAAATTCTCAATGATACGGTAAAGAGCACTTTTGGATATCGTTTACAACTATCAAATCGAATCATCAGAGACAAAAAAATCAATTTGATCATCCAAACATTTAAAAAAGATGAGGTAAGGACTAAAAAGAGTAAAAAAGTATTGAAAATAGTGAAAGATGATTACTGGATTGGATGCAACCACGCCTAAAAATGGGCACGAACGCGCCCTTTAAAATATATATTTTTTTTCCCAAAAATTCCAGCAGCATTTCAGTTTCATATGATTGTATTTCCAAAGCATGGGATAAGTCATAAAAGGCTTAAATTAAGTTGATGTAGATGCTCATTTTCATTTTTATTTTTTTTTTCACGAAAATTACAGAAGCAATTCAGTTTAATATTTCCATATTTCCAATCATAAAATAAGTTTTGAAATATTTAAACTAAGTTTATGCAAAAACTCATTTTTTCCAAATTAAGATTTTTGCACAATTTGTGCAATAACCTCATTTATCATAGTATTAAAATTCCAAGTCAAATATTTTTGGTATCATTTTGAGTTTTATTATGTCCAATGACTCCACGTTCAAGGTCAATCAAGAATAGGTCTCATGGATTCAACAAGGAGGTAATCAAGTTATTTCAAGTCCAAAATCAACAATACATCAAGCATAAAAATCATAATGCCACATGTAACGCCCCTGGATCCCCTACGATCGGACATACATACAAACATTGATCCTGGAACGCTACTCGTGGACGAACTTAACTAAAACTATAAACAGAAAATCCATCATGCTAAATTCATAACTTATGATCCAAAATATAAGCTGAAAATTTCCAAATTTCATTACTAAATCAAAATTACAAGCCAATGTATCCATAGTTCAAACGGAGACTAACTAAACCAAAATATTATATCCAAAAATCCTAACTATTACAAGCCGACGATCTATACATTCTTACAAAACATAAACCTAAGCGTTCATCAAGTTAAGATACATGCTTATATATATAAGGAAGCCATATACTAACACGAAGCTTCAGATGCTTATTCACCTACATATGATAATATATTTGAATAAGTCCACTGACTTAGTAAGAAGCATAGCTATGGAATAGCAAAGAACCAGGGTTCCAATAAAAGAGTACATAGGCAATAGGCTTAATAATGAAATAGAATATGCCAGCGAGTGCAATTATTTCACAAGCAATATGAACGAATAGCTCGGCAAGAGTATAAACGAGATGAAGAGTACAAAGTTTGAACAAGAGTTGTAGCGAGAATGACCATGAATGCGATATCAAAAATAGAT
>JACFYI010001423.1:516763-528250 GCA_014898755.1 Handroanthus guayacan | reverse complement strand
AAAATGGACGAAAAAAGGCAAAACGAATCAAAATTAAGTTAAAAAACATTCTAGATTGGGTGCCACCATAGACCAAAGTGGGCGCGGACGCACGTAAAAGCGTTCAAGGCCACTATCCCGGGTGCATCTATGTGCAAAAACGGGCGCGATCGCGTCGGTGAATAGTAACAATAAAAAAATATATATATTTTTTCGTATAAATTCCTTACCATATCAGACCTAAAAAAATGACGAAATTAACATTAGTTTGTTCTGGCCATCATTGAGATTTTTAATTTTCAAGTTTTGAAAAGATTTCGATAAAAATACAAATTTTGGTGTTTTTAAACTATCAAGTGGTTTGAATCTTGTTTTGTCCATGATTTTTACTCCATCAAGTTTCCAACATGATCAAGAGAACAATAACATAGGATTGAGCCAAGGGTTCAATAGAAATAAGTGTCCCAAAACAAGGAATTTCAATGATGTTTTAACAACACAATTCAATCGATTCAAGAAATGAAATAAACCAATACAAGTTCCAATCCATAGCAAGTATTCAAGAGAGGAAATAGCTATGATCCTTACCTTATAGCCAACAACCTCAAGGTGCTAGAAATTAAGATTTGATCCTTCAAAAAGTACCTATATCAATTAAGCCATAAATCAACACTATAATTATTCAACTCTACTCACAATTCCTTAGTCAAAATAGAAACTTACCAAGTGTATCAATCCCTACATCTTCTCTCCTCTTAAAATTCAAGCTTTTGTAAAGAAATAGCAAAGAGAGTGGAAAGTTTGATGAAAATAGGGTAAGTGTTGGTTGGAATTTCTCTCTTCTCTTTCTCTCTTTTTCTTCTCTTTTTCTTTCTTCTTTTTTCTCTCTTCTCTTTCTTTTTCTTTTTCCTTCTTTCCGGTCAAGTGGGGAGGTGAAGTGCCAAGATTGGTCTTGTATTATAGAAGAAAATTTGAGGGGAATTCATTGGTCATTTCCAAATTTTATGATAGGTGTCAAGTGGTTGTGGTTTCTAGCTTTTTAGTCTTCATTATGCAATAAACTTGGTTCAAGATTAATCTCACATACAAAAATGAAATATCTTTGCTATAATGTGTGAATGTGTGTGCCGGATAGGTGTGTGTATATATATGTATATATTTTGATTTTATTTATAGTATAATTGAGTATATAATATATGGTATAACAAATTAAGTTTTGGACTAAATCCTTGGCTATAAATTGGACTAAAAATTATTTTTTGAACAAAATAATGTATACAATAATTTTTGGATATAAAATGAATCTTTTGGAAGTAATAAAATATTTTTGATTGGGAGAAAAATCTCAAATTGGTGAGAAATCGGTTACCGATTAGGATTTTTCTCAAAAAATATTTTAAAATGTTTATCGATTGAAAATTGGGAGTTCAAAATCAAATTAAGGAAATATTTGTCTAAGAATTTAATTAGATAAATTTTCTTACTTTAAAATTAAATTAGGGAAATTTTCGGGTTGTCACACCACAATTCAAGATCATGGAATTAGGATATCATAGCTATAATCCTTACCTTTTCCTAGTCTCAAATCCCCAAGGATGATGGTTCAAGATCCCTAATTTTCCAGTTAAATCACCTATAAACACAAATCATTTAAGAACTTTATTTTTCTATCATAAAATTCATACTAACATATCTTCGAATTCATTCCTAAGCTTACCCACTGAGAACCCTATAGAAGAGCATATTTCCTTACCTTTCCCCTTTTCAACTTTAAAGGTCTTGAAATGATTTGAGAAAGGATGATATTTTAAGAGAAATATTTATATATATATAGACACACATATATGGGTGTGTCTATAGAGAAAGTAATGAAGAATAAGACTGGAGATGATTGGATATAGTATTGAAAATCTTCACAATGTTAGATGCAAAAGTAGCTTGCACTTTGCCTTACATCCCTTATTTATAGATGAAGGTAAATGTTGATTTATTCATTCCAAAAGTTGAGAAGAATGTCTTGAATATACATACACATATACATACATTTTTTCCACATGGTAATCAAACACTTGGCTATCAAATATTTGTGTTAGAATATTGAAATATCCTCCCCATTTTGAGGGATTACAAATCCAGTAGATTTGTTTAAGATTTTCATTTTTTTTAAATTAAAAATTGGACTTTTAATATTGGGCTAAAAATTTTGGACCGAAATTCATTTGTCTATTGGGACGAAATTGATGTTAAAAATTCTTTAACAATGAAAATTCTTTAACAATGAAAATATTTCATTGTTAAAGAATTTTCAAGTGGTCATGAAAGAAATCGGTAGTGATTGTGAAAAGGTTTTAGGTTTGAAAAATGCGATTGCAAAAATATAGTTAGGGAAATTTTTGAGTATAAGAAAAATTTTCGAATATAAGAAAATATTTTAATTATAAGAAAAATTTTCATGATCATAAAAATCGATTCGTCATTAAAAAAATAAAGGTTTAAAATTTAATTAGAAAAAATCTCGGGGTGGTGGTTTTAACTCAAGTTGCAATTAACGGTGGCTGGGGGCAGCTCTTTTGGGTAGTAAGTAACTCATATTGAGGACTTCCTAATGGGACAAATTACACTTTGATCAGACGTTATTTGGGTATAATTTTATAATTTTGAAATTAATATATGATTCCCGAATATCAAATCTGATAGTTAAATGGTGAAAATTGGACCGAATTGGGTTTAGAACTCAATACTCAAATTTTGATACTAATTTACGAGAAAAATAGGACAATATGTAAATTAGATTTTTGGACCGGTCTGACTACTTTGGGTTATGTTAATTGCATAGCATGCATCAAACTTCGGATAGAAAATAACTTATTGTTTAACTAATTTCGGTGATAAAAATTCATGCACTTGGGAAACTTCAGTTGATTATATCATTATGAGGAACATCAAGTGAGGAATATGGTATGCTTTCATTGCTACGTATGAAAATATGTTCTTATAAAATCAAATGTTATTTGATTGATTTTGTCAAAAATTGGCTTGGAATTTGCTCGAATAACTAGAAATATGTTTTTGTATAATAAAATTGCAATATGCTTGTTATTGGGAAAATTGCAGTTTTTGCTCGATAAGTATGTCATTTTTCACTTAATGATCTGTATTTTTTCAATTTTGAATTAATGTCTTATATCTTTACGCGTTTTACAATAACTGTCCATTTTTTCCCCGAACACCAAAAAGTCACTAGAAAAGGTAACGTGGCACGGCCGACGTGTGCCCTGTTGTCTGATAATGCTTATGTGGCAAGTTAGGAGCTTACTCAATTGAAAAAAAAAAGGATAAGAAGGAAATGGAAGGCAAAAAGGGGTCCACAACTAAAATGGAGGGAAAGCCAAATAATTCCCCCTCTCCAACAGCTCCCAAACAAATTTGAAACCAAAATGGAACAACTCCAAAAGCTTTCTTCCATTGGAACCTCCATATCCGCCATTAAAGCTCCATTAACTAGCTGTTGTTCATTAAAAAAAAAATGAAAAAGAAAAATCTATTCAACATTCTCTAACCTGTTAGGTGCTGCATTAAAGAGATGGCAATATGCTACAAAAATCCCAACTAAATCACATCAAAATTTAAGGCAATAGCATCATAAGACAACCATTTTAGCCATTTAATATGCATTGTACTAGTTAATTTCTCAACCAACAAATAAGCCAACACAAGTCTACTCTTTTAGTCAAAAACATCAAGCTGTTATGGCCATTGAAGCTGTTATGGTCATTCAAAAAAATACACTTTAAGTCACTCAAAACACACACATACTGTTCTTAGTTTATAAAACTAAGATAGATTGAAGTTCAGAAACTTCACAAACCAAAAGACCAGAACATTTCTTTTTTTTTTTCACTATGTCTTCTTCTTAGATTTCCTTTTGTTTTTCTTTTTCTACACCTTTTCTTTAGTTAGAGCTGTGGTAAGTTCAGAAATGGAGACAAACTTCTTCACAATTTTAAGGTTTGCAGGGGTCTCTCCATCTTGAACACTTGAACCACCTCTTTGTCCATTAACGAAAGGGGCTGGTTCGACCATATGAACTTTTCTTTTTGGCTGTTGAGACTGCTAAAACTGCTGAAACATTGAAGGACCTTCCTTCATGTTTGGTTCTTTCAAGTGTGAGTATGTTATATTTTGTTCTTTGCCCTGCATCAAAGAACAGTAAAGTGAAAAAAGTTCAGCAACCCAAAGTAAGTTAAGGAAATTGCGGCTTATAGTAACCTTCTCTAAAATTGTATTTCCTTGGACCTGTTGATAGTGAGAGGCTTGGCTCTCAATGAGCACATCTTATTCATCACTTCCAGGCCCGTCAATACCTTTTCTTGGACTCTTTCTCAATGGTAGCATGGGTTCTTTTCCCTCCATTGTAACAAAGTAAGAGAAATCCAAAATAACCTCAACAAAGTAAGCATAAGATGTGCTATACCTTTCTTGATTTTGTTTTTCCTTGTATATTCTCTTCATTGGCCTTTGATGGCAAACTCTTCCTAGGCACCTACCAAGTTAAGGAAAAAACATAAAACATTTTATGAGCAAAACTACAAAATTTACATGCTAAAAAACAAAAAAAAAAAAAAAAAAAAAAAAAAAAAAAAGAAAGAATGAAAGAAAGATTACCTCCTAGCATCTATAGCACCTACATCTATTGAGGCTTGGCTGAAAACATCAAGCATTCCAAACTTTTTGGCCATGTTCACCTCAGCCTGCTCCTCAATTTCAACTTTTCTCCTACAAGTCCTTGCATTATGCCCTATTCCCACATTTTCTGCACTTGAGAGACAGTTGTTATCTTTTAAACTTTGCCTTGTTTGCAGTACTTAGTATGGGCTTTCCTCTTTGCCTTTTCTTGTCTTCTGAACAAGTTCATCAGGCTCTCTTCTTCTTACTTTTGAGGGTCTGCTTGCTTGTTTGACTCTTAATGGTAGTAGAGGTGGTATAAAGTCAGTCTTCTCCCATTCATGCCTTCTATTGATGGGTACAATGGCAGATTCATACACCTTTTGTATGCTTCTACTATGTTGCATCTATGAATAAAGTCCTCAATCTTGAGTTAAGATTAGTTTGTCCCCGGCCTCAAGTATAGCTGCATTAAAGCACTCACACCCATTATTCAATAGAGTGTCACACGTAGGATATGTACTAAAGTGAGACCTACTCCACTTATACAAAGACTTATCATTAAACCAAGCTGCAGCAGTTTGATCAATATCATTCATTTCCTTCATTCTCAATTTGAATTCATTTGCAGTAGTTATTCTAGTAGCATTCCACAAAGTATTCTTAGAAGTAGCACCCCTAAATCCAACATTCTTAAAGTTTGAGTGTAAGTGTCTCATACAATGTCTATGATCAACTGTGGAAAAGACATCCCAAAGGGCTTGAAGCAAGCCTTTCTGTTTGCTAGTCCATGACATATCTTCTTCAATCTTCAAGTCAAGCCTTAATAAGGTTAGAAACTATTCCCATGTATCCCCATTCTCCTTACAAACTACAACATATGCAATAGGGTATATATTCTTGTTAGGATCAATTCCTACAACACTTAACAAACCCCTCCCCCCTCCCACGAGAGCACCCTTCAAGTGACAACCATCAATGCCTATAACAGGCATGCACCCAGCTAGAAACCCAATCTTTAAAACTTGTATACACACATAAAACCTATCAAACCTATTTTCCCCTTCTGGCTGATTGTTGTCTATAATGATTGTGAAGCCAGGGTTGGTTCTTTTAATTTCATTCGTATAGTCCCACAACTACTTATGTTGCTTATCCAGTTCACCCTGAATGGCTTGTAATGCCCTTTTCCTAGCCCAATAATCTTCTACAGCTGACAGTACATCTTAACTCTTCAATTGCATCAACTCTAAACCCCTTCACACTTGTCTTAAGATAAAAAAACAAACTTATGCTTATATTCTGTAGACAACCAATTTGACCTCACATTTTTTTTACATGAAATGTTGAAGCACAAGTATGAACACTGACATAATTCCTAATTTGAAATGTACATTCATCTACCTTCCTAGTACAATGAAGTTTCCACCCACAATTCTTGTCAGCACACTTAGCATGCAATCTAGACTTGTCGCTTTTAGTTATCTTCACATTTCTTTTGGTTTTTATTGCATTTGAATGAATGGTTGTCCTCAACTCTTTTTTAGAAGTGAAAATTACTTCTAAAGTGAATGAAGGATTAAACACTGGGTTGGATTAAAAATAGGCATCCTAATTGAGGTACGCTTTGCATCCCTCATCACTTTTCAAGTCATCCCCACTATTCACAATATTGTCTTCACCTGAGTCATTATCTCTATGTAGACCTTTTGCCCCCTTACTTGTGTCGTGCTCTCTCTCTTTAGCCTCATTATCCACATGTTGGTCAAATAGAGTATCATCATTAAAATCTAGATCAGAATCTTCCAAGTCATAAACACTACAAGTCAAATCATCACTAGAACTAGACCTCTCAAAGCATTCCTATTCCTGTGGTTCATCTACTTTACCCTCATCTACAACTTCAAAAGCATCTCTAGCGTTATCACTTGTAAAATCCCACTCCACCCAATAGCTTCCTAAAGAATGTTCCTGTGTTGTTTTTCATTCCCTAAACCCTGTACTTTTGTTATTTTCTCTTTGCCTAAACCCTCTCTCCCCTCACAAGGTACTTTCCTTAAACCTTTTTTCCTGTTGTGTTTGTTCAATCCCTAAAAAAAAAGAAAAAAAATATGATAAATAATAGACAATAATAGTAACAATAGAACCCACATATTCACATGCAGTACACCAAGGCAAGAAAAAAAAAAGAAATTCATAGAGGGGATCACAATGAAGAAAGAAACATATTAGCACCTAGGAATCTTTTCAAAACCCCACAAAAAGCCACTTTACAAAACTTTACACCATGTACACAAGCAAAAAATAAAAAAGAAAAAAGAAAAAAAAAGAGAATCTTGCAAAAACAAAATATAAAAAATAGTAGGAATCTTGCCAAAACCCCCCACAAATAAATCAAAATAAAACCCCATTTTGAATAACTTTACATATATAAAAACATATGTTCTTCATGAAACAAATAAAAAAAATGCACGTTCAAATGTAAAACTCATCGGAGTCATGAGTGGACTCCTCATTACAGCCTTCGTCACACAAGCTTCCAATCTCCTCCATACCAGCTTTGTTTATAGGGTTTTTTGATTTCTTATGCTTTGCCCCATATTTCTTCATAGTGTTCTTCAATTTAGAGATTTTTTAAATGTGTTTTAGATGGGTGATGTAGGGCTCTCTCACTCTCACTTTTAGATTTTGGGTTCTTTGATTTAAGGCTTCATTAGGCATTTTTACTTCTATTGTTCTTTTTCATTTTAATGTTTTGATTGAAATTTTAATTTAATATTTTTCTCTTTCTTTTTTTTTTGGCCTTTTTGCATTTTTTTTAAATCTTTATACATTTTTAAATGGATTTTATTTTTATTTTTTTGCCTTTTGTTTTATTTATTATGAATTAGCCAATAAGCAACGTGGCATCTAACTTGCCACATAAGCATTATCAGACAACAGGGCACACGCTTGCTGTGCCAAGTCACATTTTCGGTGACTTTTTGGTGCTCTGGAGAAAAATGAACACTTATTGTAAAACGATGTAAAGATAAGGACATTAATTCGAAATTGGAAATATACAAGTCATTGAGTGAAAAAGGGCATACTTATTGGGCAAAAACTGCAATTTTCCCGTTTGTTATTTGATTGATTTTGTCAGAAATTGACTTCAGAGTTTGCTAAAATAATGAATATGTCATCTTTGAAATAAGAATTTGAATTTGATAAATTTTAGAATTCTAGAAATTGTGAGAAATTTTGTGGAATATTATGAACGCATGGCCTTGTTTGTGAACGGTTTGTTTTGATATGTGGTACTTGAACTAATTATGGAAAAATTATGTTTGAATGATTTGATTTATGATCAGTTGGACAAGCTATGTTTGTTTGTACCTTTGGGGATGCCCTTGAGAAGAACTTTGGGCCTTGGAGTAATAGGTAAGATGACCAGGTCAGTATCTAGCTGACGATAGCCGGTCCATCGATTAGTACCCATTTGGTGATCCAACCTTTGAGGAGATAGTTATAGGTTAGTCGAGTTTTGGATTGGATCAGCATGTAATCGATCGTGTCATATGTTTATGTATGTCTGAATAGGCAATTTGGAAACCGAAGGAGTAAGGTTGGTTTATTTTGTATTGTTTTGTTATCGGGAGTTAAAAGGTTGGAGGCCGTCACACAGTTATTTCAACAACAAAAAAAAAAAATGCTTATTTCAAACAGTTATGAATTTAAAATTTAAAGTAACTTCTTTATTTTAATTATGATTATTTATATGAAATATTTTCTAAATATTAAATTTCAAACTGTTTAACTAAATCATGACACATAATATTTGGATCACGCATTTTCGTTCTTTTTTTCAATTTAAAGTATATAATATATATGTAAATGTTTCACTTTCATTTTAAATCTACATTTTATCTTAAACTACATCTCTCAATGCAGATGATAACTTACCAAAATGATAATACCAAATATTGATTTATATATGTGTTTTGATTCCACACAACATTTCTATTTATCCCACTAAGTCCTTCGGACTTACTTTTGCTTCTTCAACTTTATTTGTTTCACACTCAGATAGAGTGAAGGGATCAGGAGAATGGACATATGGGCTCGAGTTAAGGGTATCATGTAATTAATATGTATTATTTTATATTTTTTTGATAGATGATACACATTTATGTTGCCATTATTATGCTTTGTTTCATTTAGTTTACACTTTGGGATCTAGATCATATGATTTAGATTTATCTAGATAAGATGTAAGTATTTATAGAAATCTTGAATATTATCCGGTGTTGATACGTAAATTTTTAGCTTTAGGTATTCTAATAATTTTCCATAGCAGTCTTGAATGAATTGTTTTTTTTTTTTTAAATATCTAAACTTATTTTTTTATATAAAGGTTATAGGTTATTTTAGTAACTCTATAGCATACAGATATAAACAATTTGAGAATTAGATGTTGTGTTTATATCTTTTCAGGTTTATGCTTGGGGATTGCACCTCACATTTAGGTTTTTTATTAGCACCCGAATCGAGGTGCCTGTCTCCATCAGGCTGTTACAACATTAGCTATCAAAGGACCAATAGCAAACAAATTCTGACCATTATAAGCAAGAGATCTAATAATTGAGATACAATCCCATTCAATAGTAATTGAAGATCAATCATGTTTAGTAGCAAATTGGCAAAACCATTATAGCAGCAATTGCTTTGGCAACCTCAGGAACATCTAGAAAGTCAAAGATCTTGGACCGCAATCCTAAACAAGCATCATCCTCATTTCTTGTTATAATACTAATATCAACAACATGTTGATCCGGTAGAAGAGCAACATAAAAATTTATTTAATCACAACAAAAGAAAGATGACTTTACCAAGATTGTGTTGTTGAACCAGCATGAAGAGCTATACTAGAGAAAGATACCAACCCCCAAAAATTTTCAAGATAGGAAGTTATTTTAAAATTTATATTACATATAGTTCTTTGAATATTCAAATAAATGCACATTAAACTCATACCGTCATAAAAATACACATAAGTCGGATTTTACGGGATACATAAAGCAAATTAGAATATCCAAAGTGAAATAATTCAAAATACAAAATAAAGTTATGACAATGGTGTAGTATAGTACCTAGACCGTGCCATACTTTGCTCACTATTGGTGTTAGGTGCAGTAAGGTGTGGTGCCTTATGCAACATAGGAGATCTCGATATGAGGGCAATAGTCAAATTCAAGTTCCCTAATTCCCATTATTTGTGGGGGATAGAACCCATGCTATATTAGGAACGGGACATGCAATCACTCGGATTAATGGAGTACATGATATAGATGGTCTATTAGAATCTTGGCACTATAATGAACTCCCAAAGTATTAGGATAAAAAATAATAATCTGGTAACTAGCCAAAGGAATGTCCTAAACATATAGATGTCTGCCTCAGTGATGCAATTAATTTGAAATCTATGAGGGCATAAAGATCTCCTACGATAGGTCATGGCATGGTTCTTTCTATCAAAGTAGTGAATACCTAAAGCATCATCTGCATGAACTTAAAATTACATAGTCAAAAAAATACTGGTAATATATTAAAATACTTGTCATTTAATATGTATGCTCACCTAGGTGAATCTAGCTTGCAAGAAAGAAAGTGAAAGGGAATTGAGCACATGCCATGTTATTGTGACAGGAGAACATATGCATCAAAGTCAACAATATGGTCTTGCAAAGGGCCTCCAAATCTCGGGCACAAGGGCCTCTCATCATAACCTACTAGGCTGTCTCATGGCGAGCTCGACCAAGATAGAGGCTTCATTTGAGACTTCTAGGGACCTCTACTCCTTGAAAATAGCCAGCTCATACATCTTCTCGACTTTGAGACCAACTTTAGTGAGAGGTTGCTAGGCCGAAGGGCAATGTTCACAGTTTTTTTGTCCTTATTGGGAGCAGGGGCTTTAGTCGAACCAGTGGGGGCTTTCCTCTTCTGCTCTACTGTCCCACATGGAATAAATAATGAAAAGTGAATACCTATAAACTTTAGTCAAAGAACTCATGTGCGATCACTGGATATCCTTTTGAGCAAGTTGTTTACTGCTCGATTTTAAGTTGCACATAGTAGGTTTTCTAGTTATTTTTACGTCCACCAAGCCTTGGGCCTAGGGTATGACATTTACAAAGTCCCATGCCCAAAATGAATTGAACCAAATAAACATGCATATATGTGTTAATATCATATGAGCAACTAGTAAATCAACTAAGATACACTTTGTGGATTGAAATTATAGAGCATTACATATGAAAACTACTGAAAATTGTGGTAGAATATTAAACTAAACTAGAACAAAGTAACTAGAAATATATGGCATGCAATAAATTGTAATTAATGTGAAGAGATTAGCACAAGTCTTCCAAGAACATAGAAATAAAACCTTAAAATTATTAGCAAAATTAAGTGCATAAACAAATATATCTGTATCCATCACTTATAATAAAAAATAAAGAAATTCCACGAAACATCTAGTGATAGCATATAAAACAAAGAAAATAAAAAGAGATTACATACGTTTCTCTAGGGGTGGGCAGGGGTCGGGCACCCCCACTGTGGGTACCCCATTGTTCGGGTATCATTTTTTGATACCCCATTCCTGACCCCCATGTGATGGGGGTACCCCCGTCGGGTACCCCCAGGGGTAACCCCGTAATTCCCCTATAATTTTTATGTATAATTTTTTATCTTTTTTTATATACTAAATTTTATTTTTTTAATACGTAATATACATCATATGCTCATGTAAAATATGAATACAAACATTACCAATATCATCATCAAATTCAATTCATCATATTT
>JACFYI010001423.1:456946-473146 GCA_014898755.1 Handroanthus guayacan | reverse complement strand
TTCTTTCTTCTTGTTTAGTATTGTACGTATTAGGCTCGATGCTTAAGAATGTAACCTTGATAGAGAGGGGAACTCTAGCATAATATAGCTAGGATATTTTGTATAAATTATAGCCTCGTTTCCCCCATTTTGGTATTGTTACATCTTCATCTCTCTTTGGTCTTTTAGAGATGATCTAGCAACCATATGATATGGATATGTATGAACGAAAATTCCTGGAATGAATGAAAATGCCTTGTGCCATTTCATTTGGAAATTTGTGTTATGTCCCACTTGATTTCTGACTTAAATGTGTTCAAGAAATTTCAAATTTCCACTAAGACATAACTCTATGAATTTCAGGCCAACATGTCGACCAGTGAAAATGTAAACCAACCCGAGCCTACTTGAAGACGTGGATGACCTAGACGAGTAATATTCACAGAGACCGTAAAACCTAACACCTCTAATGTAAGTGAAAACCCGATACCTCGATAAGGACAACCTGAGCCAAATCCTCCAACACAGAATGAACCTGATCCCCGACCACATGCCAAACCTCGCCATAGAACCCCTCCCCAAAATGAACTTGTGGTAGAATAGCTTTTGACAATGCTAAGAGAAGTGTTAAATCGAGATAGACCACAAGAACTACCTAGACCTAGACTCGAGGAGCAGTCGGATAATAGGATGTTAACTAGATTCTTGAGGTTTAATCCGCCGAATTTTGACGGCGAGCCCGATGACAGAAAAGTCGAATCTTGGTTATCGACAATTGAAAAGATTTTTTGACTGTTAAATTATTCAAATATCCAGAAAATAAATTATGCCACACATTTGTTTGAGGGAATTGCATCTCATTGGTAGGAGATCATGGAGAGGAAATGGAAAAGATATGGGATTGAAAAATTGTGGAACCGTTTCAAAGAAGAGTTTTTGAGGAAATTCATACTGCAAGTAGTGAGGGACGCAAGAGAAAGAGAATTCATGAGATTAATACAGGGGACATTGTCAGTAGTTAAATATGAGGTCGAGTTCAATTGGCTTGTTCAAAATGCACCGCATATGTTAATGGACGAGGAGAGGCGAAGAAAGAAGTTTATTGAAGGTTTGCGGCCTGACTTGAGAAAGGCAATTGCTACAAACCGACCTCAAAACTATGACAGTACTGTCGAGGCAGCAATGGAACTCAAGGTGGAGTTCCAAAAAATTCATAAGATAACTGATAAAAGGAAGGGCAAGTGGATTGGCAAATTCAAATCGGATAGAAGAAAGAAAGGCTACTTCGATAAGAAGCCTAAAACTGAAAATACGCCTGTATCTGCAGACAAAGAAAAAGCCCCAGCAAGTCAAGGAAAAGTAAAGTGCAATCACTGTGGGGGCACTAATCATGTGGAAAGTGAATGTTGGAAGAAGTCGGGTAGGTGTTATGCATGTGGCAGTGATTAGCATATGATTAAAAACTGCTCCAAAGTCGAAAGAATGGGAATATGAGGGTGCAAAACCAGTAACAAGGCACAACTGGATGCCCCCAAATCAAAGCAAGAGCTTACAAATTGATGGGTGAGGAAGGTGTGGACCCTACCCAAGTTGTGGAAGGTAAGATCTATATTCAAAACTTTATCTGTAAAGCTCTCTTTGATCCTGGCACAACGCATTCTTTCGTTTCTCTTGACTATGCTAGAAGATTAGATTTGCCTTCTGAAACTATGGAAATAACTTATGAAATTCACACTCCAATAGGAGAATGCTATGATATTAGGATCAAATATCCATGATGCCCTGTAGTCATAGAGAATTAGGACTTTAGTGCCGACCTAATTGAGTTACCAATCCAAGATTACAATCTCATTTTGGGAATGGATTTGTTGTTTCAGGATTGTGCTGTTGTTGACTGACATGCTAAGATAGTCAAGTTAGGTACTGGAGTTAGAGTTAGTACCAGAAATGCAAATAAGAACGATGGTATACCCATCATTTCTACGGTAAAGGCCAGACGGATAATAAGGAAAGGAGGACATGTGTTTCTGGCCTACCTGATAAATATGCCTCAGGATAAAATTGAATTGGAAGACGTGAAAGTGGTTAATGAGTTTCTTGAGGTGTTTCCAAAAGAACTGAATTCACTACCCCCGGATAGAAAGAATGAATTTGTGATTGAAACGATCCCTGGGTAGTGTCATTCTCAAAAACCCCTACAGAATGGTACCAGCAGAACTTAAAGAGCTTCAAGAACAATTACAGGAGCTACTGGAAAAGAAGTTTATAAGACCGAGCTCTTCACCTTGAAGAGCTACAATCTTATTTGTGAAGAAGAATGATGGGTCACTAAGGATGTGTATCGATTACAGAGAGTTAAATAAAGTGACCATCAAGAATAAATATCCATTACCCCATATAGACGAACTGTTTGATCATTTTCAGGATTCAACTGTCTATTCAAAGTTGGAATTAAGACAATAATACTATCAGTTAAAGATACGGGAAGCAGATATTTTCAAAATTGCATTTAATTCCTGTTATGGGCATTTTGAATTTGTGTTTATGATCTTTGGATTAACTAATACTCCTGCGGCGTTCATGGATTTAATGTATCAAGTGTTTTGCCTATATCTCGATAGATTCGTCGTAATTTTCATAGACGATATTCTGGTTTATTCTAGAATTGAAGATGAATATGAAGAACATTTGAGAATTATTCTTCAAACTTTAAATGAGCACAAGTTGTACGCCAAATTCAGTAAGTGTGAATTTTGGCTTAAGAATGCGACTTTTCTAGGACATATCATATCAGAAAATGGACTCAAAGTAGACCCAGAAAAAGTTGAAGCAGTCCTGAAATGGAAAAGACCTGGAACGGTCACTAAAATAAGGAGTTTCTTAGTATTAGTTGGATATTATAAAAAAGTTATCCAAAATTTTTGAAGTTGGCCGAACCACTTACCAGACTAACCTAGAAGGATCGAAAATTCATTTGGGACAAATAGTGCGATGAGAGTTTTTCAGAGTTGAAGAAGAGATTAACAATGGCCCTAGTGCTCGCACTGCCTGATGGGTCAGATAAGTTTACCATTTACATTGACGCCTCAAAAGAAGGATTGGGCTGTGTTTTGATGCAGAAAGGCAAAGTGATCGCCTACGCATCACGAAAATTAAAAAATCAAGAGGTGAATTATCCCACTCATGATTTAAAATTAGCGGTGGTGATTTTGGCCTTGGCAAAATGGCATCATTATCTGTACGGAGCCAAAATAGAGGTGTTCATGGATCACAAGGATCTAAATTTTAGGCAACGACGATTGATGAAATTCCTGGAGGATTATGACTTCACCATTAGCTATCATCTAGGAAAAGCGAATGTCGTTGCTGATACTTTAAGCCGAAAAAGAAAATTATCAAGTTTGAGCATCTATCCTGAGAAGTACAGCGAGATCTTGAAGGCTCAAGAGAGGGACAAGTTGGTCCAGAAACTGAAGGGTGAGATCAAACCCGACTTTAGGATCGACACTGTTGGACTGTTACGATTTAGAAATCGAGTTGTTGTTTCGACACAGATGAAGGAAAGAGTGTTATCTGAGGCATATCAGGTCAAGTATTCTGTCCATCCTGGAGGGACTAAGATATATAAGGACCTAAAACAGAAGTTCTTGTGGGAAGAGATGAAGAAGGATATAGCCAAGTATATCCAGAAATGCCTAACTTGCCAACTCGTGAAGGCGGAGCATCAGAGGCCGTCTGGGAAATTACAACCGCTCCCAATTCCAAGTTGAAAATGGGAACAGATCACCATGAACTTCGTGACGGGCCTACCTGTTGTATGAGGAGGATGTGACAGTATATGGGTTGACAGGCTTACCAAATCAGCACATTTTTTGCCTGTCAAAACCTAGTATAATGTTGAGAAGCTCGTCGAGATTTATATAAAGGAGATAATACGATTACATGGGATTCCTCAAAGTATTGTCTCTGATAAAGATCTAAAGTTTACGGCGAGATTATGAAGAAGTCTGCAAGAGCATCTGGGAACGAAATTACTAAATAGTATTGCTGCTCATCCGCGACAGATGGACAATCGAAAAAGGTAATTCAAATGCTAGAAGATATGCTATGAGCATGTGTTTTGAATTTTCCTGAAAATTGGGATAGGCACCTACCATTGGTAGAGTTCGCTTATAATAATAGCTACCAAGTCTCAATTCAGATGGCCCCATAGAGGCATTGTATGGTAGGAAGTGCAAATCACCCCTTTACTGGGACATGGATGAGACAAAGAGCACTTCAAACTTAGAAAAGGATGCACTGCGACCTAAGATGATTCAAAAGGTTATAGATAAAGTTCAGATCATCAAGAAAAATATGAAACAGCTCAGGATCATCAGAGGAGCTATGCTGATAAGTGTAAAAAAGATTTGGAATTCTGTATTAGAGATCAGGTGTTTCTAAAAGATAGCTCCATAGAAAGAAATTCGGAGGATGGGTAAAACTGAAAAACTGAACTCTAGATATACGGGATCATTCGAGAACGTGGAATGAATCGGCCCTGTAGCATATCGACTTGATCTACCTCCTAACCTAATTGGAATTCATAATGTGTTTCATGTATTCCAATTACGAAAATATCACCCTAATCCTTCGCACGTCATTAAACATCTCAATGTTCCCCTTCAAAGTGACCTGACCTACATAGAACAACCCATCGGCATCCTAGATTTTCAGGTTCGTGAGCTTAGGAATCGTAGGATACCGAAAGTTAAAGTACTTAGGAGAAATCAGAAAGTAGAATAGGCCACCTGGGAATATGAGGATAATATGCGTAACAAATATCCTTATCTGTTTGAATAAGGTAAGAATTTAAGGACTAGATTCATTTAAGGGAGGGAGTATAATACCCCGAGATTTTCCTAATTAAATTTTCGGATTGCCAAATTTCACAAATTAATATGATTTCAAAAATAAAGGAAGGAAATCAGATTTCAAAATCTGCAGAGGTGAGGCAGCCAAATTTCTTTAGAAATCAGGGGAATTGGTAGGATTTGTTTAGCATATTTTAACTAAAGAAATTCTAGACCAAGTGTTCATGAATTTCCTCAACTATATATACATATATGTAAGCTACATTTTAGACATAAATCTCTCCATTTCTTGCTGCAAATTCAGTTTTTCTCACCCTCCATCCTCTCTATTCAGCAGCTTCATTGTACACCCACACACTTAAGTTTCCTTTAGGAAACAAGAAAACATTAAGGAAGGAAATTTAGGTGGTATTCGCTCCAAACATTTGGTAAGTTAAGATTTAGTTTACATCTGTTTGATTATGATAAGTTGTGACTTAAATGTTGATAAAAAAAACTTGCTATCTTATGTTAGACGGTTGATCAACTCGGAGAGCTCGGAGTGTTTTCGAACTAAGTTTGAACAAGTAAGACCTATGGAATCTCGTATTCCTTTCACATGCTTAGGTGTTTCCCCATAATTTGTTCATCTTGTTAGGCTGAGCTTATTGTGTTTATGATCATGTTGGTTATTGTTATAATGAGCTTTGTTTGCTATGATCATTGTATTCTTGTTGATATGAGCTCAACACTTTGAAATAATGATCCCACATCTTATGAACATTTTTTACATCTTCCCTATACTTGGACTGAAAATATACCTTAGACCGTGGACTTGATACTAAAAATTGAAAGAAAATAAGAGATATGGACAAAAATATTATTTTTCAACTCGATTTTGGTTTTCCGAAAATTCTTTAATCAAACTTTGAAACGATGATTTATAAATGATTATGAACCTAAAAGAATTCTAAAAATGTGATTTCGAGCCAAAAATTAAAAGAAAATAAAAAGACAAAAAATTGAATTTTGACCTGAGAGTAGGCGCTCCAGCGCTCAACTTTGGGAGCCCCAGCGCCCGTAGAGCGCCCCAACACTCAAAGTGAGCGCCCCAGCGCGCGTTCAAAATTTTAAAATAGTTTTTTTAAAACTTTATTCCAGAAGTTAAGCGCTCAACCGCCCATTTGGGCCCTCAAGCGCTCAGACTTGTGGCCAAAACCATTGTTTGGGCTCTCGAGCGCCCCAAACGTGCACCCAAACGTCCATTCCAGTAAACAAAAACATATTTTCGACCTTATTTTCAATATACCAAGTCCATATCTAATCTTTCCAATATATATTAGAATTCGAACCAATGAATCCTCAAGTCCAAAGTCAAATCCCGATTTGTTTGGATAATATGGTTGACCCAATTCCTGAACTGTTTATTTTCTGATATTGGTCAATTGACTACTGTACCGAGATGGCTTACTGATATACTCGAAATGATTTGATTGTTCCTAAACCTGTCTGATTGAATATTGTTAGGCCCTAAAGATTTTCAGGGGTATCTGATACTGGCAATATTAGATTGACTATCAGAATCCTCGAAAAATTCCCTACTATTGGGTAGACTAGATGGGCCCTGGAGTTAGAATTCTAAAAGGCTACCTTAGAGCACGTGGATAGTCGATAGTGCTTTTACTGTACTGGCTCTCTCGAGGGCATTGAAGGGATAAGAATGAATTTGTTTGAAGATATAAAAGTAATAGATCCACCAAAACTGCTTGATTCAGCCTTAAATGACTTGAATGTGAAAATTGTTTACTATTATTGTTTTGATTTGACTGTTCTGACTGTACTGAGCTGTTTTACTGAATCACATTCATGTCTATCACTATTCTACTCATCGTTCATAGTGTTCTGTTCTCATTTTCTGCTATAAATTTTACTGGATTAGTGAACTCATGATTTCATATCATCATGTAGGTTCTTAGACCAAGTATTTCACTGACTAAAGCTCTATATAGACTGTGGGTTCTCTTTTTGGATAAGTGAATATGCTTAAGCCTGTATTGCTAATGATTGTACGGATTGAAACTGATAGATCTTTTAGTCACCTATTTTGTTTAGCTAGACTGGAATGTAATTTGTTTTTGTTAGCCTGCAAGGATATTTCACGCATGGTTTTATGTTTTAGTTCCTGTCTTAGTTTTAGAATGATTATCCGACCGCGAGTAGTATTCTGAATCACGGGACGGAATGCTATCGTGACCCGGGATGCTATACAAAGACTACATCTACTGACTCTAAATCATGAGTAGGGTAATTCTACTCATGATTCTTCAATTTTCTAGAAGCATACGCGATCACTATACCTTTCTGCATTAATACACAGCCCAATCCTTCCTTTGAGACATCCGTATATACGGTGAACTGTTCTAACCCATCAAGCAATGCGAGTATTGGAGTTGTTGTCAATCTTTTTTTTAGCTACAAGAAACTTTTCTAACATTATCGATCCCATATAAACCGTCAATTTTCCTGGGTCAGTCTAATGAGAGGTCCAACCAACTTCGGGAAGTTTTGGATGATTTTATGATAATATCCTGCTAGTCCCAAAAACCTTCTCGCTTCAGTAACAGTCTCAAATCTATTCCAATTGAGAACCACCTCTACTTTTTCTGGGTCGACTTTTAGCCTATTTTGAGAAATTATATAACCCAGAAAAGTTACTCTTTTAGCCAAAATTCACACTCATTGAATTTAGCGTACAAATTATGTTTCTTAAGAATTTGAAGGACAGTCCATAAATGTCCTTCATGTTCTTTGTCCAATTTTGAATAAACTAGAATATGATCAATGAAAATCACCACGATGTAATCGAGGTATAAACAAAACACTTGATGCATTAAATCCATAAATGTCCTAAGAGCATTCGTTAATCTAAACGGCATTACTACAAACTCGAAGTGCCCATAATGGGAATTAAATGCAATTTTGAGGATATATGCTTTCCTATTTTTAACTGATAATTATCCTGTCGCAAGTCTAATTTAGAATAGACTGCGGATCTCTGAAGGTGATCAAACAATTCATCAATATGTAGCAAATGGTACTTGTTTTTTATAGCCACTTTATTCAATTCCCTATAATCAATGCATATCCTTAGTGAACCACCCTTTTTTTTCACGAACAGAATCGAAGCTCCCCAAGGTGATGCGCTCGATTATATAAAATTCTTATCCAATAGTTCTTGTAATTGCTCCTTCAGTTTTTTTAGTTTTGTTGGTGCCATTCTGTAAGGAGTTTTTGAGAATAGCATTGCACTTGAAATGGTTTTTATCACAAACCTAATTTCTCAATCAGGAGGCAATGAATTTAATTCCTTAGAAAACACTTTTGGAAATTCAGTCACCATCTTAACATCTTTTAGTTCAACTTTGTTCTGAGGTTTATTAATCAAATAAGCTAGAAACCCTTGTCCTCCATTCTTAATAATTTTTTTGGCTCTCGTTGCAGAAATGGTAATTAATCCATTGCCATTAGTAGACCTCTAAACTATGACAGCGCTGTAGGAATAGCGATGGAGCTAGAAGCGGAATTTCAAGAGAACCAGAAGATAGATGAGAAATGAATGGAGAAGTGATTAGGAAGATCTGACCGATGTAAGGACAAGAAAGGTTTCTACGAAAAGAAACCTAAGGTAACGTTAGGAAGTTCGACACAGACAGAAAAAGACAAGGCTCCAACTATAGCTAGGAAGAAAATTTGCGGGTTTCGTGGAGGCATTTCGCACACAGTGGGCCAATGTTGAAAAAAATAGGAAAAATGCTTAATTTGTGGAAGTGTCCAACATACGATGAGAGATTGCCCGCAAATCCAAAAGAATGCCAGTGCTGGGACATAAAATTAGGAGTAGTAGGGCACAGCCGGATAACCTCAAGTTAAAGCCCGAGCTCACGCCCTGGTAGGAAAGAAGGGAGTGGACCCGACTCAAGTGGCAAAAGGTAAGGTTCTAATCCAAAATTTCATATGCAAAGCATTGTTTGATCTTGGTGCCATAAATTCTTTTTATCTTAATTAACTGTGCAAAATGAATTGGTCTAACTCCCGAAAATATGGAAATCTCCTATGAAGTGAATACTCCGGTAGGTGGATATCATGAGACTTTTGTTAGATATTCCCCTTGCCCTATGAATATAGAAACTGAGGAATTCATAGAACGCCTCATTAAATTGCTAATTCAGGATTATGATCTTATTCTAGGAGCGGATTGCCTATATCAACACCAAGCCATAGTGTATTGTTATGCCAAATAGTAAGGCTGCGTGCCGGAGTTGGGGTAGGAGCTAATAGCACATCTAAGAACAATGGATTCTACTAATGGCTAAAGCTTGCCTCAAATTAGGCCATAGACCTTCTACAAATCTTTTCTTAGGCCTCTTCTCATCTACCAAAATATGCGGTGCTATTGAATCAATCGATTGTACTTGGCTTCGTACTTTCCCACTGTGAGAGTTTCCTGTATCAAACTCATAAACTCATTTTCCCTCATGTCCCATACTACTTAAGGAATATATTATTCAGAAATTCTCTTTTGAATTCTTCCTAAGTTTCTTCTAATCCTTCTTTTTCCCATTTTTGTTTCACTATTTTCCACCAATGTTGAGCAGCTTCTTCGAATATAAATGTTGCATACTTTAATTTTTTTGGGTTTGTGTAGTTCAACACCTGAAAAATTTTCTCGACCTGAGATAACCAAAACTCAGTTTTCTGATCATCAGATTCGCCTTTGAACTTAGGCGGATTAAATCTCAAGAATCTCGTTGACATTTTGTCCTCTGTATCCCTCTCTTGTTCACAGCTCTAATTTTCCTGTCGCCAACCCTCGTTCGAAAATTATTGTAACAGTGCCATAAGTGGTTCTGCTGCAGGCTTGTTTCTTGGATATATTCTTTGTCGGGGTTCATTCTGTGCAAGAGGTATTAGTTCACGGGGTTCTCGTTGTGGTATTGTATTGTCCATGTTATTAGGAGTTTTAGGTGCATGTATGTGATATCCCACATGGGAAAATAAAGAAAACCACAACCACTATATAGGCATGGCCAAAGAATCTATGTTCAATAATTGGATATTTCTTTTGAGCAAATTGTTCAAAGCTCAATTTTAGATTGCACACAGTAAATTCTCAAGCAAATTCGCGTCCCCGGCCCTAGGCCTGGGGCATGACATTTGACAATAAACTTTTTTTTGCAAAGCATTTAAATTTCAAGACAAGTATTTATTAGATGTTATTAAGATTTTCTTAAGTCCAACAGTTTCATGATCAGTATCATTCAAGGATATAAAAGTTCAAGGATCCAACAAGGAGATAATCAATGATCATTTCAAGTCCAAGATCAATAGATCAAGCATAAGTTCATATTGGCATAAATCAAGGTTATGGAGTTGGAAAATCATGGCTATAACCTTGACCTCTTCTTAGCTTAGATCCAAGGTTTGTTGGTGGTTCAAAATCCCTATTGTCTCTAAGTTAAAACACCTAAAGACACAAAAGATTACTTAGGGACTTCTCATTCTTCCATTATAAAACTTACATTAACATATCTTATATATTTATTCTCATGCTTACCAAATGATAGTTCTCAGGAAAGTAACTTCCTTAGATTTCCCATTTTTGATCCTAAATGTCTTGAAATAATTTGAGAGAGGATAATTTGTTTAAGAGCAATATTTGTAAGTGCATATATATGTATTTGTCAGGCTACCAAGAAGAGAGAGTGAAAAAGGAAGGAGAAGACAAGCAAGAAGATAAAGAAAATTGCTCGAAATTTTATAGTGTTGAAAGGCAAGAATATATTGCTACTTTTCTCTCCTTATTTATAGATGACTTTGTAATGTCTCAAGACTTTTCAAGACAAATCTTGAAATGAAATTACAACTTGTCTGTGTATTTCCCACATGGTGGCATAGTTGGTTCTAAATTTTTGTTAATAAAAAATTTAGGGATATCTCCCATTTTGGGGAGGATCATCTCAGTTGGGGATCCAAAAAGATCAGATTTTATCTATTTTTTATTTTTTATTTTTTTTGAAAATTTTGAAAATTTGGGCTTGTGCATTGGGCCAATGGTTTGGGCCAAAATTTATTGTCTATTGGGCCGAAATCAGGATTTTGGACCAAGTTTAATTGCAATAAAATTTTCAATTGATAAAATAAAATATTTTTATTGTTAGAAAATTTTTGGAAGGTCAAGAGAAAAATTGTTAGTAATTGGTGAAGTTTATGTTTGAAAAATGGTGATTTAAAAATATAATTAGGAGAATTTTCAGGTATAAGAAAAATTTTCGAATGCGAGAAAATATTTTAATTATGAGAAAATTTTTCATATTATAAAAAATTGATTTGTCATTAAAATAAAGATTTAAAATTTAATTAGAAAAAAATTCGAGCTGTTACATTCTCTCCTTTTAAAAGAATCTGGTCTCCAAATTTATTCATTTACTCATATAAATGAGGATATTTATCTCATATCTTATTATCATGTTCCCAAGTTTCTTCTCCTATTTTCGATTTATTCGAGGAGCCTGCATGACATTGGTAGAAGATAATAAAACAGAAATGGGAAAGAGTGGTGCGGGACACGAGGAAAAAAATTTATGAATCTGATTCAAGGAACTCTCACTGTAGCCAAATATGAGGCTAAGTATAACCGATTGATACAGTATCCACCTCATATCTTGGTAGATGAAGATAGACGCAGAAAATGATTTGTGGAGGACGTTAGGCTCGAATTGAGATGAGCTGTGGCTATCAGACGACCCCCAGAACTACGATAACGCTGTGGAAATGGCTATGAAGCTGAAGGTAGAGTTTCAGGAATTCCAGAAAATAGATGAAAAGAGAAAGGGCAGATGGACAGGAAAATCTGATCAGGACAAAGGAAAGAAGGATTTCTATGGGAATAAACCTAAAATGATGACAGGGAGTTCAATGCATGCAAATAATAAAAGGCAAGACTCCAGCAACATCCAAAAAAGGAAACAATGGTTTCTGCAGAGGCACTAATGATATTGAGGACCAGTATTGGAGGACACAAGGGAAAGGCATAATCTATGGAATTGACCAACGTTTAATGAAGATTATCCAAAATCTCGCAAGAATACCAATTCTGGAGGCCCAAACCAACAGCAGCAGAAAACAACTAGGCGTCCTCAAATAAAGGCCGGAGCATTTGCACTAATCGGAGAGGAAAGGACGGACCTTATCCAGGTTGTGAAAGGTAAAGTCCTAATCCAAAATTATATCTACAAAGCTTTGTTTGATCCTGGTACAACACATTCTTTCATTTCAATTAGTTGCACAAAAAGAATAGGCCTTACTTAAGAAAATATGGAGATTTCCTATGAGATCCATGCTCTAGTAGTGGAATATTATGATACTTGTATAAGATACCCACAGTGCCCTATTGTTATAGAAAATCATAAATTTGTAGTAGATCTCATTGAACTACTAATCCAGAACTATGATCTTATCCTGGGAGTGGATTGGTTATATCAGCATCAAGCAACAGTGGACTCTTTTGCTAAAACAGTTCAGCTGGGTATTGGAGTTGGAGTAGGTATTGACAGTACGTCCAAAAGAAATGGTATACTTACCATTTCTGCCGTAAAAGCCAGAAGGATTACCAGGGGGGACAAGAATTTCTGGCTTATCTAATTAACAAACTTTAGGACAAGATGGAGCTTAAGAATGTTAAAGTGGTAAATAAGTTTCCAAAAGTATTTCCTGAAGAGTTAAATTCACTACCCCCCAGATTGTGAAATTGAATTCGTGATTGAAACCATTCCTGGGATAGCGTCATTCTCAAAAATTCCCTATAGAATGGCACCAGTAGAGCTGAAGGAGTTAAAAGAGCAATTGCAAGAACTGCTGGATAAGAATTTTATAAGATCAAGCTTTTCACCTTGGGGAACTCCGGTCTTATTTGTGAAAAAGAAATATAGGTCACCAAGGATGTGTATTGACTACAAAGAATTGAATAAAGTGATCATCGAGAATAAATATCCCTTGTCACACATAGATGAATTGTTTGATCACATTCAAAGATCTGCTTCGTATTCTAAATTGGATCTGCAGCAAGGATATTATCAATTAAAAATACGATAAGCAGATATTTTCAAAACTGCGTTCAATTCCTGTTATGGGCATTTTGAGTTTATGGTAATACCTTTTGGGTTAACAAATGCTCCTACAGTATTTATGGATCTAATACATCGAGTGTTTCGTCCATACCTCGATTGCTTTGTTGTGATATTTATCAATAATATTTTGGTTTATTCTAAATCAAAAGAGGAGCACGAAGGACATTTACAGATCATTCTTCAAACCCTAAAGGAACATCAGCTATACTCAAAAGTTAGTAAATGTGAGTTATGGTTAAAAAGAGTGACCTTTTTGGGACATATAATATCTCAGGATGGATTTGAGGTGGATCTAAAAAAGGTCGAAGCGGTTCTCAACTAGAAAAAATCTGAGACCGTTACTAAAATAAAGAGTTTTCTAGGTTTAGCTGGAGACTATTGGAAATTCATCCAAACCTTTTCTAGACTGACTAAAGCACTCACTAGATTAACCCAGAAAGATCAACAATTTGTGTGGAATCGTTAGTATGAGGAAAGCTTCCCAGAGCTAAAAAAGAGATTGACAACAGCTCCAATACTTACACTTCCTGATAGGTCAGAAGAGTTTACCATATATACTGACACCTCAAGAGAAAGATTAGGTTGTGTATTAATACAGAAAGTTAAAGTAATCGCATATGCTTCAAGAAAGTTGAAAAATCATGAGCTGAACTATCCCATTCATGATTTAGAGCTAGCAGCGGTAGTCTTTGCCTTCGCAAAATGGTGTTATTACTTATATAGGGCACAAATAGAAATTTATTCGAATCACAAGAGCTTGAAGTACCTTTTCAGTCAGAAAAACTTGAACCTGAGTTAATACAAAAGGCAATTGATAAAATTCAGATAATCAAGAAGCACATAAAAACGGCCAAGATCGACAGAAAAGCTATGCGGATAAGCGACCGAAAGATTTGGAGTTTGATGTTGGGGATCAAGTGTTTCTAAAAGTTGCACCGCAAAAAGGAATACGTAGAATGGGAAAGAGCAGGAAGTTAAACTCGAGATATACTGGACCCTTTGAAATCACTGAACGTGTTGGTCATATAGCCTACTAACTTGCTCTCCCGCCAAATCTCACGGGAATTCACAACGTTTATCACGCATCCCAGTTACAGAAGTATTATCCAAATCCATTGCACGCAATAGAGCACTTGGGTGTGCCTCTCCAAAGTATTCTAACCTATATAGAATAGCATGTTCATATCGTAGATTTTCAGGCTCGCGAGCTTAGGAATCGACGATAGCCCAAGTTAAGGTTCTTTGGAAGAACTACAAAGTTGAAGAGGCTACTTGGGAACATGAGAACGAAATGCGGAATAGATATCCTCACTTATTTGAATAAAGGTATGAATTTGGGGATCAAATTCTTTTAAAGGGGAGAATGTAACGATCCAAAAATTTCGCTAAATATATTTTTGAAATCCTTATTTTCAAAACGTAAATTCTTTTCATAAATTCAAAACGACTTCTTTCACAATCATTCAAAATTTCCTAAATGACGAAAAATTTATCGTTTTACAATCCGAATTTTATTTCGATAAAACTCGTCCCAAAACATTTTTCACCCCAACAAACCATCAAATTTCAGCCCCAAGAATTTGGCCCAATAGGCGCTACTTCATTGTTCAAAATATCTAGGCCATATCCTTACATCTGTACATACGTATCATGGGAAGATTTGAAGAGATATTATTTAGATATCAATCTTCCAATGATCTTGAAAATCCTACCAACCATCATGGCCATTGTTTCTTCTACAAGTATGAATTAATTGAAGGCAAGCTTATCTTTTGACAAATAGCAACATCTCAACCTTTGAAAATTACTCTCATCTTTATAAATAGAAGAGGCTGGAGAAGACAAAAACTCTTGCTATCAAATAGCTCTAACCTCAAGAACAAACTTCATCTTCTATTCTTCATACTACAAAACATCTATACACATATCTTTCAATACTTAATGTTTCAAAGAAAGAAAAGGGGAAAATTTGGAGAATAAGCATTCTTCATTTGGATCTTGGTAAGTAATGTGGTACTCTACTATATTGATTTGGGGATTACGATAGATTGGATTTAACACTTGTGAACCTTGATGTTCTAGGTGATAAGTTTGGAATATAGGAATTTGTGATTCGAAAATCACCAACTCTAAAACTTAGGACAAGGATAAGTTTATGGCTTTTTCCTTTTTGACTATATTCTTGAAAATTTCCTAAATTGGTTCCATATTTCTTGACATCGATTGTGATTATGGAATAAGTATGAACTATTGGCATAGTTCTATGATTATGGATTCAATTTCTTGCCAATGATCAATATGATTTTGTGACCATCATCATTTCTTGTTCAATGCCCTTATGAGCTTAAGGATAGGAACCTTGGACATTATGAGAAAATTTGAGACAAAATGAAAGAATGAATTCATGATATGTGATGTATTTTCCCACAAAACTCTTGATAATTTCAAACTTGAATATTAAAGTTTACTCACAAAAATAATTTCATATGAGAACTGAGAATTTTGTGATAAGAATCAAAGCAAATGGATTTAGGGATTTATAACATTTTTTCTCCAAAAAACTTGTAAATTGGATTTGGAACTTGAACATTAAAAAATCTTGATGATGAGTAGAACAAACTGAGTCTAATTTTTTCACATTTAGCCTTCTACTATCATAAGGATTCCAAAAACAAAAAACAAAAAAAAGTGTGTTGAGCTCTCATTTGGGCGTTGGGCAAGGTCAGTGGCCTCGGCCATTGTTTGGGTGCTACTTGAACACCCAAATGCCCATCCAAGCGCCTGAGTCCAGTGAACAAAAGCACTATTTGAGTGTCCAAGCGCTCATTCCAATAGCCAAATTCACTGTACCGGCGCTTGAGCGCCTAACGAGCACTCAAGCGCCCATTCCAATGACCAAATTTTCATATTTCAATTTCGTTTAACTAATTCAAGTCCATATTTCAGTTCTTTAATATGTTTTAAGACTTCAAAAATAATTTTTCCTATGTCCGAGGTCCAATCCAAATCACTGTTGAATTGATTTGCTATTTGGATTCGAATCCTAATTAAATTGGTACGTCCAAAATTCAAACCAAATTGAAATTGAGCTTGATATTCGTTTATGTCTATATACCGAACGCTTTGATTATCTTGGAATATTTTTATCTATTTTAAACCTATATGCATATATGATGAGCCAAGGAAGGTTCAGGAGGGACAAT
>JACFYI010001423.1:387467-408795 GCA_014898755.1 Handroanthus guayacan | reverse complement strand
TAGTTCAGGTAGCTTAATGTACTTTTCCCTTAATTTTATGAGTGATTAATTGAATTTTTTGATTAATCGAAAATTGTAAAAGTTATGAGCTTAGGTCTAATTAATTGATGAACTTAATGAGTCACATGCCTTCTTTGATTAAATCATGATATGAATTTAAAGTAGAGATTCTCTAAATTATATTAGAGAAAATCGCCTAAGTTAGATTTAGGCAAAAGAAGAGAAATTTTGACTAAAAGTCAAAATGTTTGACTAAAATCACTTCATGAATAGATTAATTTGAAGAGTCAAATTACTCTAATTAAATTAATAGTGAATTTAATTCAATTAATTTCAATAGTTGAATTAATTGATTTAAGAAAATAATCTAAATTAAGAGGGAAAATATAATTGGTTTTTAAAGCTAATTGAAAACCATGTAGAACTTTAATTAGTTGTTAATTAAAATACCACATGAATTTGTCCAACTTGGGTGCCAAGTGGACCAATGATATTTCAAGAGAAGAATCTAAATTCTTTCTTCCAAAATATCTTGCCAACTAAGTATCTAAATTAGCATTGATCACACTTTAAATAACCCCCCCATAACCACCTCACACATTCGGCCCTTTCCCCTTTCAGATTGAAGAAGGCTGAAAATATTTTCCCTCCAAAAACTCTAAGTCTTCTTCATCTTGCTCCCTATAAAATTATACTGGAATCTTTTATCTAACTATAGATTCAATTGACAATCAAAATAAGAAGAGTAGATCAACATTAGATGTATAAATCCACATTGTTCGGAAATCAAAAGTTGATTATCCAACATTCATAGCTCACGGCCATAATCAATTTGGAGTGAAAGTTTGGGTTCATTAGTGGAAGAGCTCTCGAATCTTGAAGCTTTGAGGAGGAATTGAAGGTTTAATCAAATTTTTGGATTTGATCCATCAAGCTTGAAATGGATCAAAGTGGGTCAAGTGAAGAGCACAAACGTTCGAATCTTTGGAAGAAGGTGTTCGGCCAAACTTGTCTAGTTTTGAACCAAGGTTGATTTTCTCTCCTTAGATTTAAATTCTATGCTCATATAAGAATTTTTGAAGGATTTATGCCTTGATTCATATTAATAAATGTTTTATTTCATTGTGATTTATTTTAATTTGTGTCTATCCTTCACTTTCAAGTGGTATCCGAGGAAAATCATATGAGCTAGTTTTTAGATTCATTAAAACATTGATTCATGTGATGAATTGATGTAAATTTAGTGATCTTAATTCAATCTAATGAATTGGAGATCACTAGATTATGAGTGTGGCTTGGATCTATGTGTGTTATATGATAATTGATGCTATGTATTGATTTAGCATGTTTTGACTTCAATTTGATTGAATGATGGAATTGTTGATGTTGATCTTGATGTTATATGTGGAATTACTATTGATGATTGTGATCAATAGTTTTAAAATTGTTTTAAGACTTTTAAGAGATCAAAACATATGTATTAGATTAGATCTAATATAGGTTGAATAAAAAATTACATAAGTTAGAGCATGAAAACATGTTGAGAACATGTTGAGCTTTTTGGTAAACCGAGTACAGTGACCTCGGGTTTTGGTCATTTTTTGTGCATCATATAACTTTTTTTTGGCGTTTCTTGATTTTCTAAATTATCTACTATGTGTTGGAAGCTTATGATTTAAATTTGGTAATTTTTGAAATCAACAAAAATTTTCTAAAAATCTTTGAATGTGCACTGCCGAATAGACCTTGGAGGATTAACTTTGCACCCTGACCTCACCGTAACTAAATTTTTTCGTTGTCTAATTGATGTTTTTTTTGTGCTCCTTGATTTTTTGAGTCGTCTAAAATAAGTTAACAACCTTTGGTTCAAATTTAGTGATTTTTAGAGTCAAGAAGAATTTATTAAAAGTTTTTGAATGGGGGCTGGCGGTTAGACCCGAGGTTGTTTTTGAATCTGCCACTTAAAATTCTAATGATGGTTTGATACAATTTCTAATGTAATTTGATCTCATATAGTATTTTAAATCATCTCCAAAGTGTTGGTGGGTTTTAGAAACCTTTAGGTGATTTAAAACTAAATTTCATTCCATATTTAATTGATGATTCACTTTAAACAACTTCCAGTGGCAAAATAGTGGCATGTGATGCATTTTTGGCCTTTAATTATATGTTTATGAGATGAATGTTTAATTAATTGTTATTTGTTTAATTTCAAGTATTTATGTGATGAATGTTTGATGTTGAATAAATGTATGGAATGATTATGAGCCTCATTAATATAGTTTTAATGAATTGATTTATTGATTAAGTTTGTAATTAAATGGGGCTTGCATGCCTCCTTTCCATCTTGTAATGAGAGTAGACTTAGGATGGTAAGATTTTTTTTTTTTTTTTTGATTGAAGGCCATATATGCATGATATATTTTGTAATCAAGAAGAAGAAGATCAAGGAATTCAAAACATGAAGGCCATGTATGCATAGTGATGCATATATAATAGATAGCATCTATTTATTTAATTATTCACCTAAATCACTAAGTAATGCACTAATGGCTCTAAGTATAATAATATTTAGTTAAAGGCTCATAATCATCCACCTTAGGAGCATGGTAGGTTTTACTTATTTATACTTTCCTTATCTTATGAATGTATGTTGATGCATGTATAGGCTAAAGGATTTAAATAAGTTATTAATAACGATGAGATTTCTCAATCATAAAATCCCTTACTTAGATTATCTAAGTATTTCTCAAAAATTAAGTTTCAAATGAATTAAATAAAAAGAGTTTAATTATCCATGTCTCTCACCAATAGATTTAAACATGAGACGCTATCATAATTAGAGTGTTGTCTCACGAGTCGTGGAATACTTTGATTATGGAAAGTTATATTTATTTCTTAAACCATGAGATGACGTTTTTGGGTATTTAAGGTGTGATGTTGTCTCAGAAATCGTGGAACATTACCCGCTTAATAACTACAAGGTACGATTGGTGGGTTATGAACTTAACATTTCGTAACATAAATGTTTCACGAGTTGTGGGTTTATGTGAAAAAATGAGGCAAAGTAAATTAAAAATTGTATAGAGATACAATTAGTAATTATTACCTACCTTAGAATTAATGATAGATGCCTCATGAGTCGTGGGTCTATTATTAATGCCTTGGAGTCTTAATTCTCATTAGAAAATATGATTTCCTGAATTTTCAATGAGGGTAGAAAATTTGATAGAATAGTTGTAGCACCCTGAAAATTTCCTTAATCTTAATTAAATAATTTTCTTTCCATCCAAAAATTTAGTATCTTTCAATTCGAAAATTCATAATTTTTTCCACGGTCGAATTTCCTTGGCAAAAAAATTATTCGTTCCAAATTTTTCTTTTGGCCCAAATTTATTAAAAACACTTTATTAACTTAAAAAATATCTTATTTAGGCCTAAAGATTTCCATAATATTATGTTTAAACTCTTAATTTTAAAGTTTAAAATCTAGCATCGTTTTAAACGACTTTAATCGCTATTGGCCGAAAAATTTTAAACGGTAAAAATATTATGGTTTAGCAACTGAAAATTCTCTAATTAAATATCAAATTGAGAGAATTTTCCTAATTAAATTTTTAAACTCTCAATTTTATCAATAAACGTTTTTATAATATTTTTGAGAAATAACTTCAATCGGTAGATATTTTTTCATCGATTTGAGACTTCCCTCTCAATCAAAAATATTTTATCACTTTCAAGAAATTTATTTTACACCCAAATTAGTCTTCCACCAAGTTAATGGGATAGAACAAAACAAATTGAAAAATGACAAATGAATCCCATGTTCATTTCATTTTAATTTGCATTTCATTTGATTTGGAAGACATCCCCATTTATTCTTACACTCTCCCATCTCTCTCTAACCTCAAAACCCTAGCCTCTCTCTCATCTCCCAACTCCTCTCTCAGATTTTCAACTGGGCAGCCGTAAAATTTCAGGTATAAGTCTTAACCTGTTTTATTAGTCATTAAAGCTTGCAAGAATTGTTGTTTTTCACTCACTTCCATCTCTCCCTCATTTCAAAACCCATGTTTCTCTCTCTGTTTCAGCTGGGCAGCTGTCAAATTTCAGGTTTATATACATGTATCCCATGGATTTGATTTGGATCCTTGTTCCTTTGATTGGTTTTGATTCATAAGATTGATTGAATATTGATGATGATTGATTGATTGAGCTTGGCTGAGTTTTTTTTCTTAAATATGAACTTAGAGGTTATAAGGGATTATTGGATCATCTAACTTAGGGTTAGTAGTTAGATGATTTTGTAAAATAAGTGAAGTTTGAAAACATTGGTTTGTTCTCGGGTAGCTATCTCCAGTGTACATGTCTCACTTTGAAAAATTCGAAAACCCTCCTTACACTGTTCCAAAATTTACATATAAAGTACCATTGGAAATCTCATCAAGTCTAGATGTTGTTAGGATAAAAAATCACCCAAAAATAAGGGTAAAAATGATAGAAAAATTCATTTGAACGTAGCTTGCCAGTCTATCAGGAAGAGGAGGTTCTCTGCGACACTTCCTACTTCCAAAAATTGAAACCCTGACTTTTCTTTATAAAAAAAAATCTATAAAATGAGCCATTGGAAACCTTATCGAGTGTAGTTAGTATTAGGATCAAGAATTACTTGAAAACATGGAGAAAAATGACCAAAAACACTTTAACCTACTAGATTTTTTGAGGGAGCAGAGAAGCTACTGGAATGAGTTATAACACATCCTCTACTTTCAAAACATTGAAACCCAAACTTTTCTTCACCAAATCAGCCCCAAAAATATTTGTTAGAAACCTTATTAAGTGTAGATAATGATAAACTCATTAATCTTTGAAATCCATGAAGCATTCTTTCCAGAAAATTTATTAAAGCCGAACATGTTAAATTGACTCGGGATTACGGTAGAACCATCAGTCAACTTTAAAAATTTATAACTTGTAAATCGCTTGTCGAATTTTCAATATAAAATTATCGTTGGAAAGCTTGTCGAGTCTAGATATTAATAGAACTTAAGCACCAATTTTAACTTGTTCGATTGTATTTTTAATATGATCGGGTAATTAACTGTTGTTCTTAGAAAAAGTAATTGACAAAGGAATTTTGATATTGGATTATTAGGTAATTTGCTTGGAGCTTACTTGGGAAATTAGAAGCATATTGTGGGTTGTGATCAAAGGATTGAGGTAAGAATTATGTCTATCTTTATGCTCATAGATAATGGAATCTTTTATATCATAATTTTATTTTCTTATTTCGATTGTAATGAACATGAGTCTAAATTTGTTATTGCTATTTCTTGTTGAATTATTATCAATTTTCTGCTTTGTTTGACAATCACTATGGATATATAGATACGACTGCGGTCATTTCTATTGTTCAGTCACTGACCTGATAATTTAGCGTTTGGAATAACTTTATATTTGGAAAGTTTCAGATATTATTGAATACGTATTGTTTTGGCTGAAATTTGAACATGCGCTTACTTGGCTTGTTTTGAAAAATTCCTACACTCGATTTTGGATCCCGTTCTATGAACTTTACTTCTTTTGTCTCGTTAAGTCCACTTTTGAAATATTTTCAAAATACCATCCTTAGTTACTCTTCGAAAGTAGTTTCAAAGTAATATTCGTTATTTTCGCTGTTTTGGAATAATTTTTAAGTGTCGATTATGTTTTCGTCTTCCTTGAAATATTCCCAAAATACTTTATGAATCTCACTCCTTGAAAATATTTTCAAAATATCGTCCGTAATTTTTTTGCTTCAAAAATAATTTTGTGGTATTGTTTAGGAGCTAGTCTCCTTTGAAACAATTAAAAGTGCTAACCATGTTTTCGTTTTCTTTTGAAATATTTTCATAGTACTTTACAAATCTTCTTTCTTTAAAACGTTTCAAAATATTCTTGAAGGATTTTATTTTTTTAAAATATTTTAAAAGTATTATTTTTAGTTTTTACCACTTTGAACCATTTTCGAAAAATTAATTATAGTTCTCCTCCTTTTAAAACGTATAATGTGATACGGTTATATCTTTTGAAAGATTTTAGAAACATTGACTGATATGTTCGTGATGCACGATTTTGAAATGTTTCAAAATGCCATTTGAAATAACCACAAAAAATCCTTTGACATATTTTCAAAAATATCGTCTGATATGTCTATAGTCCATTCATTTGAAATAATTGAGCTCGTAGTATTGTTTGATATGCTTTTTTTATTCCCATTGATTGACTAATCGTGTCCGAGATTGTTTCAAATTTTATATTGATTGAATCGGACTAATTGTGAATGATTGATACTTATTGTATACCATTATATGGATGGATTTGTTTATGTCCGATATATGTTCGAAATCCATTATTCTTTAAAATCGGACAATTGATACAGATTCTGAACCTATTGATTGATTGATTCTTGAGCCCTGGGGACCATCGGTGAGAACGCGAGAGCAGTGTCGGACCATCAGCCAGTCTTCCGCAGGGTTTTCCTATTATTGGGTAATTTCAAGGAACCTGGAGGTAGGTATTTGAGGAATTACTCTAAGACTCGTGATTGATCGTGCTGCGGCGACTGTGCCTTAATTCTGATTGGTGCTCCTCGGGTGGCCACCGAAGAAGCAGATTTAGAGGGATAAGGATTATGTATATGTTGGAGTTACAAGAGTGACAGATCCATCAAATACTAGTTCAGCCTTACTACACGATTGTGTGAATTGTTTTACACTCATGTTTGAGCTACTCGTTTGATTTACGCTTTCGTTGAGCTATTCATTTACGTTTGCTTATGAAATTATCACAATCATGTAGTGTAATTCAACTTGTTTAATTATTGAATTGTCTGAGCTCATTATTTGATTTGTATCCGATTATTGGACACTTCAATCTTATTTATTGGTTCATCTTTTATTTTATTGGACATTTTGAAATTTTCACTTGAGCTTTGCTGGATACCTTAACTTTCTATTTCTAGCCATAATTTCTTACTAAATTATTCGAACTTATTTTATAAGTTTTAAAATGTGTAGGTGACTGAATTTCTGAAATTTCAGAAAGCTGGACGATTTTGTTCTCTCTATTTTGGGTATGAGAACTTGTGAATTTGTAATAGTTGTAGTATTTATACATACTCAGGTTAGTGCTAATAAGTATATACCTTAATGAAAAATTTCAGGGCTTGTAATGAATATGTACTTAATTATAAACTGAATAAAACTTTTGCTGCATTGAAAGTTGTGAATGGTTTTTATAAGCCCCTCCCCATCGGGTGACAATTTTTGGTCTAGGGACGAATGTTCTAGACCTGGGTCATTACAATAGTGGGAGGATAAATATGCTTGAAGTCCATAAGTATATTTTTTAAAACATTAGATAAAATAGATGTTAATAATCATTTTAATAGTTTTGTAGATTTTTGTGAAAATTCTATGAATATGGCTAAAAACCCACTCACTGTGATTTTGAAAACTAATAAATTGATTGATCTAAACTATTACAATTGGCTAAGAAATATCAAAATTGTTCTTGGTTTTGAAAAATGTACATATATTTTTTATGATGCTTTCCCAAATACCACACCAGATATGACAAAGACACACACAATACGATTGCGAAATGGGTTGAAGATAATCTTCAAGCCCGGTATCTTATGTTAGCATCTATGTCCAATGAACTCCAAAAATAACATGAGAACATGAAGCATGCTGTCGAGATTTATACACACTTACAAGAGTTGTATGGTGTGCAAACTTAGTATGAACGCTTTAGAACCTCAAAGGAGTTATTTCAGGGGATGAGTGTCTATGAACACGGTCTCAAGATGATTGGGCTTATCAAGAAGCTTAGCAACTTGGACGTCGTCATGGACAACAACCATTATGTAAATTTGATCCTCCAATCTCTCCCTAAATCATTTGACTAATTTATTATGAACTTCAACATGATCAATAATAAAGTAACGATTAATGAATTGGTGAACATGTTGGTCACCACGGAGTCTACCATTAAGAAAGACAAACTAGTCATGCTTACTTTTACTTCTAAGACCTGAAAGGGTGTTAAGAAGTGTAAGAAGAAGAAGGGTTTTTCTTCTAAGGGAAACAACCGACGACACAGAGGGTGAAATCAAGAAAAAAAAGGGTTGATTCCAATGCTAAATGCTTCTACTGTGGCGAACTAGGCTATTGGAAAAGGAATTGCAAGACTTATCTTGCAAGTTTGAAAAATGGTATGTTTATTGTTGAAACCCACTTATCATTGAATTCTTCTTCATGGGTATTTGATACAAGATGTGGATCACACCTTTGCAATATGTTGTAGGGGATGGAAAGAAGAAGAAACTTGAGGATGGGGTTATGATACTTTGTTTAGGCAATGAACAAAAGTTGCCGCACATAGTGTAGGCGTTATCACTTTAGTTTTTTGTTTAAATAAAATTGTGCTTGACCCGGTGTACTAGGTATCAAGTTTAATAAAGAACATTGTTTCGATTTTCGTTTTAGATCGTGAATGTTTTGAATTTTCTATCAAAAAGGGGAAACTAAGTGCTATAAGAATGATTCTTTGTGTGCATAATGTTCTTAAAATAATGGATTGTACTATTTAGAAGAACGTCCAATGATAATACAAGTTTAAAATAATAAATAAAAGTTAGATAATCAAAATCATGCCCATCTTTGGATGCTAGACTTGGATATATTTCCAAGAATAGGATAAGTAAGATGGTTACCTAAAGTTTAATTAAAATAAATGACTTAGAGGATTTATCGACTTGCAAATCTTGTTTAAAGGAAAAGATGACCAGGGTTCTGTTTGTTGGACATTCGGAGAGATCCACTTGTCTTTTGGATTTGATCCACATGGACATATGTAGATCACTAAAAGTTAGTGCAAGGGGAGGCTTCTCCTACTTTGTTACCGTTATTGATGACTTTTTCTTGGTTCGATCACTTATATCTTACAAAGCATAAGTTCGAAGCCTTTGAGAAGTTCAAAAAGTATAGGAGTGAGATAGAAAAGCAATTCGGGCTTAATATCAAGACCCTTTGATTCAATTGAGGAAGCGAGTACTTAAGTACTGAATTCCTAGAATATCTAAAAGATAATGAAATTCTCTCACAATGGACTCCTCCTGGTACATCTCAACTTAATGGGGTAGCCAAAAGGAGAAATCTTATTTTGTTAGACATGGTACCTTTCATGATAAGCTTTGCCAATATTCTTATATCTTTTTAGGGTTACTATAGAAACGGCGGCAAAGTTGCTAAATATAGTTCCTTCGAAGTCGGTGCCTAAAACTCTATACGAGACGGGGTTTTGCCGCTTATGTGAAGCGTTTAGATAGAGATAAGTTAGATAGTTGATCTACCTTGTACAAGTTTGTGGGATACCCTAGAGAGTATATGAATTGTTACTTTTATGATTACTTGGAACAAAAGGTATTTGTTTCAAGAAATGCTATCTTTTTGAAAAAAAAATTTCTATTAGATAGAAAAAGTATTGCTATTGAACTTGATGAAGTTCGAAATGATCAAATGGTTCCACAAACAATAGAAGCAAATAAATAAAATGCGCCTATTGTTACTCAATTTTCTAGAAGATCAGAACGTGTCAAGAAGCAACCCGAAAGGCTCAAATATCTCCATGAGCTAGGCCAAACGGATCTTGATCCGAAAACCTACAAAGAAGCCATGTCAAACATAGATTTTGGACAATGGTTTGAAGCTATGAAATCCGAAATGAACTCTATTTGCTCTAATAAGGTATAAACCTTAGCAGATCCACTAGAAGTAATATTAATGATAATATTAATAAAGAGATTTATATAAAGTAACCGGAAAGCTTTATATCTAATGGAATTGAGCAAATGGTTTGCAAATTCCAAAAGTCCATCTGTAGACTTAAACAAGCTTCCCGAAGTTAGAACATATGTTTTGATGAGACAGTCAGAGAGTTTGACTTCATAAAAAATGTGTATAAATCGTTTGTATACAAAAAGGCTAGTAGGAGTTTCATTCAATTTCTAGTACTTTATGTCGATGACATTCTTCTCATTGGGAATAATAAATAAATGTTAGAGTGCACTAAAGTATGGTTATTTATACAATTCTCCATGAAAGATTTGAGAGAAGCATATTTCATATTGGAAATTCGAATCTATAGAGATAGATCAAAAAGGATGTTGGGCCTATCCCAAATACCATACATAAGGCAAAATATTAAAGAGGTTTAGTATAGAGAAATCCAAGAAAGGATTTCTGCCTATTAGACATGGACTATATCTCTCTAAATCTATGGCCCAAAGACAAAAGAAGAGAGGCGTTAGATGTCTGACATATCTTTATACATCCGCCATCAGAAGTATAGTGTATGCGATGATATGTACGAGGCTGGATGTGGTATATGCTCTAAGTGTTATGAGCCGCTTTTAATCCAATCTCGGTGAGAGTCAGTAGAGTGCCATAAAAACAATCTTTAAGTACTTAAGAAAAACTAAGGACTTGTTTCTAGTTTACGGTGGTCGAGAGTTGAAACTTGAAGGGTTCACAACAAAAAATCATAGAATCAGTGATGAAAAATATCCTTGCTGATCTGTCACTGAAACGTAGCTGCCATAGTAGCGATGGATCTAACACCAATCAGCAACAGAAAGATCCGTCGCCTCGGATGGGTTGCTGTATAAGGAGAATACAAATTTCGTCGTTGATCCCTCGCTACTATGGCGACGAAATTCATTTGCTCGTAAGTTCATCGCGAGTAAGGAAGCGGGTGTACGTCATCATTGCATTTCGACATCCCCATTAATCTCTATTCCATCGCTGCATCCATTCTACGTCCTGGCTAATTAGTCACTGTGCCGTAGCTATAAGTCATCTCTAGTCCGTCGCTAAGGCATTGTTGTTATGCAGCTGATAGCCATGTCTGCATCCTAGCTGATTGGTTGCTATGTGGTGGCTAATAATTGTCGCCAATTCGTTGCTGTGTCCTCGTTGCACTATAGCCAATAGCCACGTCTGCGTCATAGCTAATTGGTCGCGGTGTGATAGGTAAATGCCATCGCCAATCAGTTGCTGATGCATTGCACTTCTGTCAGTGATTTATCTCCAATCCGTCGCTGATGTATGTTTCGTGTTCGACTTTTCATTGCCATTCTGTCACTGATTCATCGCTGAGTTTGTTGCTAAGTGTCTGTTCATGAGCTTTCATATTCAGCCTCCATTCTTTTTCCTTCCTATACTCAAATATACAAGCACCATGAATTCCAACAACATCAGATAAATATATATACAATAACAAGAACAAAGTACACTTCACCAAATTGGGAAAATAACATCATTTATATTAGTATCATATAGAACATCGGCATATTAAATGTGCATTTACGTAAAGTATGTAACCATCCAAATGTTTGACATATTGATAGGCTATATAATATCACCTATAACGTATGTAATCTAATCCAATTCTGCAATGCCATCCTCCCTATCATCTTGTGTGGGGTTCTGCTACATAAAAGAGCTAGCCAAGCAGACTAAAAGTGGTCCTAAGAAAGATACGAACTGTTGCACAGTGTTCCGTATCTTATGCATCTCATGTTTTAACTCTTCATACTGTGACTATCGCAATCGCTGTGGTTGTGAACTAGAAGGACCTTCAACAGTAGTAAAAAAGTAAGTTTCAAGGGGTATGCTATGGCCGATACCCTCTACCCGTCCCTTCTTGTTTTTCCATGCTGCTTCCATTCAAATGGTACGATCAAATATCGGATACCTATTGGGATCGTCTCCATATACCTGTTCTAAACTCTTATCGAGTTTCTCCTGCATTGAGAAGAAAATGACTATATTAATCCATTAAAAAATTTATAGATTTACTTAGAAAAAAAGTTAGAATTTCATTGATTATTTACCTACCATAAATTGTTGAGCATACTGGGAAACATAGTCACTCATATCCTTTTGCTTATGTGTAAGTTTGTATAAATCTCTTATCGAAACGGGGCCCTTTTTTTTTTTCTCCTGTATGTAAAGTTGTTAATATAAAAATGACTTAAATCAAATTATAAAACGTATTAGGCTGAGACTAATTCTCTTACTATTTTCTCCTTTGTCACTTCAAAACTTACGGATCCTCTTGCATGCACTGCAGTATCGGGAAAAGCGTTGCGATTTACTTTCGTTGAAACTGACTTTCTTTGGAATTTTTTGCTGAGCCAGTAGTTATCGAGATAATTCCACACATCGACCCGAATCCTTCTCGGAAGCTTGTTTCTAGTTTAAGCGATGTCTTCTGTATTATTGTCTCTGAGGCCTTCCTTCCCTACATTACTTATGTTATCTGAATGCCTCTCTCGATACGTTATATCTCATATATTTCTCCCTAGCGCCTCTTTCTCAGGGTACTTAAATTTGTATCTAGACTGTAAAAAAATATTTATAATAAGCAACTCTCAAAATTATTTTTAATATTTATATTCATTAATCGAAATACTTGCCTTGAATTTGACATACAAAATATCCTTCATTTCAAAAGCATATTCCTTCCAAGTTAGAGCATAACAAGGCATGCGATTAATTACTTCTTTCATGATCCTATTTGTAATATTAGACGGTCTAAATCTTCTCCTATAAGATGAAGATAACTAATTAAAACCAAAAAAAATAAAATAGAATAAAATAAAAATTAATAATAATAATAATAATAATAATAATAATAATAATAATAATAATAATAAAGAATGTGCAATTTTAGAAATGCATTAATTAGCTCACATTCCTAATCTTTCAATTTAAATCTCCTTCCTCAAATCTATCAGTACACGCGATGGCTTATTTGAATTTACATTATGAAAATAACTTAAAGTTTAAGATATAATTAAGATGTTTAGAGAAAATTAAAGCCAATCATTTGTTTCATCAACAGATCTTTAAGGAAATTAACAACATAAAATTCAAAACAAAACAAATGATATTCAAGTAAAATTAAAATGTAAAAATAGAAGGATCATGTAAATCCATAAAAGTAAACTTGATGAGCTATGTAAGTACTGTACTGTGAAGATGAATACTGACGCACGTGGATGGGATACCAGGGCAAGTAGACGAGGTACCAAGCACATTCTCCTATGGTTGAGATGTCGATGGTCCTCTGCCGTGCGTCTCAAGTCTAGAGGTATCAAACTCCTGCTGCATATCTGCAATAAGGAACAAATAAATTAAACTTTAATATAGCTAAATGAACTTGTAATGAAACAAAGACAGTAATAAGTTTCATTTACCTTTAGAGTCCTGCAAGCCATGGTCGCAATTGCCTTTAAGGGGTATGACTACTAAGGATTTACCACCCCTACCTCTGCTCCTCACCATCGATGTCTACAAAACGAATTTAAATAAATATATAGTATTCATACATAGCACTTAGTATTTATCAGATAACATACACACAGTAAAATATGTATATATGTGACATATATGATAACCTATTCAGTTTCCGATTCTGATTCAAATTCATCTACATTGTCCTTATCTATGAAACTATCATTATCATCATCGTTGTCCTCTCCTTCACTAACTAGAAGCTCGATAGATTGAAAATCTAATGGGATGTGTATCTCATTTATTGGAGTTTCGGTCATTTGAGCATTTTTATTATGCAATTGCACATCTTCATCATTAGTTATGGAATGATAAAGTATTTCTGATGATTCAACTTCTTGATAGTAGTCATTAGTTTGGGAGTCACTTTGAACTTCGTCGACCAGTGTTTCTACCTCAAACAATCTTACCTTGACCTTACACGTTGCCCACCAATCGCCATTGCCTACTTGGCTACTCAGATACTTTGTATAATATACTTGTTGCACTTGTTCAGCTAATATGAATAGTTCATAAGTTTGTAGTCTCGATCTATACTTGACATCTATTAACTTGTATTGGTCATCATATCGAATCCCACTGACAGGATCAAACCAATAGCAATGAAGAATGAAGACATTGTTCCCTTGACCAACATAAACTAACTCCATAATCTTTTCTGTGAACCCATAATAGTCCAATTCATTATCACCGTATAGGTTGCCTCGACAACAAACTCTGCTGTTTATTGTAACTTTATGTTGTTCATAATCCCTGATGTGGAATCTGTAACTATTGACCATAATGCCACCGTACAATTTTATGGATTTGAAAGGACTATAACTTAAATATCTAATCTTAATATCATCAACTGCACCATCCTCCACTTGCTTTTTTAGCCACCTATAGAAGTCTCTATCTCGACATCTTAGTATCTTATCATCTATGATATTAGGTTCCGTGCTCCATATAAAATCTTCGAATCATCTAGAAATTAGAAGAATTAAAAATAGAAGATGATAAATTTTGATTTTATAGATGGTACGTATAAAATATTAAAACTTGTCAGAATGGCTCAACTTACTCGATATATGGCTCAAGTTCGATGCAGTTTACAAGAATATACATATGAATGATATGAATATCATTATCTGTCAGATAGTACTTACGTCATCCTCCAAATGGAGGACATAGATGTCGAAAAATGAATAAGCAATTATAATTATAATTATAATTTGAAATCTCATCATTTCTAGGTACCTGAGTATGTCTCGTTTGAAGGTGAGCCTCAAAATATAAAGAGACAAAATTTAAAATTTCCTCCACCATGCATGATTCGTAGATAGACCTCTCGACCCTTACCTTGTTCCTGACTTTCCTTTTTAAAAGCAACATACGCATTTTAAAAGAATACATCCACTTATATTGAACAAGCCCTCCAACTTTAGCTTCATATGATAAATGCATGAGAAGATATTCCATAATATCGAAAAATACTAGAGGAATTTTTTTTTCCAACTTACAAATAGTTTCTAGAATTAACAGCTCTGCATTTTCCATGGCTGATGCTCGTATATTAAATGCACAAAATTCTTGAAAATATAAATGAAGCTCGGCTAATAGTCCCTGTATTAGCTTCAGTAAAATATTTCGAAATGCCAAAGGCACTAGTCGCTGCATAAACACATGGCAATCGTGACTTTTTATCCTAAATATCTTCCCATTTGTATTGATGCAACAATCTATATTAGAGGCGTATCCATCAGGAAACTTAAGTTGTTTTATCCACTCACAAACTTTTTTCCCGCATCATCATCCAATACATATGTTGCCTTTGGTTTTCTGACCTTATTACTATCAAAACCAACTCCAAGCTCGGACGTTTGCTTATTAACTTCAAATCTTCTCTAACATTTGCATTGTCCTTGGTCTTACCCTTCATATCCATAATAGTATTGAAAAGATTATCAAATACGTTTTTCTTAACATGTATGATGTCTAAATTATGCCTTAGCACATTGGTTGACCAGTAAGGCAACTCCCAGAAGATGCTCTTTTTTACCAAATTGTGGTTGTTACCAAATCCCGGTTATTTTTGTGGCCTTGCTAGTAACCTGAATGTGACCTCGTTGATCTGATTGACTTGCTCGAAAACAACTTCAGTATCGAAACGTATAGGGGGCATCGACTTTACCTCCCTCTATCTCGTAAAAGAATTTCGTTAACAAGAAAAGGATGTTCTAGTGGCAGAAATTGTCGATGAACCAACTACACTTTTTACTGTACCTTAAGACAATGGAACAAGTATTTTTCATATAGTATGGACAAGCTAAGTTTTCATGAGTACTCCATCCACTCAACATTCCATAAGCAGGAAAGTCACTTATTGTCCAAAGCAATGCTGCCCTCATCATGAAATTTTGCTTCTTCTATGCGTCGAATGTGTCCACATGTTCATCCCATAATAGCTTCAACTCATCGATCAGAGGTCTTAGATACACGTCCAGACTCTTGCCGGGTGATTTTGGTCCAGACATGTTAGAGCAAGGAACATATACTCCCTTCTCATACACATGCTTGGTGGAAGATTGTATGGAGTGATGAACGTAGGTCAGCATGAGTATGTTGAATTAGATAATGAATTAAACCCATCAGTACAAAGTATGAGCCTGACATTTCTGATTTCATTAGCAAATACATGATATGAACCGTTAAATATTTTCCATGCCTCAATGTCTGATGGATGCGTTATAAAGGACCTATGTTGACGGAGTCCAGAAGCATGCCAATGTATGTATTCTGCAGTGTGTTGTGACATGTACATGTGTCTTGTAAAAATTATCAGTAACCTTTCTGAATCAGGAAGCATGGTTTTTATTATGACAATCATTTGGTCATAACAACTCTCACTCATATTAAATTCTAATTTCAGATTTAATAGTTGAGTCATGATCGATAAGATCATACGTTTCTTGCAACCATCCCATAATGGCTCGTCTGTATTTTTAAGCAAGTCGTAAAATTTTTTAGCTAAAGGATTAGGCTCCTCTTCTATCTGATCGTCTTCTAAATCAACACCTCTTCCCAAAGCATCCATAATCATATTCATGTATGGATTTCTCTCTTCTGTGACACCGTTGTCCACCAAATTTCCAAAACTATTAGTGCCCCAAAGTTCCTCGCCATAGGCTATCCAATTCTCGTATTTAACCATAAAACTATTATTGTACAGATGTTGAGCTACCTAAAAAGTTTTCTTCCTTGAGCCATTTTTACACCTAGCACACGGATATAGAATATAGCGAGCAAAATCAAAGGCTATTGGATATTCATAAACGAATTGGATGAAGACATCGACTCCATCTTGTAATTCTTACTAGCTCTACCACTTAAATCCTTTTTACGATTTATCCAACTTCTATCGAGAAGCATGAGTACTGTAATTTTTCAATTTGAACAAAATAAAGTGAACATAATTATGTGGGTGCATGTTAGAGAAGTGGTTTTATGATGGCAGCAATCGCTAGTGGCAAGTTCTATCTAGATTTAGTAAGTTGTACGTGAATATAATTGGCTAAAACATCCCTCCAATTCTACATAAAGTTACTTAGATCAAAGTGTCTCTAATATTTTACCTTATTTCAGGAAGTGAATTGTAGTAGACATAAATCCTAAGTATTCTGTTCTCAATGCTCAAAAACACATTCAGAAATAAAGTGATTAGATACTAAGAAACTATCCAAAAAAAGGCAAAAAAAATTTGGGGATTTACCTTATTTTATTGGGTCTCGTTTCAAAGCCAACTTAAAACTAGCTTTCATTGTAAGGTTATGGAAAAAGATAACTTTTGATTTGATTGCAGTAAAGATAAATAACGGTTCATTATATTATGGTAAAAACAATTAAGCCAATACAACATCAATTAAATTAGTTCACCATTAACACTATTTCTAGTTGTTACAGAACTCTAGAGAAATTTAACAAAAGCTCATACACGTGAACTTAAGCACATCATATGCATCAATTAAAGTTTAAACGCCATACACATCAACAACATCTATTAACTTAATTCCAAAAAAAAGAGAGAAGCAGACCTTAGTGGACAATGTAGTTTGCAGAAAACTAAGGAAAAATAAGGTATGAAATGGAAGACAACTACGATGGTGAATCTTACTCTAACCTTGGTCTCAAAATCCTTAGTGAATTTCTGCTCTGGCAAACGCGAAATATGGATAGAACAAAATATTGAAAACCTTGTAATTTTGTGGGTTAAGATTCCATTGACAAACCTGATGAAATAGCTCACACCCCTCTAGATATTTCAGTGATTTTCGCCAACGGGGGAAGGAATGTCCACTGCGTAACTGAAAGTGAGGCTTATGATGATGAAATTGAAAGTTTAATTTTAAAGTAATTGAAAGTTTGAGCTTGAGCGAAAGCGGGAAGAGAGGAAAAGAAAATTTTTTGTGTGAAAATAAGAAAAGAAAGAGAGGAAAGTCAAATTATTTCATGAGTTGGATTGTCGAAAATACCCTCAAGTGTAATATAGCCTATGTTCACTTCATGAGTTGGCTTCTCAAAAATACCCTCAAGTGTAATATTTTTCCTCTCTTTTCCTTGATTTTAGCAATAGAAACCTTTTTTCTTCCTTCTTTTTCTCTCTTCGTCTCCAGCGTTTTCTTCTTCACTCTTCACTCTTTATTCATCTTTTTTTGTCATTTCTATTCTCATATTTTCTAACTTTTTTGGTTATGGTGTTCTTTGACAGGTTAAGTGTAAATGCCATCTAAATTAAGTAAACTTTAATCACGATATGATGTATAAAGTCACTTAACATTTCGTTACTCACGATCAAAAGTAATTGCAGTGTAAGGCAAAACAAAAGCAATAGAATATTGAAAATAAAAAGAGTTCTATCATTATAGAGAATATGAATAATGTCTATTACGCATATATTTATCCAAAAAAATGGGAAAAAAAGCCAATATCTAAATAATATCAGTAAAGGAGTCTCCTATGAGGTCTTAGCAAGTCTTTTTCGAAGATGACGTGCAGAAGGTCCCAATGTTTCTCCCATTCTTTTAGATACCTAGTAACATAAGCATGAAATAAAGGGAAATAAGGGGAAGTCCCCATTGCATTTGTTGTCCTATCCCATGTTATGTTGGGATGGGACAACAATACAAAGAACAAGTTGTAACGAAGCCGCAACTCCTCCAACTTGTCCTGTAATTGTTCCAAGGTGAACTTTTTGGGCCCTTAGCTCATGCTCGAATGTATGCTTCTCTAGGTGGACTGCAGATCATCTTTATATACTGCAATATCCCAAGAGTAAACCAAGGGCAACATAGGTCGAATGATGTATCTGGAATTCCATTATAGAACATCTATGTACCTCAACTCATCGTCATCAGTCCAACGAACGTGCTTTATTTTTCTGTGTTTTTTTTTTTTTTTTTTTTTCCCAATAGCTTTGTCTTTCACAGGGATGATAAAGGGGCCAATATCACCATCACTTGAATCATTTCCAGATTGCTCATATCCCTCACTGTCAGACTACACAGAATTCATCTCCAACTCCCTTTGATCCTTATTATCCTTATCACCCGAATAAGTTATGATAGCCAGAGTACTAAAGAAATTTTGTACTAAAACTCTAGGCTTCTTTGGAACCTCAAATTTCTCCTCTGAATGTATTCCACTAGGTCCAATGCCATTAAAGGAGACTTTTTTAGAGGCCTTGCCCTTATCTACCTTAGCTGCAAAGGGAAAGGTTTTCTCAAGATTTTTGCAGGGTTTAGGCCCTGCATTTTTAATATAGCAAGAGGATTCCTCATATCCCAAATGGTGAAAATTGGCACAGTATTGTGACAGTCTTTCATATAATCAAAATCTTCAACAGCTCACCAGCATTTAAAATGCAAATCTCATTGGGGGCTTTTCTTTCAAGTCAATTTCAATGTACGTCCTAGCATAATCAAGATTTCATGGCATCATCTATTTTCAGTGATTCTCCAACCAATTCTCCAATGGTAAATAAGGCATGTTCATCAAATAAATGCAGTGGCGATCTAGAAAACCTCATTCATATCGGAGCAATATAATGGAAGGTTTTTGCTTGATATTGAAAGAAGGTGTCCATTTAAATAACCTCACAGGCAAATTATGAATGAAAATTTCATGTCGCAGCCACAATTTAGCATACTCATCAGCATTATCCAGAAACATCAACGCATGCTGTTGATCTAAAAAATGCACACAAACAGAGGGACACCCCAAACCACACAAATGATTTTGAATCGCCCCAAACTGAGGCCTTCCAAAGGAAAAATTACCAACTAAGGCGAATTGAAAAGGAGCAACAAGCTTCAAAACATCAGAGTGGGAAAACACTGCCATTCTAACACCATCGCAGCTACTGCGCTTGCCTATCTTAGGAGAATTTGGATTAAGGAAGTGCGACCCAAGACGAGAGGGAAGGCCACTACCAACTGTATCTACAAAACTTCGAGTAGGGCTAGCTCCATTTTGTCTCGCTAGAGTAGGGATGGAGCTAGATGGGGGATGACTTCCTTTTCCACAGTTGGGGGGCTATTCGCCACTAGAGACGATGGCAGTTTTGTAGGGGTAGGCAAAAGCTATCGCTGCTTCATGTCATCTAGATTTTAGGAAACCACAGGAACTGGAAAATCAGATTGCCGTCGGAAGGCGACGACTCCCACGCTCAGTCAGAAGCAAGCTACAATCAATCGAAAGTTTTGGAAAATTTTGAATATGCCTTTGGAAAGCCTATATGAATATGTAGTCTTGAACAAATTTCTTGTTTGATATGAAAAGGACTTTAATTTTGACGTTGGAAACTTTGTTGCTTCACTAACTTGCAAATATGAGCCTGAATTGGATATGAAGCTCTATTGTTTAATTGGTTTGTTATATTTTGTGGGATATATGTTTCTGTATGAACCTTTGGGGATGCCTTTGGGTAGGATTATGGGCTCAGGACTAACTAGGCAAGACGACCGATTCGACAATGGGCCGACGATGACTAGTCTACCTATTAGTAACTTTTGGTAATCCAATCTTTGAGGGGGCGACTAGAGATTAGCCAGGTCCCAAATTGGATTGGCACATAATCGATCGTGCCATTTGTTTCTATTTGTCCGAGTAGGCCACTTGGAGCCCGAAGGAATAAGGCTACTTTTTATGAATATTTGTTTTGATATGGGGAGTCTAAGGAAGGAGGACTTCCCATAGCTAATATGAAAAGAGTAAAGTTTTATTTCAATAAATTTTTTAACTTAAATCATGTGATTTTATAATTACTTTCTTTTCTTGATATTTGATACAGTAAATATGTAAATTTTCTTCTCCTTTTTCTGGAAATCAACTTAAGAATTAATTTATTTCCAAAATCTTTGTAATATGCCAATTTTATTGAAAATTCTAAATAAAAGATAAGTAGTATAGTATTCCTTGTTTTATACTAATTCTGATTTTTGAAAGTTTTTGTATTACTTCACTAAGTCATTTGGACTTACTTCGTTCTTTCATTCCATATTCCATATTCCAATTAGCACAAGGTTGGAGGCAAACGAATAGCTGCTTGGAGGGAGTTATGTAATTAGTGTATATAATTTTGCATTCTCGTACGAGTAATATGGCCTAGATGGCTTTTGTAGTAACTGATGCGTAATTTTGAAATATGCATTTATGTTAGGACTGTTGGGATAGGTTTGTATTATATTTGGCTTGTACTATGGGATTAGATGATATGTTAGTAGGAAGCTAGTACTCTGAATATCAATGTTTTGAGTACATTTATCTTTGGATATTAGATGAACTGTGGGTTTAAGCTTTTGTGCCTTAGCTTATAAATCACTAGTTATATATAATTTGCTTGGAAGCAAGTTACATGATGTTATGGCATACATAATGCCCATCTGAAC
>JACFYI010001423.1:348600-358746 GCA_014898755.1 Handroanthus guayacan | reverse complement strand
AGTAAGCTTAATAAACTCTGCTTATGACTTATTACAAAGTCGGGAAATCTATTAAACCTTTAACACTTATATACAAGGTAACTATGGATCCTCAAGTCAAACGACTAGTTCTATGCATTATCATAACCTAGAGAAAATTTCATTATTGTGGCTATCTTATAGATTTCTCTAATTGAATCTTCAATGAACTTGTCCTCTAATAAGTACCCGTTGATATGTACCAATATCGTCACATCGTTTGCCCGTTAAACAAGATAAATTCCAACTCCTTGGTATATAAATTATTAATGCAAATCTGTCTGAATTGAATATGTCCTCATGTTTTAGATTCTATAACTTGAAATATTTTGAGCATGACCATAGAAACTTGTTTCATGATTATCATCATATGCGTAACCAAATCCCATAGTCCATGTGATCTCGAGAACTTCATCCAAATGCATTCGTAGAAATAATATTACACATAAGATGAAGATGGCCATTTATAAACATATTGATAAAATAAGATTGTATCATCAAGGAATAGTTTATGAGCCAATTCAATTAGCTTTCAGGGTAGTACTCCAACAAAAGCATCAAGGTGACCAGAGACCGGTTGCTTTTCTATCTACCACCAATCATTAGTCTCTAGAATTGAAGCCATGCGTCCTAATGATCATTGTTTTTTTGGTGAAAACATCTTCAATGGCTTTATTTTGACCTCCATCCAATTTTTACACGATCTACTTTCAGCTCAAATCAATGTTCATGGTTCTATCCCGACCTCTTACTAATTGAAAAGTGGGGAGACACATTATAAGGGATAATTTAGTGGACATGTTAAAGTGAATTTAGAAGACACATTGAAGTGCACGTAGCCAGATATTGATCATCTGTGACTAAAGTGGGCTAGACTAATCTTTTTCACCAAAGGGAGGTAGACTGCGCCTCCATTCAGAGATCATCATGTCACTAGTGTCAAATAAGGAGCCCGTAGTTAGTTGCTTATTGATTAATGTTGAGTAAGAACCTTCAAAGAAATTGGGAAATCTTTTCCTTGCTTACTAGATAGAGTTAAAGTCACTTTTTTTTGGGTTAAGAAAACCCACGAAATCTATTACCACTGGATAATAGATTTAAGATTGAAAAATAATCATATTGCTTTGCACTCATTTGAAGGTTTAGATGATATTAATTAATTTCTAATAATTGAAACACCTCTTCACCTTTAATAGAATATAAAACATAATTAAAACTCAATTCAACAATTAAATCTAAGTATCAAAAAAAATAAAACTTGAAATATAATTAAGCGCAATTCAATAATTAAAAACAGAAAAGAATAAAACATAAATAAAAATCAAGGTAATCAGAATAAAAAAATTAAAATATAATTTAAACTTTTAATTAATTTGTGTTTCTAAAATAAAATAAATAAATAAATATATGAAAGGGTGCCTTCATAAAGTCACAATTTTAAATTGTCACACTCCTTATTTTAAATGATGTCACCCTTAATATAAATTCATGTCTCCTATAGTGTGTTTACATTTCTATAAGTATGTCTTCATTTATTTTGAAAGAGATATACAAAAGTTCTAGACATCCCATCTCTTCCCAACTAGTTTTTCTACACTCTTATCACTCCTTCAAAAGTTCTATAATTTGTTTAAGCATTTTTTCCTATCAAATAAAGCGATTGTGAGATTATTAAATTCGTGGAGATTTTTGTTTGAGTACACATCAAAAATTTCTAAAAGTTGATTGTATATTAGGAGTAGACGTCAGTTCTATTTGCACTTGGGTAGTGACAAAATTCTACTCCAAAACAAGCATAATTTTCACATACCTTGAACCAGGTTTTTAGTTTAATTTTTCCTTCTTACAATTATAATTTTTGATATTATTTATTGTGTTTAGTGTGCGTTTGGTATTTTTTTTCTAACAATTTTAGAGTAGAATTAATGCACACTCTAAAAGATTGTTAATCATATTACTTAGTATGGCTTGGACAGTGGATATCTATAGGTTGGTGTGGGCGATATGTTTTAGTATTCATGTTTTACAAATTTTAACCAAGGTATATATGTATATATGGAACCTATACTTGATTTCCTTTTTATGTCCTATAGTCTTCTATCATAGCAAATGGAGTTAGGGTATCACAATAGAATGTCATTTGGTTTAAACTTAAGGCAATTAGTTTAATAAACATGGAGAAAATGAAATGGGAACACAAAATACAAATAACAATCTATTCATGTGGAGAGGATGAACTCAAATTAAAAGTGAAAACTATTACAAGAGAGATTAGGTGACGACAAGCCCAAGCAAATTCAAAAGACATTTTCTTACTTTTACAAATGACTTTTCTAGAAATTGTTATTGTTATGCTATTAGAACCAAGGATGAAGTGCTCCATATGATTAAAACATACGAAAATGAGGTTGAAAATGAACAAGATAGGAAAATTAAAGTTCCAATATCAGATCAAGGGGGTGAGATAATCCATCAAGTCACGGCTCTGTACTCTCCTCAAACTGATGGAGTAGCAGAGCACAAAAATAGAACACTGATTGACATGGTTAACTTGATGTTGTGTATTTCCAATTTATCTAATAATTCTTGGGTAGAAGCCATTTCTTCTGCATGTTATATATTGAATAGAATTCTTTATAAGATATATGATAAGTTTCCGTTTCGACTTTGGCAAAACCATAAGCCTAGTATTAAATATTTTAGAATGTTAGGGTGGTAAGCCAAAGTAAAGATTCCAAAAATTAAAAGAAATAAGATAGGACCAAAAATTATTGATGGTGTGTCGGCTGAATATTTTCTAAATAGTCCTACTTATAATGGTTTTATTATAAAGTCTACTATTGATGATATTCATTTGAATATTGTTATGGAATCAAGAGATGGATTCTGTTGAATTATATTTCCTATAAAAAGTAAATAGAAGTTTCTTATATGCCTCATAGCAATATTTCAAATGCAAGTGGAAGTGGAAAAGTAAACAAAAGTGTGGAGTGGCCTTCTATTAGAAGGTTTATAGTACAAAATCAAAAACACAAAGTGCGTAAACTTATTAAGTCTTTCTATGTCTTAAAACAAGCACCAAAGTAGTGGCACGAAAAAGTTTGACCAAAGTACTTTATCAAATAGTTTAGCAACTAATGATTTTGATAAATGTGTATAGTAAAATCATGAGTTTGTGCTATATGTTGATGATACTTTAACCTTTGACACTAATATAGATGAAGTAATAGAAACTATGTCTCCACTATATGAAAACTTTGATGTAAAGGACTTAGATGAAGCTGATGTAATTTTTGGAATAAAAGTGATCAAATCTCAAGAAGGAATAAAAGTCACCTAATCATATTACATTGAAAAGACTTTGAAGAAGTTTGATAAGTTTGATTGTAGACCAATAAGTATATCTTATGATCCTTCTATCAAACTCAAGAAAAAATAATGGTGATCCTATTGTTCAACTTAAATATTTCCAAATTATAAGAGTCTTAAATGTATTTATCCAACTTTGCTAGACCAGATATTCCTTAAGTTGTTAGGATACTTAGTAGATACACTAGTAAGTCAGATACTAGTAACTGGAGTGCCTTAGAGAGAGTGTTGATGTATTTAAAATGTACAATATAAATTATAGAATACATTATTTAGAGTATCCTATAGTGGTACTAAATGTGTCTCTGATTTCAAATAAAACCAAAGCCATAATTGGTCATGTGTTCATTCTTGGTGGAACAGTGATATCTTAGGAATCTTCCAAGCGAACATGCATTTCTCCGTAATTTATGAAAATCAAGGTAATACTACTTGATACTACTAGCCAAAAAGCAGAATAACTTAAAAGATTGTTCACAAACCATTTTTCAGTGAAAAAACTATTGTTGATAGTTTCTATTCGCTATGGTAGCCAATTAGGTATAGCAAGGCTAAACAAAAGAATTCCAATGAGCAGAAGAGACACTTACGTTCGATACAAAACAGGGTACCTCGTAACTAATATAATTATTTTCTTAAACTATATTTTTGTACATTGTGGATCCTTTAACAAAAGGGCTTGCGAGAATGCAAGTTCAAGAATTTGTAAAGAAGACAGAAATGAAGTCTGTAAATGAGTCATCAACAATAGCAACCTAACCTTACTTATTGGAGATTCTGATATGAAAGTTCAATGAGTAAGAGCAAACTGTATGGATGACTAAATAGCACAATAAATTTTTTTCCCATCCCGAGTTATAGATAAGTGCTGTAATGCAACATTAAAGATTCAGCAAATTGCTCTTAATGAGTTCACAGCTAATGCCTAGGGTATTGTGCTACAAAATACCCTTGAAGAATAACTCACCTATGCGAATGTGATTATAGAGTCGCAATCTATAAGAGTTGGACTTATCTCTAGAGCACTTGTGAAACAAGATACTAGTGCACACAATTATTATGTTACCCTGATAGAACTTGAGAAATCTTATACTATGTGTATAACTTACTAAAATTTGTATTAGAAAATTCAAATTCAGGACTCGTGGTCACTATGAATTCTGTAAATGGAAGCTTGTTAAGTGAAAGTTAAAGTCCACAAGATGCTTTAATCCATTGCATAGTAAGGGACTCTCTTTGTTGTAATTTTGTTTTGGGGAAAATGGCATTTTTAGTTCCACATCTTTGGGCAAATTCAATTTCTGGTTCCATCCCTTTCATAATATCCAAATTTGGTCCCACAACTTCTGTAACCATTGCAATATAAGTCCCGCCATCTATTTATTGACGGAAATGATTGGCTGCCGTTAGTTTTTTGATTTTGGAGGCAAGTGCTCATGTGCCAACATAAAAAAAAATTGGAAAAAAAAGAGCAACGAAGAGGTAAAAAGGAGGGAGAAATTGTATTATGGAGGTAAAACCCTAAAATTTTTATAATAGTTCTTATCTTCTCTCACAATCTCCCTCTGAAATTTTTGAAGCCAAAACAGAATCAAAGTGAAATTCCATCGGTGTTTGGAAATTAATAGTGTCCATGGCTACTCTATGGCCCCCTCATCTAGTTGATGCAACTCCAATTCCATATGGTATGTTTTTTTCTTTATTCTCAATTTATTCCATTCATTGAAGTTTGTGTTGGGGGTTTAGGGCTTTTCCTGATGTTTCTTGTTATTTGATGAGTTTGGTGTGTGTTGTGGTGGCCCCTCTATCCCAATGTGTTAATGCTTTTTGGGTGCTGTGGGTGAAAGTTTGTGTTGGCATGGACCTCTCCAAAAAATTAATTGTTTATGTTGTGTTGTTTATTGGTTATATAGTGGGGACAATTGCTGAAACTCTCTTGTTTTGTTATGCTTTGGATTAAAAAAAATTGCTTCTTTATTGCTATTGTTGCTGTTGGAAGATTCCTCTTCTTTAACTATCATATTTTTATTTGTTTAGTTACTATGTACAAGTGATTTACTTAAATTTTTTAATCAAAAATGAATTATAATATTGATGTTCAGGTAAAAGTGGATTTATGACCATAAAACTGCACCATGGGGATAGCTTTATTCATGTGCCTCATGCACATTCTGAGAGAAGTGCCACCTCTGCCTTTGACTATATTTGTTTGGAAACCATTTCTATGAAAAAATTGAATGCATTTGCATGGCAACTAGGACTTAGGGGAAAGAAATTTTTTTTCAGAATTGATAGACACAATAGTTTAGGGAAGTGTCGTTTGAAACTAATTTGGTTCAGTTTTTGCTTGGGAATGGGATAGAAGTACATTTGTACATAGATTGTGAAGGTGTAAAACATACTGATGATGTGGTTGAGATTAATGTTGAGCTTGTGAGTCCTAATCTACAAAATGATGCGTTTGAGAATAATGTTGAACCTGTAAATTTTAATTTGCAAAATGATGGGATTGAAACAAATGTTAAGCAGCCTATGAGTGAAAACTTGGATAGGGAAGATAAAGAATTTGTAAGTTCAGATTTTAAGATAGTGATTACAATCTTGATATTGAAGATAGTATGAGTCTGATGATAACATGTTTGACCAAAATGTTGATAAAGAGACTAGGAGTGCTCACTGTGTCTTCTGAAACTGAAAGTGATGACCTTATGTCATCTAGAGATAACTTTGAAAGTGATGATGCTTCAGATTTGAGAATAAGGAGAAAAGCTACCTTATCTTTAATCCATCTGAAACCATTAACCCTTCTTTTGTCATTGGGATGATCTTGAGTAATAAAAAAAAAATTCAAAGAAGCTACACAATCTCATGCTATCATGACTGAAAGAAACTTGAAGATTACAAAAATGATAATAGGAAAATATATGCAAGGTGTATCAGTGAGGGCTATGAGTGGGGTATAAATGCTTGAAAAATTAAGAATGAAGCATCTTTTCAGATTAGAGAGTACAAATCTAACTATAAGTGTGCAACTTCATTCCCTATAAAAAATTTGAAATCCAAATGGACATCAAAAAAATTTGAGGAATCATTCAGATCTGATCCTAAAAGCGTAGTTAAAGGCTTTAGAAATGATGTGATTAAAGTGGTGAGGTATCAAGTCTCCAAATATCAGGCATACAGGGCAAAGAAAGAAGCATACAGAGCAATAAAGGGTGATCATAATGAACAATATAGTAAACTGTGGGATTATGCTAAGGCTTTGAGATCAGGGAACCCTGGATCTACTATGGTCATTCGTTTGAGTGCAGCGACTGTACCAAGTGCTCCAAAAAAATTTGAGAAGATATATGTGTGTTTGATTGCCCTAAAAAGGTTTTTTTTTCTTTTTTTTTTCGCTGCCTGTAGGCCCATGATAGGTGTGGATGGGCGCCACTTTAAGGGTCCACATGGTAAAGTCTTACTTTGTGCAGTGTCTATTGATCCAAATAATGATTTGTTCCTAATTACGTATGCTATAGTGTGTAGTGAAACAAGAGTTAATTGAGAATGGTTCTTAAGCTTTTTAAAGGAATACTTAAATATAGAAATGGATTATGCTCTTACATTTATTTCAGATAAACAAAAGGGTCTTATTCTTGCTTTTGAGACTGTGTTTCTAGGTGCTGACAACAGATTTTGTGTGAGGCACTTTCATAGAAACGTGAAGGTTGTAGGTTTTAAAGGCTTGGCCTTTGAAAGAGCTTTGTGGAAAGTTGCAAAAGCGACAATAGTTTCTGAATTTAATCAAAGAATGAAGGGATTGGTGAACTTGATCTAGCTAGCTTGGAATGGTTAAGATAAGCCACTTTCCCAGTGGTCCAGGTCACACTTCAAGTCATTTCCTAAGTGTGATATTTTGTTAAACAATGTGTCTGAAGCTTTTAATAGCAACATTTTAGATGCAAAAGAAAAGCTAATTCTGATAATGCTTGAATGGTTGAGACAATATCTCATGAGTAGGATGCAAGAAAATAGGGATAAATGTGAGAGAAAATAGGAAGGGAAAAAAATTTATTTTAAAATCAAAAAATTTTTGAACAAAAACATGAACAGAGCAGATGATTGTATCTCAGTAAAGTCAAATAATGGGCCTCATGAAATTTCTTGTTATGATGGGTTAAGGTACTCAATTGACCTAAAAGCACACACATGTTTATGTAGAAAGTGAGAACTTTCTGGCATTCCATGTAAGCATGGCATGAGTGCCATTTGCGACCAGGTTTTGGATCCAAAAGATTTTGTCCATCCTTGTTATCACGTTGAGACATTTAATAATGTCTATTATCCTAAAATTACTCCACCGAATGGTCCAAACAATGGGAGAAAATTGGTTACATATCACCTCTGCCACCAAACTTTGGGAAGAAGAAAGGGAGACCAGCTAGCGCCTGGAGAATGGAGCTAGATGAGCCAAGAAATAAGAAAAGAACGAAACAAGGAGGTGAGAGTATCCAGAGAATGAAAAGGCAACAGAACACTATGACTTGCAAATTCTATGGATATAAAGGACACAACAAAAGGAGATGTACCTGGAAAAAGTTTGCAGAAGAGTTTCCAAGTGATAAACGCATATCAGTGGCTCAAGGATAGAATGAGCCACAAAACAATCAAGCTACCCCACATAATAATCTAGAGAACAATACACAACAATAAAAGGAGCCACAGAACAATCAAGCTGCCCCACATAATGATCCAGAGAACAATACACAACAATAAGAGGAGATGACACAAAATGAAAGCATCCCACCATTGAGCCAAGATGATCAGCTTGCTATGCACTTCATAGACTAGGAAACTCAACAAAAGTTGGGGAAGAAACTCATTGCAGGCGTACTTTTTTATTTCTCTTTATGATTGCGTATGTCTTACTGAAAAGTCTAATAGGATTTGTTTGACTTGAATAGGCAAGGAAAAGGGTTGTGTTTAATGAATTAGGAAGAATTGAAAAACAAGACAAGGATGGCTCTGATGCCCTCACAGATATTGTAAGTTCTCATTTTAGTTCTATAATTAAATTATATTTTATTCAAATTACACTATGTTTTTTTTTTTTTTTTTATTGAACTGATATAGGTACCACAGCAAGATTCTGTGAACATTAGAGTGCCTCCACATATGGCATTTCATCTAATAGAGCATGTGAGGAGCCTCGAAAGTCAAGCTATGGTTGGATCAAGCTCTTTTCCTATTATTGTGAAAGATGGAAGGAAATATGTGACCATGTCAAATTTGGGTGTAGCCTCATCTCAGGCTATTCAAAAGAAAAGAGTTGGGAAGAAGAAAGCTGGATTTTTTTAAAGCATCTTTTCACATTATGTCATTTTTTTTTAAAAACATAGCTGCTTGTGGCAAAAATTGATACATGTGGAGTTAATTTCTATGTGGTGCTACCTGTTCGGAACTTTGGATAGAAATTGTGGATAAGTTTTTGGATGATACTGGTGCTGCGCTTGTGAATGGGATGTAAAGTTGAATTCTAATTTTTTTTTTCTTCTTTTTATGTGAGTTGAAACTTTGGATCTGGAATTCTGTGGTTCTTTTTGGGGATAAATGTGCAGAAAGACAAGCTATGTCCAGGGTATTTTTTTGTAGCTTCTTGTTGGTTGTAAATTTCCTTAGATATGAGCTATTTTGTGGAAATGAAAGCAAACATTTGGGTAAGGCAAACCATCGAATTAGTGTGTTATTATTATGCGCCAGTTTGGTTTCTACATTGTTTGTTTACAGCAGCAATTTTATACCACATCACACTCAACATCAAGGAAAATTTGCATTGCACTGATCTGATATCGAGTTCCTCATTTTAGCTTTAAGACAAAAATTTGGCTAACATTACTTGAAGACAAAAATACAAAACATATTTTCATTCATTTGATAACAACCATTCTAACTTTCATTACAAAACACAAAGCAAAATATTACACCAACAACCACTAACTTCATTTCAAGCCACTAATAACACCAATTACACTAAGTAAAATGGAGATAAAGGGATCACATGCACAGAAAAAATTCTATTCCAATTTCCAGATTTCTTCTAACTTTTGTGGAATTCACCTTGAGCCTTTCCATGCCATAATGAATAAAGAAACGATAGCCAACAAGAAAGAGATTCTCGTCCTCCAATGTACGTTTGCTAATTCTTCCTTCAATTTGAAATTTTCATCCTCTAAAATATTGATTTTACACAACAATCCAGGAATTATAATTTTTTTCCCGTGGGCACATTGGACTATCTTTCTAGGCAAAAAAATCACAACCAATCCCTTTCATTGAATTAGCACATACCATGTGACACCCCAAGAATTCCCCTAAAATAAAAATTTTGAATCATCAATGTATTGAAAATTTATTGATTTCAAAATCAAACGTCATTTTAAAACCAAAACCCGTTTTGTGCATCCGAAAAATTTTCAAGCCGACACATTTCAATTCCTCATTATTTTTGACCCAAAAATAAGCCCAAATGATCCACGAAATAAGCCCAATACATAGCCACTATTGTTGATCAAAATAAACAACAATTGAAATTAAAAAAATAAAAGAAAAAGAAAAGGAAATCTGAAACCAAGAGGGCAGCCGGCAGCAGCTTCTGCAGCAGCCATGGATGGGATTTTTGATCCTATCCATCCATCCTCCATAGTCACAAACCACCCTATCTACCTCCCCTAAAGTTGGAAATTATCTAGAGGGGTCTAAACTTATTGATTTAATTAT
>JACFYI010001423.1:322575-348500 GCA_014898755.1 Handroanthus guayacan | reverse complement strand
TCTTGAGTCCATATCCAATCATTCTAAATGTAACACAAAGTTTCAAAACGTAATTCCACTAGTCCATAGTCCAATTTCCGAAACAATCAATTGATTTATTACGTTTGGCCTATTTGAAATGTTATTTGATATTGTTGGCCATAAAACGATAAAACGTTATGCCTCACCGGCTTATTGGTTTATTGAATGTCCGTTTCTTTTCTAAGCCAAATGAATGAATGAATGTGGGCCCTAGGGAGTTTCTTCGGGACCGAACTTGGATAATATCGGATTGTCGACTAAGACTTTCGAAATTCCTGTTTGTCGGGTAGTTCAAATGAATTCTGGAGGTAGAATTCTGAAGCACTATCCTACGCACGTACGTCAGCTGTGCGTTTCGAATGAATGAGCTCCTTTGGGAGTTGGAGGGATAAGGCGAAATGTTTTTATTGAAGTTATAAGGGTGATAGACCTACCAAATAGCTTGTTTCAGCCTATTGACTCGAATGTGATAATTGTTTCAGATATGTATATATGAATATTGATCATTTTAAATGTCTTGACTTGATATCCAAATCACATTCTTGTCCTATCGTTTGTTATGCTCATGGTCTTTGAACTCTTATCTTCGTTCGCATACTATAAATTTTATTGGGTCAGTGGACTCATGACCCCATTTAACATGTAGGTTCTTGAACCGTAAGCGATTGAATGATTGATTGGAGCTCGATAGATTGTATAGCTTGGTTGGGATTATAAACCCTATTGTAATTTGGCTTAGTCTATCGTTTTTGGACTTAGTTCTATATTTGGTTAGATATCATATTTTGGACTTATGAAATGTATAGAACATGTATTGTATTGCTATGTTAGAGGCTCTATGTAAATTTTGGACAGATTGATATGTAGCTATACATTTTAGGAATTAGTTGGATCGTTTGATGGGTTTTATGAAATTTTGCCTGAATGATATTGATGCATTAAGTTTCTGATGATTTTGGAATGATTATCCATCCGCGAGTAGCACTTCGGATCTCGAGGAGAAATGCCCCTGAAATCTGGGGCATTACACACCATGAACCTTCGATTGGGATTATCATTAGTCCATGAAGTTCTCCTTATAGCTAGATTACCATATTAGCAAAAGACTCCACCTTGTCTTGTTGAAAAGGAAGACCTCATGCCAAAAATTATGGTGGAAACTTGATAGAAGAAATGGTTGGAAAGAAGAAAAAATGAGAAGGTAAAAAATGGTGGGAAGTAAGGTTAAAAATGGTGGGGCTAGTTGTTCTCTCCAAAAATAGGTCTAAAAAACCATCTTCCTCCAAAAATTAGAGGGCTAACGGAGATAGTCATGTGCAGCTAATTATTTCCATCAATAAATAGACAGCAAGACTTATATTGCAATGGTTACAAAAGTTACAGGACCAAATTTGGATATTTTGAAATGGATGGGACCAGAAATTGAATTCACCCAAAGATGTGGGACTAAAATTGTGATTTTTTCTTTTGTTTTGTTTTGAACCATGTAGGAAAATTTTAATTAATTTGTGTTTCTAAAATAAAATAGAAGACAAATATGTGAAAATAAAGTCACTTTTTTAAGTTTAAATAATTCACACCCCTTATTTTGAATAAGTAATTTAATTCATCTCTTCTTAAGGGGACTTGTATTTCTGTAAGTATGTCTTTATATATTTTGAAATAGATATATAAAAGGTCTAGATATCCCTTCTGTTCCTAACAATCTTTTCTACACCTTTTTATCGTTCCTTCAGAAGTTCTGCAAATTGTTTAAACATTTCTACCTTTCAAATAAAGCGATTGTGGGATTATTAAGTTCATTGATATTCTTATTCAAGTATATATCAAGAATTTCTAAACGTTTATTATGTCTTGTGAGTAAACATTGGTTTTGTTTTCACTTGGACAATGGTGAAATTCTACTATAAAGAAAGCACAATTTTTCGCGTTCCTTGAACGGGCTTTTCCTTTACTTTTCCCTTCTTAAAATCATATGATTTGATATTATTTATTGTGTTTAGTGTGTGTTTAAACACAATTCAATAATTAAATTAAAAAAGAATAAATCATAATAAAAATCAAGGTAACCCAAAAAAATTTACAACATGATTTAAACTCTTTCAATAATTAAAAATGAAAAGAATAAAGCATAAATAAAAATCAAAGTACCAAAAAAAAATTTAAGACATAGTTTAAACTCAATCCAATAATTAAAAAAAAAAAAAAGAACAAAACATGAATAAAGTCAAAAGTACCCAAAATCAATTTCTTATTCAATTCATATCCAAATCACTTGAATTCATGTAAATCAAACAGCATGTGGGTCACTTTCAAGAAACAAATGAAACACCACAAATTTAGCTATCATTCGTGTGCTTCATTTTCCACCCAAGATACGCTTTAACAAATAGTTTCAAACTCTTTTTTTGGAACCCTTTTTCTTCACAGCCATAGTCATTTCCAAGAAACAAATCGAACACCATAAATTTAGCTATTATTCTTATGCTTCATTTCTCATCCAACACATGCTAGAACAAATAGCTTTGAACCTCTTTTTAGAACACTTTCTCTCCACCACCATAGCCATTTCCACTTTGCTTCTCTTTTCCTCAAAGTACTTTTCCAATTTCTTTTTGGCTATGTAGAACATCTTACAAAAAGATAATAAGGTGTAAATACAATGTGGAAATATGAAAAAGCCCTCTTCACCATACCTCAAGATCTAGCCTATGAAATTAAATTAATAATTAATCTAATTAGAATAATTTGACTCTTCCAATTACTCTATCCAAGAAGACCTACTTTGACTTTAGTCAAATATTTTGACTTTTAATCAAAATTCTTCTTCCTTAGTCTAAATCTAAATCAGGCAATTTTCTCTATTCCAATTAGAGAATCTCCATTAAATTTATTCGTGACTTATTCAAGGAAGGCGTGTGACTCATTAGGTCCATCAATTAATTAGACATGGGCTTGTAACTTTTGCGATTTTTGATTAATTAAGACACTTTAATTAATCACTCATAAAATTAATATCTACTAATTAAAAATTACCCAATCACCATAGTCGATGTCCGACCACAAGCTTATGGAACCCAATTCATTGGTGAATTAATTATTGTGTAACCTCACCTACTTATGCGTACCATACAAATACGATCCCTCCATTTTTCATCTCCCGATTATGGCCTAGGGTTAAGATATTTTCGACATCCCTAGTAGTCCAATAACTATGCCTCTATTCTTAATGATCAATTCATTTGTAAAACTCCTTTCCAAATCGACACACTTCATTGTGCAATGATTTTTTTTAATTGAATTATCATAGAAAATAGAGGAGATATTCTCGTTCATCAAGGCAAGAAATAGTTCCTGTTTTGGAACTCACAAACTTCTATGCTTAGATAACTTGTACCCAACATGCATCTCATGCAACCCACTCGAAAAAGTGGTCCAGACACATATCAAAGAAGAAGGACCTACTATAAGGTTACCGTAGTCCCTCAAGTCTAACGACTAATAATATGTATTATCGTAAGATAGAGAATATTCCATTACCGAATGTCACTACGACTATCTCATGAATTTCTCTATATCGGGTCTTCAGTGAGCTTGTTCTCTAACAAACACCTACTAACGTGCACGTACTAATGTGCACCGATATCCATTACACTAATTGTCCATGAAATAAGGCAATAACTCAACTCATTGAATTATACGTCATTAGTGCAAGTCTTTCCGAATCTAAACTGTCTCTGTGTTAAAGATTCTATGACATGGATTTGTTCAAGATCAAAGCATTTAGAGACTAATTTGATGATTACCATCATATGCATGACCTAGTCTCATAACTTTATTAATCTAGAGGACTTCTTTTATATTTATTGTTGATAAGAAAATTTAAGATAATATGAAGAAGATGGCCATTTTATTCACATTGAAAAAAGAAGATCGTCTGTATAAAAGCAGTCTTACAAGCCAAATCTAATTGGCCGCAAGGTATTACTCTATCAATTGAGAGAGAGAGAGAGAGAGAGAGAATGAGTGAGTGAGAATGGAACATTAAGAAATGAAATACAAATGCAATTACATGTGAAATAGTGTTGGAATTCATGCTAGATGAAGTGAAAATTGGAGCCATTTGTGGATTTATACCTTATCTTTGACATGTCAAATAGAATTGTCTCATAGGGGGTTTGTATTTAGATAACTTTTCTGCCTAAAACTTGCCCACTGCGCAACCTAGCGATCCTAACGACTAGTCAGCCTCTGCAAAATTCACCAGACAAGTATTTAGATTTTTCAGAGTTTGAGAGAATAATTGAACACACGTAGTGCACACACAAGCATAAATAAGCACAATAATTTACAAAAGGAACTCCCACCTTGCATTTATTCCTCAATTTCGAATACAAGGGTCAAGGCCTTTACACGACACCCAATTTTTCCTCTAAGGAACCACACACACACACATGCATGTTTTTGAGTTGTGAGGTAGTTGGCATATTCATAGGCACTAACAATAAGTCCTAATCTAATTAGAATTAATGTTCATAATAGATAAAGTCTACAACTATAAGGAAAATCAAATCCTACCAAAGATAGGACTTCTACGCTAATTTGTTTCCCTATCACCCGTATGTTGGAGAATCCTTGTCCTACTACGAGTCTTTCATGATTCATCTTTGGTTAAATCCAGCCACAAGCTCACTTTGCTACTAATCGGCAAATGTCCATCAACGTGCATACACTGGGCTCCTGCCCACTATGCGTACTACTTAAGCACAATCTAATATTCTTCCACACAATGCGACGCTCATTGTGTCCATGTCCATTCTTATTCTTGGCTTTTGTCTTTTTACTAGATACAATACCTATCAGTCCTTCCCGATATTCCCATTGTTCGTGCTTATGTCCTTACCAAATGGTGCAGATACCATTGCACGTATAGCCCGTCAGGTTGCCTAAACATTGGCACACTTTGCAAGTACCCACAAGCTTCCACTACCACAATCCTTTAGCTAACCTTAATTTGACATGTCAACAATCCACAACTTAATATTTGTGTTGCCAAGCCGACACATATTGCCCATTAACATGTGAACCCGCCATATTAAAGTCACCTGACATCAAAAGGGGGTAACAAATAAGTAGAAGAATTATGGTTTTTATAGGAAATTGAGGGTAATTCAATTTATATCAACGTTCCCTAATGTTTTAGCTTTGTGCATTGGATATAAGTTTGAAGTGGTCATTGGCCACTCCATAATTTAAAATAATAATTAATTATACACTTCACATTCACATGCGACATGACACCAGTTTTTTATATGGAATTAGTAACTATAAATTAATAAATTACTTCTAGTTATACTTATTTCATGTAATTTACTCTAACATAATGCTTTGTAAATTCTTCACCAGCTTTTAAGCTCTGGGTTAGGGTTAGAAGAGGTAAAGAAATATTTAATCAATTGCACATATATTTGGAAAAGTAATTCATTATGGAGAAATGTTAGTTAAGTTATCGCACCAAAATTTTAAGGTGTGAAATTAAATTATTTCATTAAAATTTTCTCAATCTTGGTGGCACAGATATTTGTAGGTTATAGAATTTAAATTGATAATCAGTATTTTTCCATTGCCTTCATTCTTTTGCTTTGTTTAAAAAACTATAGGGAAATGAATTCTAAAACCCCCCACTCTCTTTCTTGCTCTCTTCAGCTACAAAAATTGAGTATGGGTTTTACTTGAGAGTATTACTTGAGAGGGATACGTATTAAGTATGCATCTTGGATTTACTAACTTTATATTTTTCATAGCATCAAAGGTTTTATTGTTATCTTATGCTTTTTTTCTTTTGATTAGTTTTTTGTTTTGAATTAGCTACTCAAATCAATAATTTTGCTTGTCGAAGGCTATACTTGCGCGCTTATATCAAGCAACTAGTGGATCATAACAAAAAGATAAAGAACAAACAAATTTGAAAAGTTTGAATATGTGGTGAATCCATGATGTCTGGACAAAATAATATGCTTTATGGAAGTCATTGACATTGTGATAAAAATATTGTAGCACAATATGAAAAACACATCCCTTCTAGAGAAGGAATGTCCAATAATATACATGCTTCTAGCATCTTTCCTACTCAACGAATCTTAAACCACTTTTTGAGGTTATCAAATATACCAAATTCACCATGGGAACTACAACCAATACCTAATTGTACGTATTGTATTGAGCATTGATTCTATAAAAAGCCACCTGGCTTCTATTGCAACAACGTGAATTACCATTAGCAACCTAATATTTTATCACCTTTTTTTCTTGTGTTGATACATCAAATCTTCTGGTTGTTTTCATAGAAGGGTAAGAACATACAATAACAACCTTGTATTGCTCCTATGAGAATGCAAATAGATACAAAATACTGTTGGAACCACCAAGAAATTTACACATGAAAAGTTAGCAATCAAGTTACTCATAAGCATAAACCATTCAATTTAGCAACTAAATTACTTAAATGATTGCAATTATTCTTTCTTGGCGCAGCTAATGGCATAGGCACTACAACTATGAAAAGATATGATCTAGAGCTCGATATTGTCAATCTTATTTCAAAAGCTCTTGCAAACAATCCATTCGAGTACTTAAATGACTACGAACTTGGGATGACCTAGAAAATTGTTGTATTATCCTACTATGTGATCCCAAATTAAATTTGAAGACATACAATTTGCCAACAGAAGAATAGGTGACAACAATATAGGATGAAACAAATAATAACTATCAAAATACATTCAAATTATATACACAAGGTGGTCAAAGTCGTATAATTCATTATCACTATAGTTATTATGACCCATTGCAATACCCTTTATTATTACCTCATGGCAAATTAAGTTGGCATAGTGGTACAATCAAAAAAGGGAAAATCATATTGTAAAGGCCAATATCTCATAAATCCAACATTAGGCCAATTAGGCAAGGACATATTGCAAGTTGAAATAAAAGGTATTCAATCATTTATCCTACAAATTCATGTAATAAAAATAATTTGCTTTTTGCTTTTCCTATTGTACAACACACATATAAACAAATTGTAACACCTTTTTTTCTGCATAGTATAGAGCAAAGCAAAAGAAGAAGAAAAAGTATCTTGTGTCCAGAGTACACATTTTACAAAACCCAAATAAGAGATGGTGAGTTTTGTTGCATTATTCACTCTAACGAGTTAGGACAACATACATTAGTGATCCTTACATCAAAGTGGAAACTAATAGTTTAGACTTCTCCAAATAAAAACAACAATTTGATGCTCGAACAGAAACTATGCAACAATTAGTTGACAGTTTAGCAATCGATAGGCTCAATGACCTGCAAAAATATGTAAGTGCATTGTTTCTCTATCTTCTTTTATATTGGTGGTCCTAGTGATACGATAAAGCATTGTGTCAATGCACTGGCTTTGGTACAAAGATTTGGAAAATCAGATCTCTTTATAATAGTGCCTTGTAATCCAAACTAGAAAGAAATCAAAGAAAACCTAACACTGACTGAAGAATCACAAGATAGAGTAGATTTAATAGCTCACATCTTGTAAGCAAAACTTTAAGAAATGTAAGATGAGATAGTTAAAAAGAAAATTTTTGGAGAACTAGCTGCTTATGTGCATGTCTTGAATATAAAAAAAGAGGTCTACCACATGCTTATTAGTTAATCACCCTTAATGATAGTTAGTAGCTTACTTCCCCTGATACATATGATAAAATTATATGTGCTGAATTTTCAAATGAATCACATGATACACGGGCCACGTCGAGATGTGAACCCTACATATGTGTGGATGAAAGAGGGAAAACACAATGTAATTGCACATGGTAAAAATTCATACCCCAATTATAGAAGACGTGATACAAGAAGAAAAGCCGTTGTACGGGGTATGACTATGGACAATAGTTATATAGTTCCATATTACCCATACTTACTTGCAAAGGTTGATTGTTACATAAATATAGAGTCTGTTTTTTATGTAAAGCTTGCAAAGTACTTATATAAGTACATGTATAATGGACATGATAGAATATCATACAATATAGTCCGATCATCATTTGTAATAATTGGTAAAATTAAAGAATATCAAAAGGGCTATTGGACATCAACCATAGAAGCATATTGGAGGATATTTAGTCTTAAAATTAAAATGAGTGAAATGCATCCTCTTGTGATAGTTTTACTAGTGTACTTACTAAATCAATAGCATATTATATTTGGAAAAAAAAAAAAAAAGCAGCAGATCAAATCTTATCAAATCCTTTCCTTGGAAAAACAATTTTTTGGGATGAATGCAGACGATTCTGATGCAAAACACCTTGATCTTCTATATAGAGAGTTTCAAGAACAATTTGTTTTGGAAGGAAAAAAGAAAAACAAAGAAAGTGAAAATTACACCAAAACAAAAAATTTTCAGTAAGCGTTAGTTGTTGTAGATCCTATTTAAGATTAACATTATTTCCTCAAAACTATGCTCATGAATGTAAGGGCGTCTTTATCTTACGAATACCTTCTTACAGTTAGAAACCAGCTTCATGTTCATTTTCATGTTACTGCATTATATAGAGGCCTTCTTGAATTAGATATATATATATATGTATACATATATATCCATAAGAATGTTTAAGAAGCTGCTAAATAGCATATACTTTTCAAGTTGCGAAGACTTTTTGCAATTATCTTAGTACATTTTTTCTCCGTCTAATCCTAAAGCACTTTGGAACAAATTTATGAAAATCCATCGAAGGAAAAAAGTTTAGATGTCAAAACTAAATGAAAAGCAAATATTGGCTTTTAAAGTTGTCATTCAAAAAGTAAATTCAAATCAACCTAGATCCGTTTTTATAGATAGACATGGTGGCACTGGAAAAATATTTTGGTATGGAACATTATTGCATAAATTAGATCGAAAGGATATATTACCTTGGCACACTACAAGAAAATTTAGTTTTAGCAACCAAATTCTTAGTGACCATGCTAAATTGGTTGCTGTACGTTAATATTTAGCAACCAAAAGTCAATTGGCCGCTACAATTGAGTTTTGTATAATCTTTTGCCACCAATGAAAAATTGGTAGCTATAAATGGTGGCTATAGAATTGTATTAACTTAGCGAGCAAGTTTTCAGTTTTCAGTGACAATTTTTCTTGGTTGTTGTAAATAAGTGCTAATAGCGACCAATTTAGCAACAAAACTTTGAATAGTTGCAATAGATCATTTAAGTTGACATCAGCAAACAATTAATTTGGTTGCTAGACATACAAGTATAGCAACAAGCTTAAATGGTTGCTAAGAGTATTTATAACAACTAAGCATGTACGTATAGCAACAAGCTTGTAATGGTTGTTGTAGATATACTTATAGCAACCCAATAAAAGAATTGTCACTGATTATTTTCAAATATATAGCTACAAGATTAGGCACATTGCACTCTGCCCTTTGAATTTTTCCATTATAAGAGTATATTTTAGTGCAAAATAGATTGGATCAATGATTTATAACTTACATATTTACCAAGGCATTTAGATTATCTCCAGAAAGTTTTGCAGGAAGCAATTTATCTGCTTACAGAATTGGCACCGCCACCAAAATATTTATAATGGCAGCTAATTCTATCGATAGCCTTTAAAAAAAAGGAAAAGGAAAAGGAAAACAAAACAAAAAGGAAAATTTGACAGTAAAAAAGGCAACAAAAGGTAGATATTTTTATATCAATCTTCATTCAAGCAAATTCCATAATTACATCTAATGTCTAAACTACAAATTTGTTCTCGGTATCTCTCATTTGTTGCGTTGGAGACTACTATAGCATAGCATCACATTTTTTCAAGGGATAAGATATGAAAAGAAATTCATATTATCTTTAAAAAATCTAAAAGCAAATGCTTGTTACACATTAAAGCAACAGAGTTGCATATCTTCTTTGAATCATGCCAGCAAAAGAATATGCTATGCCAAGAAGTTTTCATAGCTTTGTGGCATGCCTTCTTTCTCAATAATTTCTCAATTCTTAGGCTAACACTTATCAGTATAGTCAATGCTTTCTTAGGGAATTGGCAGATTCACTAAAAAGCATCAAAGCATCTGCTCACTGCGCGAACAACTTCAGCTCTATTAGGTGCAGGGTACTATTTTGTCACTGACTGACGCGATTGACTAGCAACAATAATTAGCTTACCTGCACACTTGGACTACTTTTTGCTGTTATGTTAGAACCTGCTCCAATGTCATCTGATCACCCAGGTCTTCTCTTGCCATCATCTGATGCTTGAAGATACGTCACAGCATCACCGCATTAATTCCGTTAGTTCAATGGCGACAAATTTTCGTAAATTAAAAATAACAAGTTGTACAGATCAGAGAACATAGATTTAAGTTTCACAAAACCATGGAAGCAAATTTCAACAAACTCTATCAAAAAAAGATCGAGCGAATGCAGAATTAAAGAATAAAACACACATAGACCAAGTGAAATTGCCAATTGGGGATGTGAGAATTGAGAGCTACCTTGGCTTCACCTTTGCAACATACAATTAGAATATGAAAAAATGGAAAATGTATCTTACCCATCGCAAGCTCGTGCTTGAATATGCTATTAAGATGCTTTATGACTTCTGCAGAATTGACAAATGATATAGCAATAAAATCAATACACTGAGCAATCCCAAAATCGATGTCCGACTAATCCTAAAGGAATAATGCTCCCAAAGTAATCTACATCAACAAAACCGGTACATTTCCTTCAGTGGCATTATACAAGAACAACATCTCCCATGGGATGGTTTAGATGAAAAATTACAATCAAACAGGTATGCTCATTTGTTCTAATGACAAAGCATTACAAAATAATGTGATTTACTAGAAATCATGAAGCTTTAAGTATAAATTTATATTCCAGGCTCTAAAAGCAAAAGTAAGGAGCAAAGAAAAGTTTTACATATCAAATTATAGAGGTATTATTATCTCAAGAATTTTTCATCTAAAGATTATATGACCAGGGAATTTCTGTGAGATTGAAGAATGAAGACCAAGTAAAAGAATAGGGCAAAACAGAACAGAAAAGTGAGGAAACAACTATGCTACATGCTCATGATAGTAAGTTTGCCTCTATTTGGAACATGAGCCTCACCTCTCCACCATATTGTAGAGTAATCTTGGTAGGTAGAGTCACCTCATGCTAAATGTTAACAGAAGATAATCAGGTCAAATATAGAGTATCTGTTGTATGAGGTAATTTTAATCAAGATAATCATTTTTGCTTGTTTTCCAATTTGCCATGTGCCAAAAGCAAAAATTCACAGCAGAAAGTACATGAAATATATTAAGGATAGGAAAAAATAAAATAACTTAATGAAGATATAGAACTTGTATTGTATGTGCCATGTTCGTATGAAAACTATTTAAATAATTCAAGTCAAGAGTTAAGTGTTAACCTTGTGACATTTTCAACTTTCACTGACAAGAGTTAGTAGCTGCTTACTGAAATCAGTAACCATCAGCAAAGTCCTAAAATATTATGGAGGATGTGATGTAGATTCGAATTGAGGAAAGCTCTATCTGGTAGACTATTGCTGTGCTAAAACACAAGTCTTGAAGTAAAATAGATGGGAGTTCCTTTATTTCTGCACAGAAAATACAACATGCAGCAAACCTAAATCAACGTTATTTATGCAATACTTGGTCATAGGTTATCACTCACCACATGAAAAATGAACAATAAAATTGAAAGAGTGATTAGAAGAAGCTCAAGTGAACGCAAGAAAAATAGAATTGAACGCGGAGTAACTCAATCGAGAAGAGAGGGTGGGAGAGGAATTTATACCTAATAGTAATCGAGAGGGATGCGGCGTCGTCGGCTCGCAAATGGTAGAAGAAAACCGAATGGTTAAGTCTTGAGAAGAATAAGAGAAGCAAAAACCAAGAGGATTCAGCAAAACCAAAGCATAGAATTAAACTGAGTGTGTATACCCTTGCAACCAAAGCTTTCTATGAATTTATTCAAAGAAATCACTTCAATTTTGGCGGAAAGCATAAAATTTACTGCCAATCATTAATTAAATTAAGAAAATTTACCGCCATATGAATTTTTTTATAATTTTTAAAAATAAAATGAAGCTAACTTTGTATTTTAATAAAACTAGTAATTCTGCATTCGATCCCTGCATATAATTAAAAGTAGTAGAGAGTGATACTTTATGAAGAAAAAATATAATTTTTGGTCACTTTTTATATTGTCACTTAATTTTTATGACTTATGCTATATATTTTCATAATATATATAAATTAACATTCAGTTAAATGTAGATAATCTATAAAGAAAAAAAGTATATATTTTTATAGAGTATATAAATGTACATTCATAATTTTCTACTATTTAATTTGTAAATATTATTTGAAATTAAAAGTAAAAGAGTGGTGTTATTAAAAATAGTAGTAAGTGATAGCAGTTGAAGGATGAAGTTAAAATTATGAAATTTGGTATAAAAATTACCTTTTGAGACTTCTCTTTTATATAGTACTAGTAATTCTACATGCGGTTCTTACATAACTTAAAAATAATAGAGGGAAATATTTTGTAAAAAAATTAAAAAAAAAATTTGTCACCTTTTATATTTTTTGTTAATTTTTTGTGAGTCGTGCTATTTATTTTTGTAATGTACATAAATTAACATTCAATTAAATGTATATAATCTATAAAGAAAATAGTATATATTTTTTGTAATTTACATAAATTAAATTAACAATTAATTTATTTTGGCCCAAACTAAATTAATCAATAATCTAACTAAGTCAACTAAATTTAATTATTAGACTTTGACCGCATGAATGACTAGATTGCACTTAATCATATCTCCCTTCAATTTTGCCATGAAATTGACTAAATTATATTTAATCATATTAAACATAATTTCTCTTCTTCTTCTTTTTTTGCCATATATATATATATATATCCCAAATATATACATATATACACAAAATAGTTACTCTCCAAATATTTCATCTATCTTTGTAGATAAAAATCCATATCTCCAAAATTGTTGATCATTTGACTTTTGTGTATAACTCTGTAGGCTTATCAATTAATTAGACACAGGCTTACAACTCTGTACGACTTAATCAATGAATAATAATCATTTATTATTTCGATTAATTAAACTCATTTAATTAACCACTCGTTCAAGATTAATCTCCATTAATCTTGGAGTACCTGATCCACGTAGTCAATAGCTAGTCACATGGACATAGAGCCCGACTAATTGGATGAATTAACTTTTAAAGTAAATCTATTCTGCTTATGCATACCATGCAAATACTGTCCTTCCATTTTACTATCTCTCAATTAAGGTCTAGGATCAAGATATTGGCCGGCACCCTAATAACCTCAATAACTATGAATCTATTCTTAATAACTGATTTGCTTATCACCTTACTCCTCTTAAAACAACCTTTCCAAAGGGTCATCATACCATGTGCAAGGATTTTAGTAGAATCAAATCATCATAGAAATCATAAAAAGATCGACTCACTCTACAAAATGAGTAAATATAGTTTGCTTTTAGATCTCACAAACCTCCATGCTACAAGACACGTAAGCCCAGAAATCACCCACTGCAATCAGCTAATGAATTGGGGCAAAAACCAAAACTTAAATGCTTATATATGAGGTTATCATGGATCCTCAAGTCAAATGACTAATTATATGCACTATCGTGAGCCTGGAGAATTTTCGTCGCCAATGTGCAATTTAGGCTAGCTTTTGGAATTCTTCTAGATCGAGTCTTCAGTGAACTTATTATTCTAGCAATACCTGTAAACATTTATCGATGACCCCTCGTCGTTCTCCTATGAAATGAGGAGAATCTCAAAACCATTTTAAGAAATACTACGTTGATGCAAGTCTATTATTTATGATGTCCTTGTGTCATAAATTCTGTGATTTGAAATATTTTTTGGTTATGAGCATAGAGACATATTTCATGATGGTCCAACCATTAGTGCGCACCATGTCCCATAGTCATGTGTAGTCTAGAAGACTTCATCCAAATGCATTTGTAGATTTTATCATAAATGTTACTATCAATCAAATAAGATTTTATTTACAAAGAGAAGAATACAAGTCATATGAATTGGCTGCGAGACATTACTCTAACAAATGCAAAAAAGTTCAATTTCAATTGTTTCATAATAGTGAAAATTTAAAGCTTGTGGATAGAGTTCAATATAAAATTTGTTTATCCACAATTCTGCTGATATTTTATTTTACTAGTATTAAAAATGTAAGTTTGTTAGTACTAATCCATCTAAATTTTATGGTTTGTTGACGAAAATAACTCGTTAATTTGATTATAAAAGTATCGTCATTCATGGTTATCTAGATCGATTCATCTAATGAATATGATATTAAGTACATAGTAAAATTTAATAAAGTATATTGGTATTGAGTTGAGTGCTTTATGTATTTTTATTATTGTATATTAAATTTATAGAGTCATTATTTAATTTTATATATTTATTATATACTTGATTCAAAATAAAAATAATACAGAAAATCATTGTGTTATAAATATATTTATATCAAGAACTCGCCACTCTTCCCAAATGCGATGCATATTGAAAAAAATAAAGGGCGGGTTCTGAAAATATTTTCCCTCTTATTCTTTTCGCCTTCTCTATTTCTTTCAGTTCAAACAGCTCAATAGGGTAAATAAAAGGGATTTGGATTTTATCATTTTCTTTTCCCCCAAATTTCCTTGACCTCTATTCCTCTTCTAGCATTGACGAAACCTCCCAAACGCTAATCACCAACTGTAGCTTCAATGAAGATATCAATGGCAAGAGGAGGCGGTGGATGACGGAGACCAGAATGAGTTCTACAACGTGAAGGCATGAGAAATCCTAAGCAAGAGCTTCAAGGAGGTCCCATCGGTGCTAGATTGCAACCGTCGTCTAATTCATTAGGTGAATGACAATCCCCACTCCAAAAGCTCCTATAATTTGAACGAGAATGTCATTTTTTTAACCAATTACAAGAACATCGACTTGATTTGAGTGATCTTGTGAATATCTTCAAAGTCATCATACTTCACTCTAATCTTTCCCCGAAATTCTTTAGTATTCTTCAGTAGAGGCGTGCGGTCCCAGATAATGCCTTAAAGATGTAGAATCTTGAATTAATCATCCAGTAATTCCAATCTTCTCATTCGCCTTAAGATTTGATTTCGGCTTTGGTGTGTCTCAGAATGAAATATAATTTTTATGGGTTTTCTATTGATTTAGCTTTGGGATTGACTTAGTTGTCTCAGTTTTCTTGCCAATGCTTTGGATTAGAAATGGTTTCTGCTCCTTCAATGTCGGGTGATGTTGTCTATTAGTTTTTCATTTGTGTTTTTTTTTCTTTTTTTGAAATAATTATTTGAAACTTTTTTCCCCAGGATTTTGTTTTCTTTTAATTTGTGACTGCATGAAAATGTTGTTATTTACTTCAATGTTAGTTGATTTTTTTGGACTTTGCTGGATTCAATAAATCCTTGGTGTGCTTGGAGCTTGTTTGATTGAGGATTTCAATTATCATTTTCTTTTGCGGGAATTTGGGAGTGCCTATTATGTGCTTCAAAAGCTCCGAGAGTGTTGATTGGATTTCTAGCAAGCACCGCCAACTCCGATGAGGCCTGTCTGATAATTGTGGGAAAGGAATAGCTTCCAATATGTAAGCACTTTTTCCAAATTTTACATGGACTACATCGATGAAAGCCATTTTCTAGTTTTTTACATGCTTATAAGGTTGGTTTTCCAAAAGCTCTATTTTTTTCTAGAATTGGACTGACTTATTTTCTTGAAGCTGCTAGTGGTGTTCATAGAGTATTGTATCTAAATAATAAACTTTAATTTATTGAGTGCTAACTCATAATTTCTATTTGCTTTTGAAATGTTTTTTTATTGTATTTTTCTATTTAATGTTCTAATTGGTGCATCTAATGAATGCTAGAAAGATCTTAGCACATATAGTGAACTATTTATAATAACTTGCATTGGTTCTGATTGATTCTATTCTTACCATAGGAAGACAGTATCAATGGCCTCTTAATTTGATGTTTGAGTAAGCATTAAATTACAATATTCTAGTTTTTGATGGGTTTTACTTGATGAATATAGTAATAAAGTAATTATAGCCCCTTAGTTTGCGTTGTTGATTCTAATTGTCTTGATAAGAACAACTAATGTGGTTGTCTTTACTCTTTCTTTTTATCTTATCATAAGATGAGAAGTAACTATAGCATGCTCTTTGATGAACAGGGGAACATAGCCAGAGACTCACATAATTACTTTCTTTTCTCAATTGACCAACTTATCAAAACAATACATGGTATAGAGCCTAAAGTCATTGCTTTGAGAAAAGCTTTGAGATACTTTCTTTGTGCATACATTATGCAAGGTACAAATAATCCAATCATGGAAGGGGGCTCTTGTCTTTGTTGTAAAAAGAGTCTTTTCGCATTTGATACTTATATCAGTCGATTGCGTGTTCTAGGTGAAGAGCATTTGCATATGGCAATTTGAACTTCTTGGACAATTAGAGCACTAGATATCATGTGGCACTTCCTGAATGAGTGCAGAGTTCATGAATTAATTGTCTGGAAGATGTTTGTATGTCCTCTTCACTTGTATTATTTAGTTGCAATCTCTGGTTTGCTAAAGTTTCAAACTTCTGATACTTTGGAGGTTCCATGACTAATACAAGTTTCCTTGGCTGTCCCACACTTATGGTAGGCTATAAGTTTTACCTTTTCCAAGGTTGATTCTTTTTCTCATTAGGTGAAATTTTTTATCATAAATTCATTATCATAATAGTTATTGGTAAAACTTTTTGTAAAGTTGTGCTGCACTTTGAGATCGAGCACCAAGAAAGGGAGGTTGAGAGGCATATGGGGAATGGATCAGAGAAGCCTAGGATAGCCGGATCTTTGAGGAGTATGGTTCGCCGAATAGCAAATTAAATCTTCCAAGCAACACATACCCTATTCATTCCTATGCTTGCTTTCTTGCAGTAATACTCTCATTCCAAGAGTTTAAGGGAGAAGAGAAAGCCTCAAGTCATTGCTTGTCTGTATCTTCCAGCTTCCAATACCAAAGGTAACTACGAAAGCCAAAGTTTATCTTACTTTCTTGCTAATTATGAGGACAATTGTGCTGGGGTATTTATGGTGTTGTGTTTGTTTACATTGACAAGTTCCTTTGTAATTCTAATTTGAACTGTTTGTAAATGTTGAAGAAGAACTGATTGCTAATTATGTGTCAGAAAAAGGTTCTTGATGGCTATTTTTCTGCTATAGATATTGGAGAAGTGGATACAAAAAAGTTTGAATCCTTATTATAATGTTGTTATAGACAATTCTAGAATTACTCTTAGATTGTCATGTTTTAGCTAATAGCAAGTAGTAGTGAAGCTTTTAGAAATCCAAGTTAATAGTTATGTGTGAGAAGTTCTTCAAAAAGCTCTTGTCATGACTGTTAGTACTATAACATTAAGACTTGCTATGCACGGGTGTTGGTGATTTAAACATCTATAAAGCTTACATGTTAGGCTATTGGAGCATCTATTCAAGTACTATCTTCAAACATCTTGGTACAAATGAACTTGTTGTGCATGGGAGTTGATGATTTAGGCTGTCACTCAAAAACGACATGTTCTTATTTCGGCTTATTCAGTTGTTTTGTTATTTTACTCGCTGTCTTGAAATTAGTCGCTATTTTGTAATATGAGGTTTTATAATACAAGAGTGGATGAGCATTTTGTTACTTTAGTGCTGAAGTATATGGGTTCCTATTTTGTTTTTCTTATCTTCTTTTGCATGCATAAATTGTGGTTGAATTTATTGCTCTTTCAGTTAATGTTACTTGTTTATTATGCATAGAAGAGCTCCATTTGGATCTAAGAGTAGCTAGGTAATTGATAAGCCTTTGATTCTTTCCCTTGCATTGCCCTTGTTTAAATTTCATTCAAGTAATTGATGCTAATGAATATAATTTATTTATTTGTTTTGTAGGGTGATTGAGTGATATCCGTATATTCCAAATTACTTCTATTGGGAAAGAGCACATAGCTTCATGGATGATGACAATGAATTCTGTAGAAATTAATTTCTCCATGAACACTTCCACCATTGATCGATCCTTCTCCGAACCAATTTCTGGGTTGGATTCCTCTACGTGACAAGTCAATTATCAAGAGTTTTCTAGCTAATTATAGTTAGATTATGAATTAGGAATTTGAAAAGGATATTGATTGTACTAAACATTTATAGATTTTAGTTAACTAAAGCTGATTATAAACAAATCAGACATCTTTTATTTAATATCAATTAATGAATTTGAAAATTTTAAATTATATAACGCTATAATTTTTGGTATGCATTAGAAATTAGTTCATATTGCCTTTTGTTCATTATATTACTATTTTGTCACTAATACGTTTACCTTAGCAACAAATTTGTCACTAATACGTACACATTAGCAATAGACTAAAATTACTTCTACATATGTCAAATATGTTCAAAGTAGCAATCAATAATTAATTTCTTAGTCACTAAATCAGACAAAATGCAATAGATATTACAACGATAATAAAATTACTGCAACCAATTATTTGGTTGCTAAAAAGTATTCTTTAGCAATGATTTTTTAGGGTCTCAATTTGGTCACTAAAATATGTTAGACAAGGCAGTTGTTGTAACCATGTCAAAACTTGTTGCCGCCAATGTCGTGGTTGCTAAAGATACACTTTTTCGCAGCCAAAATGACATGGTTACTATATGTGCAATCATAGCAACCATCGTAATGTTACAGTGACCATGAACATTATGCATTAGCAACTAAAAAATTTTTGCTCATGATTATTTTTTCAGTGACTATTATTTGATGGTCACTAAACATTCATTTTTAGTGTCGAAGTTATTTATTGGTTGCTGGACACCTTTAGTAACTACTCTATTGTGATGGCCAGTGACCAAGCTTGTTTTGGTTGCTAAATGTTTTAGCGACCATAATTTCACTTTTAGCAACGAATAGTTATGGTTGCTAAAACTATTTTTTTTTGTAGTGGCAATAGCAACTTCTAGAGTTGTACCTGCATTATTGCTTGGTGGTAGAAGCTCATTCAAGATTCAAATTATCTTTAGAAATTGAAAATATACCAACTACAAAAATAAGCACATAATGAAGTTTATCAAAAATAATACTTGTCGGTAAGCTTTGGGATGCGGCTTTCATGGCTCACAGAAATGTCTTAAAGCATTGAACGCATGGTTATAAAACATCACTCATTTTGATCAATTATTTGGTAACAAAGTAGTATTCCTTGATTAGACAAACTTGCCATTAGTGCTATATGGAACGAACCAACACTTGATAAACTCAGGTTTGCTTCATTGGAGTAGAAATAGAGATTGGCAATTTTAAAAGAAAATATGCTTACACACCATGCATCCTTTTAGAATATGTAGACAAACAAAAATGCCCAATAGCATGCCAAAGAAACAATTCCAAGGAAGACATTAGACTTTTTGGGTATTTAACTTGCTGAACTTGTCTTTTTCTCACGAAAAATTATATATTTTCCTCTCTCGTGGAAGACATTTATTTTCTATAAAAAAAAATATTGAGAAAGCCATCCACAGAGAATTGTAATACACAACAATATACTAAGGCTGCATTTGATAGACTTAATTAGGATAAAATATGGTATTTAGCATTATCTAATTGCACATTCAATATAGATTATTACATAGACAGGCCAGCCATAGTTATCTCTAAGCTCATTCTGTACACATGATTAGCCTCAATTTCTAATCTCTGCCTCTAGGTACGGATTATAATCTTGTGGGTATGATTAACTTTGTTGCCCATTTACATTTCCTATTTTATCTTGGAATTGGAAGCTTCTTCAAACGATTTTGCTCATTTAGAAAAGGAAATTTTTTATTCTTTCCAATTAAGGAAAGTACTCCTTACTGAAAACCCCTTTTCTAAATCCAAAAAACTCTATTCCAGAGAGGCTTTTCTCCATTGAAATATTGATAGAAGATTTGAGGCTACATCTTTGTGCATGATCTTCTTTCCACAAGCCATTCAGCTTCAATCAATTGATAAGGTACCCTCGCTTTGAAATTGCTTATAGAATTTTTCTTGTTTTCTTATTTCTTTGTTATTTTTGTTTCGTTTTTGCTGTAGTTGAACATGGAAAATGTAACTCATTGAATGAGTTGTCATGCCTTCTTTGTAGCACATATTAGATTGTGATTTGGGCAATTCTAAATGTGATTTTTTATGAATAAAACCTTTTTTTTTTTCTTTACATTGCTTTTTATTTTAGGATTCAAGATTGGGTGAATGTGCCTAATCAATGTTTAAAAGCTTTAAATAAGTGCATTTTATTGTTTAGTCCCAAGTGAAAAGTTTGCATTTCAATAATAATTTGTTGCGCTGTAATTCTGTTAAGTGTTGCATTGATATATGTGTTCTCTTAATTGTGGTAGGTTTGAAGAACAATTATTGAGTTATTTAATGTTGTTGGTTGAGTTGGTAATAACTTAGCATGGCATGAAAAATGTGGAATACTATTAATTATAAAAGAGGCAAGTCAGAGAGGGGTATATAAGTAATTTGTCACATCAATCACACTTTATCCTGACATCAAACAAAAGATAATAGATTATGATTATTGATAATCTATCTCAATCTTGTATGTCATGTATGAGATGAGTGAATCTCAAGTACATCTACTACCATGGGGCCTGCTAAGGGAAGATTATTCTCATTCCTTATTAAATAGAGCCTAAAATATAGTTTATAAAGAACTATATGGGCCTATATATTTATAATACACTTAGGGTGGCTCTCTTAACCTAATGCATTAGTAGTTCCTTATATGAGGCTATTTACCGTTCTTTCTCTGTTGTAAGCACAAACAATGAGCAAGGTCAATCAAAGACTACACCACATTAAAGATATTACTCCAAACACATCTAGTTGGAGTACGAAAGTTTTGAATAATCACAAATGTTTGCTTCGCTTACTTACTTCCTCGACTTAGTGTGTAAATATTTGCCTACTATTTAGCTTTCATGATATTTAGTATATGTTTTTAAAATAATGACTGATTTTTACCGGCTTGGCTAGGGTCTGATAACCATAGCTTTTACTTAATATCCTATGTCCCTTAGAATTTCGCCATGTATACAAATGGTTCTCCAGAACCGTTGCCTTTTAGATTGAATTACTTTATTACCTTTATGAACTATTAATTACATTAAATTATTCAAAATATCATCAAATTTGATAATAATATATTGTCCAAAATGCCCTTTTAATATTTTCTATCTAAATAATAATATAATATACATTTTTATTCTTATTTTTCATAAAATCTAAATCAAAAATAAAAAAAATATAACTCAAATAAAATCAAACTCAAAAAAGAAGAAACCTATAAGAACCCAAATATAAGAATACCTCATTCCCTTAGTCACAGAAATCAAGCTGCTGAGTGCCGCCGCCACCGCAGACCGTACAACAAAGTGAAAGTTGCAAGCTTGAATCTAGTGGGGAATTCACTATCTCTTGTGCTGAAGAAGTCCTAAAAGCTCTATAATAATGTCTTCTTTCATTATGTGTTTTTTTAAACTTTTCTGGAAGGCAGCAAATAAATAATACACTTGCTGGCTTATACTCAAGATGTGCTGACTTTTGGCTGAGAATTGCAATGACTATAATTGTTGCTTGTGTTAAAAAAGAAAAATTACAAAACAAGGACTCGTTTGTTTTGTGTCATTCTTTTCATGATTTTTGCTCTTATACTTGAATGAAAGCTTCTTAGATGGTGTTTTAAATTGTTTTCATATCTTTTTAGGAGTGGATGGGTTTTCATTCTCAAACATATTATTGTTATTGAAACTACTTGAAATTTTGCAATTAAAATGTTAGATGAAATGCCTCAATTACACACATTATGTATAAGCACATATATAGAGGTCTGCTGTAGGTGGGTATGTATGATAGTGCGCATTTGTGTGAATATACATTCATGTGTATAGCAATATATGTAAATCAAATAAGTTTTGTGGTGGCATTCTCGATCCAATGGTTTATCCTTTTTACATTTTGTCTTATAATTTATTATTTTGTCTTTCATATCATATAATTTATATCATACATAATCCTGCCTTGTGTCCATGACTATGTTTGAGTACAAAACTTTGTCAATAGTTGTATAGGTGCATGATCTTGAACCGTGGCTTTCCCCGTCTAGTTAGATGAGAATAGAATCTTCTTTCATCTAAAAATTATTTTAGCTCAGTCTTCTATCACCTTCTTGTATAGAATCAGACTGTAGTTTTTATATGCTTATGTTAAATTCTTCAAGAACGAATTTAGTTTGTTGATCTTGAAAAAATAGGTCTTTAGTTCTGGAATTAGATCAATTATGAAAAGAATTTGGATTTTTTCTGTGAGGTTTTCTTAATAAAGTTCAATATTGTGAATGTTTCTTGAATATTTCCTTTTCTTAGATTCCGTGCTCCCAATAGTATTTTGGGATTCCTTATGCAAGTTGTCTACTGTGAAGATTTATAAATGATTTGAGGTTAGTGTGTGGTCATATATGATCGGTAATCAAAAGTTTTGAATTGTTTGTTCCTTACGCTTTTGCAGTTTAATCGAAGTTTTTAAACCCCAATAGTTTTAAGCATTCATTTTTTTCAAAAAGATTGTGTTATAATGTAAAAATTTGGACATATCATTAGAGTTTCAAAATTTATATGTTACCATATTTATTATATTGTGAAATTTATTGCTTGCTGATTATAATTTTGATAAAATGGCACCACAAAAGAAGGCAAACACCAAGTCTAGTAGGTATAATAGGCATAATATATTTGTGAAAAAGCTAAGTTGAAACATATTGACAATATACGTAAATGCCCTTTTATTCAAAAAAGGGAATTTGGAGAATGTCTTATCCACATTGTCTACTTCGGTGTGAGGGAAACTGGTGCCATTTAGTCTAGAAGCTATTAATCGGTTTTATGAGCTACAAAAATTAGTAACAATGAATTCTCACAACTGCTTGCCTCTGATGTGGATCTCAGTGTGTTGGAAAGATTTTTTTGCAACAATTATGCCACACAAGTTCTAAACGAGGGAGAATAAGCCTTCATAGGTACAAATGCTTTAAGTGGGCCCATGACGATATTGTTATATTTTGTTTGTGCATGCCTTATGCCATGCTCGCATACCAGTCTAGTTTTTAAGGACCGAGCGCTTCTCTTCTATGCCATCTTACAAGAGAAGACCATCAATGTTGATGAACCTGTCTATACATCCATTGTTGATGAACCTATCTATACATCCATTGTTGAGGTGGCATCCAAGAATAAAGTTGCTTTGTGTTTTCCTCACTTATCACTGGTTCATGCATTAAGGCAGGCATTTGACTGGGTCCACACGAGGAGCTTCTAGAACCAGCTTTTCCTTTGACCAGAATGACATATGAATGCCTTTGTAAGAATAAAGCATGTCATGAAACAAGTGAAAAGCCTCGTACCAATAATCATCCTAATAGGGTAGAGGCCTCATAAAGTCGTGGAGCTAGAAGGTCCATGGAGCAAGTTGATGATCATTTGGACCACTTTATTAAGTATCAAGAGAGGTGCAACGAGATTTTTTCCAAGGCCTTGAATTTGAACATGAATGATTTTTCCAAGTTTGATGAAGACAGTTCAGAGGAGTCTTAGTCATTATCCTTTTGTTTTGTGAAAACTATCTCATCTACTTTCGTATGTATAGTTGTTTTGAAGAACATGTCTATAATTGAAACTGTGGTGTGGATTCCCTCATCTACTATTGTCTTTAGCTTATTTTTTGTTGTTGCTAAACTTGTGATGGCTAGCTTAGTCTGTGATTTAATTCTTCCTAGTGCTTTGAAACTCTATTTCTAATGGCTTTGATGTACCTTAGTTTAGTGTGTACTATATTTATAGGCTATGATATGGATGCTTTAAAATTGTTGTTTGTTGTTATATACTAGCCTTGTTGTTGCTCAGATTTTTTATATTTTCAGTTGTTCTTGCTGGGATTTTTACAACTTTTGACACTGTGTTATCAACTTGGTATGCACAATATATAGGGTTGTAACATGGATACTTTGAAATTATTATTTGCTGTTAAACACTAACCTTGTTGTTAATGCTGGGATTTATGGTTTGAATAATTAGACTTATTGAATTGGTATTTTCGGTGAATGTGTAATTATGTACATGACTAAGCTTGATCAAAGCAAATAAGTTAGGTTCTTCTGAGGATAATCTGCATTTAGAGGCGCACATTGGCATTCTGTTTGAGTTTCGATGTCCCAATAGAAAATAGTTGAGAACATTATGTCATAATTCTAAAACCTAGAGTGCTATAGCTTTTTATAAAGTGCTAAAGCACTTAATGCCTCTATTTGAATTTTGGAGTTCTATTGTAACATAAGTCCAAAACTCGGAATGATATAGCACTATTATAAAATTCTATAAAACTCAGAACCGACATTCAATTTTGGACTGGGTGTTATTGTGCCCGGCTGCATAATGTTTTTTTTTTTCAAAATCTAAAGTTTTTTCAATTAAAAAAATGAAATTTTGAGATTTTTATAAAAACATAAAGATTTTGAAAATTAAAAAAAAAATTGAAACTTGGAAATGAAATTCAAGTTTTACGGTTCCTAAACTAAACTAAGGTTTTGTGGAGGTATGAACAAAAAAAAGAATCATGATTTCAAGAAGCAAGAATCAAATTCAAGAAATAATTCAGTAAAACCAAGGAATTTACAATAAATCGGTAAAGAAATAACCATAAATTTTATCTCAATATCAACCTCTTCCATTCTACTTTTCCAAGTGTGATTCCCCCTTCTTCCTTTCTCTAAATCACCTTTGATCTTTATATAGAATTTTTGTAAAAGAGATATTTATGAAATTTGAGATATTTTGATGATAAATTCGTATTACAAAAGAAAGATGAAAATCTTGTACCTTGTGTGTGGTTTTTGAGAGTGTGTGTGTGTGTGTTGATGAAGAATTTGGTTTTAAATCCTCTCGTATTTATAATTTTTGATGAGGGACTAAATTGCAAAGAAATAAGGCATTAGAGGTTAAAATACAAAGAAAGAAAAGTAAGGTGGAATGTTGAAATTTTGCCAAACTAGGGGTGTGTTGTCCCCACTATGTTCTTGCCAAAAAGATAAAAGTCTGGCTCCCTTTGATTGGTCCAAATAAAAAGGGCAAGTGGCTTCACAAAGTTCTTGCAAACTTTTTTGTCATATGATGAAAAATATGTGGCCAAAATGAAATTTATCCTTTTTTGTGTGTGTGAATGTGTGGTGGCCGGCCTCTTGGCCCCTTTTTGGCCATGTTTTCAATTTTTTTTTTCAAATGAGAAGAAAGAATTTAATGTGTAAAAGATGATACAAGATGTAATTGATAAGGTGCTGATTATTACGTAGAACATGAAAACATCTCATGATCGGCAAAAGAACTATGCTAACAAAAGATGCAAGGATCTAGAGTTTGCAGTGGGAGATGAAGCATTCTTAAAAATCTCATCTCAGGAAGGAATTCAAAGAATGGCGAAGAGTGGAAAATTGACTCCTTGATTCACAGGACCTTTTGAAATTATAGAACATGTAGGTCTTGTTGCATATAAATTAGACTTACTGTCTAACCTTACTGGAATTCACGACGTATTTCATGTTTCCCCATGACGAAAGTATCACCCTAACTCGTGTCACGTCATCGACTACAAAGACCTACCGATTCAGAGTGATCTAAATGCGGG
>JACFYI010001423.1:286878-311360 GCA_014898755.1 Handroanthus guayacan | reverse complement strand
CCATGTTCTTCAAACCTATATCGATAATATGTCATATTATAACTAAAATTCCTAACTCACCAAGGGAACACCCTTATTTTCCCCTTCCTTGATTTAATCCCAAGCTTGAGTTGATGTATAAAAATTAAAATTCTTCAAGAAATGGAAGACAAAATAGAAAAGAAATTGTGTTGGAATTTCTCTCCTCCCTTTCTCTCTCTTTTTTTTTTCCTTCTCTTTTCTTTCTTCTCTTTTCTCTCTTCTTTCTCCTTTTCTTTTTCCTTCTTTCTGGACAAAACTAGGGAGAATTGGGCAAGATTTGTCTTGTTTTATAAAAGCAAAATTGAGGGGACCTATTGGTCATTTCCAAAATTGATGAGGGGTGGCAACTAATTGTGGTCTCTAGCTTATTAGTCTTCATAATGGTGAGAACTTGGTTCAAAATTAATCCCACTTATAAAATGCAAATATATTTGCTTCAAATGTGTGTGTATGTGGTGGCTATGTGTGTGTGTATATATATGTATATATTTTAATTTTGTTTCTAGTATAATTTAGTGTGTGATATATGGCATAACAAATTAAGTTTTGGACTAAACTCGTGGATATAATTTGGACTAAAAATTATTTCTTAAATCAAAATAATTTATACAATAATTTATAGGTGTAAAATAAATCTCTTGGAAGAAATAAAATATTTTTGATTGGGAGAAAAATCTCAAATCGGTGAGAAATCGGTTATCGATTAGGGTTTTTCTAAAAAAAACGTTTTAAAACGTCTATCGATTGAAAATTAAGAGTTCAAAAATCAAATTAGAGAAATATTTAGCTAAGAATTTAATTAAATAAATTTCTCACTTTAAAATTAAATTAGGGGAATTTTCGGATTGTCACAATGAGGGATTGGAGAGCTGCAATAGCAGCTGCCGTTCAGACCATGATTTCCCTTCTTTTTTTTAAATATTGATTTTGGGCCAAAAGATGTTGCGCTAAAATTTGGTTCAATTGGGACAAGATTTGGGCTTATTTTAGCCCCAAATGGCGCGTAAACGGAGTTTCGAATATTGAGAAAATTTTTCGGATACAAGAAAATTATTTTGAAGTTAAAACGATTTTTGTGATTTCAAAGTCGGTTTATCGTTTATAGAATGAAGGGTAAAGTTTTAAATTAGAAAAAATTTCGGGGTGTTACACGTTGGCACATAAATAAGTAAATGTAAGGTAAAAGGAAATATGAGTAATTTTGAAGCTGCTCTTGTCATATTCCACGTTCATGTGTAATTTTGAATATGCTCTAATCATCTCCTATGTCGTGTACACAAGATGAACAACTTTTTCATAACAGGAACTTTTGGTAATATTGCATACAATATATATTCTTACATATCATTTCTCCAGTTTAATTTTCGATCACAACTTAACCAAATGGCTCCCTGTGTTTCCCACCACAGGAGTTCTTTTTCTATGATTCTGAATAGAATGCCACTTTGGAGAAGGAGCTCTTATTGAAGCTGTTAAAGTATGTGTTGGCAACAAACATAACTTTGGGTCCCATTGATGTCCTATCGATATCATACTCATTAGGAGGTCAATGTTAGCAGTAAATAGAAAGTATGGAATGTCTTTCACAAGTAAGGATCCACTAAAGCGATTTAAGCAATTGAAGTATCATCACGAAGTGTTTGGATATCTCATAACTCTGTCTTCATCTATTACAATTTAGACAACAATTTTATTACTGCACCGCTATTTGTACGAGTTACATCACTCCAATAATGTCTTTTACGACACGAATATAGTCGTCATTCATTAAATCAATTATATCAATATTACTATGACACATCATTACTTCTGCTACGACAGAAATACGCAATTGTTGAAGCGTACATGAGAAATGGTGAAGCATAATAGATAGATATATGCTTAGTAATTGGAACATCACAGCCCATAGATGTTTTTGAAGATCGCGAAGTCATTGAAATATCGGATACCGTAGCATTCCACGTCCTCATGATGCATGTAACCCAATTCCAAGTCATGCCCGTGATGGGAGAGCCATGAGCCCAAGCATGCTATCTCCTTCTTCTAGAACGAGAGCCTTTGAATCTTTAATCGTAGTGATATTGCTTCATAGAAATTCATGCAGTATCCCCCCACGCAATACCTTGTTCACATAGGATTTCTTGCAGTACCCCCCATGCAATACTTTGTTCACGCCAAATGAATTGTTCCTCGGTCCAAGTTATGAAAATCACTCCATCGGATTGCGGGTACAACCAACTACTAGTAACTTTGCTAAGCTTAGTATGAGAGAGTCAGGGTGTAGCTCCCACACGTAATCTGTAACACCTAAAAAAACCTTCCCATCATGGGTAATAACAGCGTAACTACACAGGACTTGTGTACTGGGGAAGAACCGCCCCAATATTTCGTACCACTCATATATGTGTCCAAGTCCCTGGTTTCAGGTCTTACTTTGCTATGTCTTTTGACTTTGATTTCGTTTAACGTAATGTATCATAAGAATGGTGTTTGATTTATATATGTCATGTTGGATCGAATGTTAATGACACATTATGCAACGTGATGAGGGATTGTTATTATAAACATGTTGCAAAATATGACATTAAATTTGCAATTACATCAATGCTAAGTACGAGTTCAGTAGACGTATTACATATGGGACAATTATTCCTAACGATGCAATAGGGCATGTTAGAGTAGTGCCCCACAGCAAATTGGTTTTTGGCTTGTAAAACTACTATTGTACAAATGATCTTATTTTTCCAATGTAAATAAAATGGCCATCTTCTTCATATTATCTTATATTGCCTCATCCACAATGAATATGGAGAAGTCCTCTAGATCAATAGGGCTAAGAGGCTAGGTCATGTGTATGATGGTGATCATGAAATTAGTCTCTAAATATCTTGATCTTAAATTTTCCAAGTCATAGAATATTTGACACAAGGACATCTTAGATTCGGATTGACTTATACTAACGATGCATTATTCAAGAAGTTGAATTATTGCTTTGTTTGATGGGCAATTGGTGTAGTAGACACTAGTGTATGTTAGTAGGTGCTTGTTAGAGAACAAGTTCACTGAAGACCTGATATAGAGAAATCCATGAGATAATTGTTGTAGCATTCAATGATGGAATATTCTCTATCTTACGATAGTGGATATTATTAGTCTATAGACTTGGGAAATCATAGTAACCTTATGATAGGTCCTTGTTCTTTGATGCGTGTCTCAACTACTTTTGAGCGGGTCGTATGAGATATATGTTGGGTACAAGCTATCTACGCATAGAGATTTGTAAATTCCAAGAGAGGATCCGTTTCTTCATCTTGATGAGCAAGACTATCTCCTATATTTACTATGATGACTCAACTAAAGAAAATCCTTACGCAAGGTAGTGTGTTAATTTGAAAAAGAATTTCCAAAGTCAAGATCACAAACGAATTGATAATTAAGAATAGATGCATAGATGCCAAAAATATTTTAACCCTGGGTCACAATCGAGAGATGGAAAATAAAGGGCCCGTATTTGCACGGTATGTGTAAGTAGGTGAGGTTTGCACCACAATTAATTCACTAATAAATTTGACTCCATAGGCTTGTGGTTAGATATCGACGACAAAGATTGGATACTCTAGAATTAATAAAGATCAATTTTATGAGTAATTAATTAAAGTATTTAATCAATCATAAATCATAAAAGTTACGAGCCCATATTTAATATATTGGTGAATCTAATGGGTCATACGCCTTCCTCGATTAAGTCATGATATGAATTTAATGGAGATTCTCCAATTACATTAGAGAAAATTGCCGAAATTATATTTAGGCAAAAGAAGAGGAATTTTGACTAAAGGTCAAAATATTTTGCCAAAGTCAAAGCGGGTCTTCTTAGATAGATTAATTTGAAGAGTCAGATTATTCTAATTAATTTAATTATTAATTTAATTCAATTAATTTCAATGGTTGAGTTAATTGATCCAAAAAAAAGATTTAAATTAGGAGGAAAATTCTAATTGGTATTTAAAGCTAGTTGGAGACCATGTGACACTTTAACTAATTGTTAATTAAAATGCCACATAGATATATCTAGCTTGGATGCCAAGTGTGAAGGTGAAGGTAAGGCAAATCAATCAAAATTGCAGGAAAATAAACAATGAATTACATTCATCAACCATGAATTAATAGCCTAAACCTTCAAGGATCACTATATAAGTATAAATCTAAATTTAGAGAAGAGGAAATTCCCATAATTCAATCACAAATCTAGACCAGCCGTGAGATGAGAGAAACCAATTTATCCTATTCTTGATCTTGATCAACTCCTTGATCTTTGATTGAATCCTCAATAATCCACTCCACAACTTGAAGAAGATGTTCAATCAACCTTGACTTTGTGAAGAAACTGAAAATTCCTTTAAAATCCTCTTGAGGCTGTGAGCTTCAAACCTTAAATCAACCTTTGATTCTTCTAATTGTACATGGATTCACACTTCGATCCTTAATCCACACTTTCTCTTTTAAATCCTCTCAAGCTTAAGGTTAGATCTAGGCTTTAGGATGAAGATCTAGTGGAAGAGAAGAAGACGTAATTGTTTTGGAGGAAAAGAGAGATTTTTTAAAAATTTCCAGATTTTTCTTTTGAATTTTCAGCCATGTGTTTGTGAAAATATGTGTGAATGAGTTATTTATAACCAAATGGGAGACTTGGTGGGCAAGACAATTTGGAGGGAAGAATCTAAATTCTTCCTTTCAAATTAATTGGTTCACTTGGCATTCAAGTGACATATTTCATGTGCCATTTTAATTAACATTTAATTAACTTGCCACATGGTTCTCCTGCTTGACAATTGCAAAAATAAAATCTCTCCCCAAATTAATTCTTCTACTTGGATCAATTAAAATCAACTATTGAAATTACTTAAATTAAATTAACAATTAATTAGACTAACTTAACTATTCAAATTAATCTATTCAATAAGACCAACTTTGATTGAGGTCAAATATTTTGACTTTTTGTCAAAATTCCTCTTTTTTTGGCCTAAAACCGATTTAGGCGATTTTTTCCTAATCTAATTAGAGAATTTCTATTAAATTCATTTTATGGATAATATCGAGGAAGGGTGTGACCCTTTAAGTATATCAATTAATTAGACATGGGCTCGATTTATGATTAATTAAATAATTTAATTGATTACTCATAGAATTAATCTCAATTAATTCTAGAGCACCCAATCTCCGTAGTCGATATGTAACCTCAAGCTTATGGAGCCCAATTTATTAGTAAATTAATTTGTTTGAACCTCATTCACTTACGGATACCATGCAAATAAGTCTCTCCATTTTCCAAATTGACACCACCTTGTGTAAAGATTTTGTTGAATCGAATCATCATTAAAAATATAGGAGATATTCTCGCTCATCAAGACGAGAAAATAGATCTTTTTTTGGAACTCACAAAACTCTACGCATAGATAGCTTGTTCCCAACATGCACCTTATGCGATCCGCTAAATGTGATTGAGACGCACGTCAAAGAATAAGAACCTACCATAAGGTTACTATGGTCTCTTAAGTCTAAAGACCAATTATATGTACTATCGTAAAATAGAGAATAACCCATCACCGAATGCCACTACAGGTATCTCATGAAATTCTCTTTATCGGGTCTCTTAGCAAACTTGTTCTACTAACAAGTATCCACTAATGCACACTGGTGTCAACTACATCGATCACCTATGAAACGGGATAATAATTCAACTCCTTTGAACTATGCATCATTAGGTCACATCTATTCGGATCTACAATGTCCTTATGTCAAAAATTCTATGATTTGGAGAATTTGAGATTAAGACATCTGAAAACTAATTTCATGATCATCATCATATGCGTGACCTATTATCATAGCCTTATATGATCTAGAGGACTCATTCCATGTCGATTGTTGATGGGACAATACATGAGGATGTAAAGAAGATGGCCATTTTACTTACATTGCAAAAATAAGATTGTTTACATAAGAGAGGTTATTATAAGCCAAATCTAATTGGCTACGGCGCACTACTCTAACAAAGTGGATCAATGATGATTGAAGAGAAGAATCTAGATTTTTCTCTCCAGAATATCTTGCCAACTAAGCATCTAAGTTGGCCGACCATCACACTTTAAATACCCTCTATAACCACCTTTTCGACTGCCATTTGGATTCAAGGTTTCAGCTAAAACTTTTCCTCTTAATCTCACATCTTCTTCCTCATGCTCTCCATAATGTTCATGCTTGGATCTCTCTTCTAACCAAAGATCTAAGTGACAATTCAAAAAAGAAGAGTGGGTCAACATTAGATATATGAATTCACATTGATTAGAGAATTAAAGTTTGATCATCCATCAACTAAGTGCACTGCAACATCAATTTGGAACTTCAAGTTTTGGTCTTCTTGAAGATCAAGTTGATTTGAGAAAAACTTGAGGCGTCGATCAAGCTTTGGAGAGGATCCATCAAGTTTTGAGAAGATCAAGAGGATTGACCAAATCTAGAGTTCAAAATTCGATTCACTAGAGAGTGTTTGGCCTTGCCTAATTTTGTTTGGATCAAGGTAGATTTTCTCACCTTATATCTAAATTCTATGCTCATATGAGGATCTTTGAAGGATTTAGGCTATGATTTATGTTGATGAATATTTATTTCACTACATTTTGTTTTATGCCTGTCCTTGATTTCATGGCACCCGCACACAAAGGCAACAGTTTGACACATACAGAGGTTGCATGTACACTACGACTCCAATACATGCAGCATTTACACAACGAATTATGAATATCTAAAGTTTCTGTTACTACTCATCATCATCTTCTGGGTCTGAATCGCGGATATGATAAAATATTAGTGGATCACGAGATATCTCACATGGTTCGACACATATAGAGACTGCATGTACATTACGACTCCGATCCGTGTTGCATTTACACAACGAATTATGAATATATAAAGTTTTTCTTACTACTCATCATCATCTTTGCGGTCTAAATCATGGATATGATTATATATTGGTGGATCACGAGATACCTCGCAAGTACACAAGGTAACTTCTTTCATTATAAATACAAGCCGACACACTTCATACCAACGGAAACCTCTATCAATGTAGTCTTGAACCTGCGGTGTTTCCTATAATAAAATAGTAAGGTAAATTAAAACATGACAAATCATACAGCATGCATTAGCAAAATTATTAATGTTGAAACTATCATGAAAGATATGATAAACTCACATCGTGATTGTTTTTAAGATATGCGTCGTTGACTATGACTCGATTTGTGGTGCTAAGATACGTTACTATAGGCATCACTATAAGTTGACAAAATTCGGTGAAATGTGCGTGTATGGTCATTATCTTATGAGCCATCATCTTTGTTGGGCAATTTTTCATTAGTGGCTATGAGACATCACAAGAAACTACTTCGTACGCCCTCTTTAAGTAGACAAGTTCGTCCATCTCATATTCCTTGACGTATGCATATAGCAATAATATCATTACCCGCTCTAACTCAATGCTACAATGTATACCATCATATGGGAAATTGATGTAGTGGTCCATTGCACATACACGGCATAGAACCATTTTTTTATTTATCTATTACATACAATGCACACCAATCATAATAGTAATGGATTATTTATAACAAAATACATTGCAAGTAGAGTACTCTCATCTACTTATGGACAAATATCTTTTTAAGTTTGATCAAAACAATAAACATGTAAACCTGCATTTACGGACACGCCATTTATAAAGCTGGCAACATGACAACACAATTCACCCTATATGACAGCAGACTTTGATCCCATTTCACCCAGTTTGATTGAATCTTTACGAATGTATTCACATGTTAAGATAATAGCAACAACACAAATATTATCACATGGCATCATACAAACCCAACGCACAGGGATAAGTATCCACAACATACAGTGACAAATTTAAGTTTACAACTACACATAGTTAAAAAGTTGTTCCATAACCAAGTAATTCTTAATTACATTTGTGAATACAGTAGTACATTCTGAAGTCCCACGTAGAGGCTGGAGCCTCTTGTGCAGCACATAATCATTGCCAACATAATTAAATTTACACGAAGAATGCATCACTAGCTGAAACCTCATTTGAGCAATATTAATCTAACGTATCGGCCTCTTCTCTCAGTGCACATTCCCTAGAACGCATCTATATATTTTTCGTTATCAACCAGTTTATAAGTAGCAAGCACCCTCTCGTTGATCGATAGATCAAAAATCTCAAAAAATTGCATCGTATAAGACCTTTTGGAATTGCAACTCAGTTGACTCTGGTGGAGGTACAAGTGCTAGTGAAAAGAGGGATTTCATTTGCTAGACTAAATTGCCAATCGCAGATGAGATCTCGTAACAATTCAAAAACTCTCCTAATTAAATTTTAAAATGAGAGAATTTTCCTAATTAAATTTGAATTCATTGTTTTTAATCGATAAACCTTTTTATGATATTTTTGAGGAAAAATCCTAATCGGTAACCGATTTTTGGCCGATTTGAGATTTTTCTCACAATCGAAAATATTTGACCACTTTCAAAAAGTTTTTTTTCACACCCAAAAATTATCAAATACATTATTTTAGCCCAAAAAACAAACTTTAGCCTAATTTTAGCCCAAAAACCCAACCCATTATTTCACCAACTTCATGTACATAAAATATATACATAATATACATAAGGGGAAAAAAAAAAAGAGAAAGACACACACACCCCTCCAAAAATTTCAGCCAACACCCCCCAATTAAACTTAGATATCTATATTTTATAAGGTGGCATTAATCCTCATCCAAGCACTTGTCATCATTGAACTAATAAGCTACCTTCCATAATTATTTAACATATAGACTATACAACTGGAAATGACAAATGGATCGTCAACTCTTCCTCTATAAGAATAGACACTATGCTTGCAAGACAAAGCTATTCTTTCATCTTTTTGCTTCTTACTTCAATTGTTAGATAACTCTGTTTTCCATTTTCAAGAACTCCATCTTTTAACTATCAACATCCAGGGAAAAAGAGTAAGATTGCTCCCTTGGTAAGTTAGAAATCATAGTTACAAAATATTATATTATCTACATAAGGTTTTGAAGAATATGGTATAAATACTCATGATATTGATTGTTATAAGAAATTGATTAAGCAGTTGGAATCTACTACAAAGACCTTGAGGATTATTAGCATAAAAGGTAAGAATTTTGGTTGATTCTTGGCTTTTCATTTTTACTTTGAAACCAATTATGTTGATTGGCTTGGAATTTTGATGATTAATCTAGAATACTATGTAGATTTGGGATAGAAGTATTGAAATTTTAAAATTTAAGATTGAATTTTAACACAACACAAAAGCCTTGTTCTCAAATCCATCTACTGCCGCCACATAATCTCTAATTTTTTAAGCTGAAAACCCACCTTAATCTTATCAAATTGGCCTACATAATATATCATTAAAAACCTTATCGAATGTAGATAATGTTATAATCAAGAATCACTTAAAAACATGGAGAAAGTTGGCTGAAAATGTTGAGAAAAGACAACACGTCCATTCTACCAAAATAGGGGCAACAGCAATGAAAGAATTTTAAGTGGGTATAGACGAAAATCCGACCATTAGATCATCAATTAAAGCCACCATTAGAAATACATCGAGTTAAAATAATTGTAAAAGTAAATTTTACCTTTAAACTATTAAGAACTTTGAGATAGAATTATTAGAATAGAGACTGCCATTCTTAACAATGAGATTAACGAAAAGATTTTGATATTGAATGATTAGGTGATTTGCTTGAAGCATATTTGAGAATTTAGAAGCATATTATGATCAAGGGATTGAGGTAAGGATTATGGCTATTCCTTCTTTGTTTCTGTGCTATAGAATGATCTTTGAACTTTGAAATCATCTATTGCTTGAAAAATAAATACTCTTATTTGATTACCCTAGTTTGAGAAATTTTGGACACTTTTGCTTGTTTGATCTTTATCTTTGCTATGAAATATTAGTTCCTTGATCATGTTGGAGAATGATTGAAGTTGAGATTGTAGACAAATAAGGCCCTAAACACTTTGATAACCTAAAAACACAAAAATTGGTATTTTTGCAAAATTTCTTTCAAAACTTGAAAATTAAAAATTTTGATGATGAGTAGAAAAAAATAAGCCTAATTCTCTGATATTTGGAGGTCTGCTATCATAAAGAGTTTATAAAAAAATTCAGAAAAATTGAAAAAATCATCGAGCGTGTCTGCCTACAAATTTGGGCGCAGGCAGTGGCCATGGGCTACGTGCCCATCCTGAGCATGGTGACACCCACTTCAGAATACTTTTAAGTGTATTTTTTACCTGTTTTGCCTTTGTATGTCCATATATCACTTGGATAAGCTATCCTAAATTCGAATATATGTTTTACGTGTCCAAAATCTGATCTAATTGATAATGTCTGAATCTCATTTGAAACTATGATCATTTAATTCGGACGATTGTTATTGTTCTTCAAACCTATTGTGTGTTGGATTTGAATCGATTGTTTATGTCCGATTATTGTTTGGAGCTTCGTTTGATTAAATTTGGACAATGGTTATTCATTCTAAAGCCCATTGATTGATATTCATTATATGTCATCATGTGGATGTGTTTGTTTGTTTCCAAAAATTCGAATTGGTTTGATTGATAATATCCAAACCTCATTTGAAATTTTGCTTATTTTATTTGGACAATTATCATTACACTTGAAACACTTTTGTGTGTTAATTTAATTGACAATGTCTAAAAGTCATTTGAAACTTTGCTTATTTAATTCAAAAGATTGTTATTATCCTCCTAGCTTTTTTGTGATTTGTTTGTTAAGCCCTGGGAACCTCAAGAGGGACATTCGGCAGTGTTGGGCCGGTAGTTAGACCTTTGGTAAATTACCAACAGTTGGACATTTGATAGTCTTGCAGAGATCTGGAGTAAATATTCCAAAGGCTAGTTCGTTAGGCATGTGATCAACAGTGCTTAAATTATTTTTTATTTGGGTTGTCTCCCTCTGATTGGCCACTCGAGGGTGAGGACCTGGAGAAATAAGATGTTATAATGTCATGTCGACATATTGTTTATTGTAGGAGTGATAAGAGTGACGGATCCACCAAATACTAGTTGTGCCTCTATTATTCGATTGTGAGATTTGTTTTAAACTTGGTTTGAGCTACTCATTTCTATTTGATTATTGAATTATCATAATTATTTGGCATGTTTTAACTCGTTTATGAACTTTATTGGCTCTTTATATAATCTGTTGATTAGGCCTCTATGATAATCAGTTCTTAAGCTTCTTGTTTTTCTTGATTATCAATCATTGAATTTGCCGAACTGGTTATGCTATTCGTTCTTAATTATAGCATATTTCTGAGCCTATCGATTGCCTTAATTCTTATCGGTTGAAATTCTGAATTGGAAATAAAATTCAACATTTGTTTGTTAACTAATCTCAAGCTCATGTCAATTCAGCTACTATTTATTAAAAATTCTAAATCGGAGTTGGTGTCCATCTACTGATTGTTGACAGCTTTTGAATTTGCTACCATTACAGCCATTGGTTCCATTGATTTTTTGCCATTGGTGTTGAAACCCTTGCTTGCGTTGTTAATCCTGAGTGGTTAATATTTCAATTAGTCCTTATCAAGCGAACTTCTAAATTCGTTATATGGTTCTCTTGTTTATTAGACTTCTGAAATTTTTTATTGTTATTCACTCTCGACCTGTATGTCCTTTTACTTTAATATTCTATTCCTAGTCATAATTCCTTACTAAGTCATTCGAACTTATTTTATAAATTTTAATATGTGTAGGTGAATAAATTCTGAAATTTTACCCGACTTGGAGATCTTAGACTTTCATTTTCCTCAAATGAACTTCGTATATATAGTGGACATAACTTTGCAATCAAGGAAAGGAATCGCTTGGAAAGAAACATTTTGGGTGCATGTGATTATTGATATTCTAAACTTTGAAGTTTAATTAGAGATTTCCTGAGTTTTGAAAATTATAATAGTTTGCAGTATCCCCATGTAACCATAAACTTACGATGTATCAAGACGTTATTATTGTAGAGTTTAATATCTTATGGAATATTGAAATTTCAAAAATTGTAATCAATATGTAATTAAGCAATGGTTGAATGATGAGTTATGGAAATGAGTTCAATTGTGAATGAGAAATTTTTTTAGCACCCTCCCCACAAGTAGCGATTCTAGTCTAGGGATGAAAGTTTTAGATCCAGGTCGTTACAGGTCTCTTGTATCCATTTACCAATAAGGGACTCAATGTCCTCCAAAGATGGTCCTTTCCACTTCCTCTTACTCAATGATGTTGACCTTTGATGTTGGGTGGGTTCTTCACTTCGTGCTGTTGATATGTTATCACTTTATGTATTTTCGAGAGACATAATGATTGATGTACGCGGGAAGAAAAGAGTTTTCCCTGAAATATCAGTTTTCTTATTTTGTGACCCATATAGCAAATCGGTCAGAACATCCCCGACATCAATAGCCCCAATCCCCCGTGGCCTATCATTTCCAAAGATTGGCACCCAGCTATTGTAATAAGGGAATGACCATCCTCACAGCTTTGATGTACCAAGATGCACCTATGCAAATGACATTTATAGTGTTACGGTAATGCTTTCCCATAACTAGTGTAAAAGCAACACATTATGAAACCAAAGCAGAATGCAATGACATAAATAATTTAATATACGATACTATGTGCAGGAGCCATACCCTGATATACTCAGTCCAAACAAATTTTGAATTAGCTACAATCATATAGGTCGTAGGATCAATGCTAGCTCCAACCCTACCACGTGATCCTAAGATGCCTAAAACGTGGGCATAATCATTTTTCCATACCTGTATTTTCGACTTGATATGCTTTGCAAGAATATCACAATCGGGAAACTTCTCCACCATAATTTTCTCCAAACAAACCATGTATCTACCTTTGAAGGAACCAACACATTTCCATCCAGTCTCATGAAGGGATTTTAGTGCCTCAATGAGCTCCATCTTCCCTTGTGATGTCCAAAAATGTCTTAGGCCTTTCTTCGGGTTCCTTTTGGATCTTGTTGTCCTATCATTGCTATGGGAGGACCAAGCATAATGATCCGTTTATCTATTCCAAAATGACGTTAGACGAAGATAAAGGGGATATAACCAAACATAAACATAAGACAACGAATACATCATGAAGAAAGATTGATTACACTTGAACATAGCAAACAACGTTATTATTTATGAACATTCAGCTGTGTAAAAAGTAATAACAAACAAATATAAAATATCAATATGTAATATCAAACAAATATAAAATATCAATCTAACATTAATTAACGATCATGCAAAAATGACATGCGAGATCGAATGATTCCGAAATTCATTAGTTGGCATAGTATAGGAAATTCAAGAAATAAACGAAGTATTGGTTTACTAAATATAAAAAATATATACGAAAGTAATTGTACAAGAACATGTAATTCATAACATGACAAATTAACCACCTCTCCATGCACGGTACATTTCGTCTGCTAAGTTATCCCTCTAACTATTCAAGTGCTAGATATATCGATACTCTCTAGTAATTAGATTTCGGAATCATCTTCATATGATTGACCATTGAAATCTATGTCTTCTCGAGGATCATGTGACATGGAGCTATGAATAAAATTATGGAGCAATGCACACACAAGAATAAGCACATTTGGCATCTTTATTGGATAGAAGGTTGGTGATCTAAGCACTGCCCATCTTTTCTTCAGAATGCCAAATGCTTTCTCAATCATATTACGTGCTTTAGCATGCTTCAAGTTGAAATACTCTTTTACATTCTACGGGGAAGACACTCTGCTGTGCCAATTTTGTAGGTGATATCTAATCCCACAATATGGGCCCAGGAAGATGTAACACACTAATGTGAGAAAGATGTAACAATCAATAATGAATGCACATACCTGTAGGTACACGCAGACCATGCGGTCTGTGCAAGGCATCACGAAGGACACGATTGTTTACTGCAGAGCCTTCCCATTCGGCCGGCATGTAGATGGAGTTTAGCTCTCTGTTACACACCCCAATAACATTAATAGATGTAACCCCTTTTCTTAATCTATGTCTCATTTATTTGCTACGTGGGACACGTACTTCAATGAAAGTCTCATCTAGAGCATTGAGACAGCCCTGTGACAAGGAGCAACTGATTGAACGCTAAACTACGCAGTTATACTCAGAAGCTTAAGACCAGATCATATGAAATTAAGAGTTGATTTACGATGCATAACTTAAAATGTTTCCAAGTTTCATTTGTGCATTGATTGCCCACTCGCACCGGCTTCATTTGTGCATTCATTGCCCACCTGCACTGGCTGAACAAATAGAAGTCCACTAATCTTTATGAAGGCTTTTAGAGTTTGTGAAAAGTATTTACTAATGGTTTGCACAGATCACCTAAAATTATTTTTCACAATCCTATTTTTCATGTGATAGGCAAGTATGAGAAGGAATAAAGCCACTTTATCAGCGACAGAGACATATTGCTCATTTCGTAACCCGCCCACATAATCAAGTATGTAACAGAGCCTAAAGAATGAATTCCTATCGATCCGTAGGTTATTGATGCAAGCTTGGTCACTGAGTTCTACTATTTCTCACATGTGTTTAAATTGATTGGGCATTTTGGAGATCATGCTCCACCTTGTACGTGACCTAACGCGTCTATGACGTCCCTCTCTCACCCGTAAAAGACAAGCAGCATAAAGCAGACAAATGCACACCGTGGTACGCAAAAGCAATGAATAAATTAGTATCAAAATATAGATGTTTGCCATCGAATCAATCAATGACTGTAGTCGATCAAACCTACCATGAAGTTGCAAGTACGAGAATTATGTAAATTTTGTCCATGATTGTAATACCGGTAAAAAATTTTTAAATCTAATAATAAAATTTTATCCATACATTCATACCCAAAAATATTTTCTACAATTTTGAAATATTTCTATGAGTTTTAAATATTCTCTAATGATTTTTAAATTGTTACACATTCTCAAAATTTATTACACAAAATTCTTTAATTTTTTTGGAACCTAGAAATTTTTTTGTTGTAGCAATCTTTACTTCATCCAAATCCCAATGTAGTGGAAATCGGCATTTTCTACCATATAATACTTCATATAGTGCCATTTGAATATACGCTTGATAGCTGTTGTTATAAGCAAACTCTATTAGAGGTAGAAACCTATCCCAATTTCCTTGAAAGTTCAAAATGCAGGCACGCAACATATCTTTCAATATTTGAATGATTCTTTCAGATTATCCATCTGTTTAGGGATGAGCTGCTATACTGAATTGTAACTTAGTCCCCAAATGTTCTTGTAAACTTTTCCAAAGTCGTGAAGTAAACTTGGGATCCCGATATATTACTATAGTTTGTGCAATCCCGTGCAGCCTGATGATTTTCTTAATATAGATTTTAGCAAGTTTCTCCACATTATATTGAGTTCATGCTTGTAAAAAATGAGTTGACTTAGTGATTCGATCTACCACCACCCAAATGCTATCATATCCTTCTCTAACTACTGGTAATCCAACCACAAAATCCATCGTGATTTAATCTCATTTCCAATTTAGAATTAGGAGTGGCTGTAATATTCATGTAGATCTTTGATATTTAGCTTTTACTAGCTGACAAGTAAGGCATTTTCGTATAAATTCAACCACATCCTATTTTAATCCTTCCCACCAAAGCTTTTGTTTCAAATCGCGATACATTTTGGTTCCTCCTAGGTATGCTCAATATTTTGTGTTATGAGCCCCATATAGCATTATTTCCCATATTTCTTTGGGCACATATATTTTTTTCTTTAAATCTCAAATTCCATTCAAAGCCTTTCGCAGAAAATTCCACTCTACCCAGTCATAGGCTTTGCTCATATCCAGCTTAATGGCCATATGACCAAGGTTCCTTTTGTGTTTATTCTTAAGAAAATGATTAATTTCATATGCAACTAAAACATCATCGGTACTCAAGCGTAAGAGAACAAAAGCAGACTGAGCATCAGAGATAATAGAATTCATCAGAGGTTAGATAATGTTTGCGATGGGTTTTTATGCAATTTTGTAGAGGACATTATTTAGACTTATGAAGCGAAAAAAGGACATTCTATTAGCATTATGACACTTAGGAATGAGAACAATATGTCCGTAATTAACTTTACTAGGAAACCGACCATTATTAAGGAAATCAAGCACAAATTTGGTAACATCCTGTCTTATGATTAACCAAAATTTGGATAAAAAATAACAGGTAAACCATCTGGTCCAGGTGACTTAAGAGGAAACATATTAGAGTGAGCGATTTTTACCTCATTTGCCAAGAATTCACGGAGAAGCTCAAGATTCATTTGTGGATTCACTCTTTCCTACAGAGTACTAATGACTGCATCCAATTCTTCCTCATTAGGCTGCCTCGAAGCAAAGATATTCTAAAAATAATTCAATATGATACTTTCCATTTGATCATTCGAAAAGCACCATTCACCAACTTAATATTTAGGCCTGTTTATCTTATTGTTCTTAAAACGTTGGATTGCCTTTGCATGGAAATATTTTGTATTACGATCCCCTTCGCGCATCCAATGTGTCTTTGCTCTTTGACGCATGTCATGTCTTCGTTATCCATTAACTCTTCTAGTTCCATGTGCAAATTTTTGCCAGAAATTTAGATTCATTAGAAACCTGCCCTTAATTCAATTCAAAGATTTGCTTCTGCAGTGATTGAATTTTGTTTTTGATAGCACCAAACTCTTTCTACTTCCCTGTAGCAATCCAATTTTACATCCCTGAATAGAGCTCAATATATTTGAATTGCCATTGCTATTCGAACCGCTAGCCTAACTTTCTTTGATGACATTAACATAATCTTCATGCTTGATCCACATTGCCTCGAATCTAAATTTCCTTTTCTTTTGACGAGCAAGCATCGGCGATGAGGAAGAGAATTTGATAACAATAGGGAGATGATCGGATGAGCTACATGGAATATGACTAACCTGATGATGGGGACAGCACTGAATCCAGCTATGAATGGCACAAACACAATCTAAACATTCCAGAACCGTGAATGGATATGAGCACTTGTTACACCATGTAAAGCGAAATCCTTTAAAACCAAGATCACATAGATTGCAGTCCAAAAAAACTTTTCTAAAATCTTTTAACCGAAAATTAGGCACCCTAATTGCTTCTGCTTTCTCATCCTATGTCAAAATTTCATTGTAGTCCCCTGCACAAATCTAAGGAAGATTTGAGTTGCCACTAAGTTGCCTTAACAATGTCTAAGTGTCTTTTCTTTTTGCCACTTTTGCATGCCCATATAAGCTAGTAAACCGAGTACTTTTTCCAATTTTAGCATAAAAAAATCAACATCAATATGAAATCTAGAAAAACTACGTAGGACCACTCGTTCATCTTTGCTCCAAAGCATAGCCACGCCCCCAGATAGTCCTTCAGATGGAGCTGCAACACCAAAATAGCCAAATTGTCACGAATTTTATTTCCCTTGCAATCACTAATTTTAGTTTCCATAAGGAAAACTAACTGAGCATGAAATTTCCAGTGAAATTCTCCGAGTTCATGAACTGTCCAAAGGTTCCCCAACTCACGACAGTTCTAGCTAAAGCTAATTATTGTGCTCAGCGGGACTATATCGCAGTCATCACCGTTGAAGATACTTCGTCTCCTTCACCTTTCTCCAAGCCTTTAAAATGACGTTTTGTTGGTCTTGAATCATGATCAGAATTAGCAATCAATCCAGACTTACCATTAGTAGTGTTTTGGATAAGAATCCTTTTGCGGCCAGCCTTTGAACTCGGTGGTCTGCCTTTTTTCGTTTCCTCTGAGTGTCACCATTCTGATTTGAGGAAGTTACTGAAATGTCAACTAGATTCTCTCTCCCAACATCAAGTCTAATTTTATCTTGGCGAGTATTTGTTACCTTGGCTTTGGAGTTAAAAAGAAATGAGCCATTAACGTGAGGCCCATTAGTAATTGGGTCATTTAAGGCCCAATTTGTAACTTTTTGCAGAGGAATAGTATTCTATCTTTCAGGCTTCTTTAAGAGTTGGACCATGTCACTATTTGTATGTTTTACAAAAGTTGGGTCAGTGGGTATGTCGTGGGCCATGAAATCATTCAAATCATTAATTTCTCCAACAGAGTTTCTATGTTCAGGATTATTCTTTAGACTACAATTAAAATTGCTGGAGACCATTTCGCCACTAATGCCAAGGTTAACATCCATGTTCACCAGGTAATCAACAGTAAATTGTCTTCTTTTATCAAATTTACCAAAAATGTCACTTCGACAAACTGAAACCGCTCCAACCTATTGCTACTTAGGTACTGACTTGTTAACACTCCTGTACCCGTCACTATTTATCATCGTCTAGAAAATTGAATTGTGTGCAACTCCTAGACAACGGTTCGAAATGGTAGTCCTTAGCCATGGACCAAATGACAATGGCTTGTTAGGGTCAAAATCTCCATCATATTGATTTCCACATTCCTTCATGGTATGTCCCAACAAGCCACATATGTAACAAAAATTAGGAAGTCTTCATATTAGATCCTTACCAAAAGTTGTTCACCACCAGAATTAGATATCCGTAGCACACGAATAAAGGGCTTGCAGATCGAAACACTAATTAGGATCCTTGAAAAATCATACTTACTCATTCCCTATGTATCAAGATCAACAGTTTTAAAAAATCCAATCCTATTGCCAATATGTTATGCCACTTCCTTCGTCATTTTTGCTACCAGCAACCCTTTAACCTGAATATAAAAATCACATCTAATCAAGTTCAACCTTTAGAGGTTGATCGATTGTATTGAGAATTAAGACATGCTTGTCAAATGACCATGAGCAACCTGAGAGTGCTTTCTCCTTATCCCGTAAGTGATTGAAAATAAATAGACGCCGTGCGTTACCAATTTGCCGAATATCTACCCCACAGCCCAATCCCATTACATTAATAACCGTCTGTTTGAAAACATCAAAGTTGTAATTCTTAGTAGTCAAAAGTCTGCCAACCAACGATAATTCAATATCAATAGCATCCTTATTCCACTCTTCATCAAGGATAATAACAGACTTCTTCTCCTCTTGAGTCAACATAAGATTTGCTATGAGAGTTTCAATATCCCAATCCATTTTGCCAGCAATCACTTTTCTAAGAGAAAAGAGTGAATAACACTAGAATAGTTGTTAACTTTAGGAAATCCTAGCAAAAAGCAACAAAAAAAATAGCAGAACAAAGAAAAAGGACTAGGATCTTTTTATAAAAGAAGAAAAATGGAGACCAGAAGACTGGAACACCAAAAAAAGACGGAAACTAATAAAAACCTAATGCATATGAAAATCATCAAAGAAACTCAGAATAACAAAGATCTTTCCTGCCAAGATAGAGCCATCAATGACAAGTTAGATAAGGAATCTCTTGCAAAAGTTGGGCAGGAAAGATATGGGGGTTCTCACATTAGAAAATAGGAAAATTACTCCCATAAGGTCTCACGAGGTGCCGATTTGGGAATATGTATAACAGGGCATCGTGTGGCTAGCAGCACATTTCCGGATGACTACCTCCGCCCAAAACTCACTTTCCAACCAATGGTGTGTCGTAATCGTGCCCACCTCAATGGGACGCTTTAGAGGCACTGCCACGCAATAGTAGTATTAATGTAGCAAATAAAAGAATCACGAGTCTATTGTTGAAGTTGCCCCCAGCTTCAACATTATAGCACATATATTGTATATTTGCTGCTGTTATTAATGAAATCGTTGCCTTTCATTGTCTTTTCGCTACACAAGGTAAGATAGAAAACTCTCATATAGAGACATGAAAGCTCTCATAAAGAGAGATTTATTTTTACTCATTTGGAGAATTATGTTGTAATAGTAAATTAATATGTTTATATATTCAGAGAGTATAATTGCAATAATATATTTAGCTACCTGTGCAGTGACAGGTATAACAGTAATTATACAAGCCCGGGGATGCGGAGGCAATTATCCCTTATATAAATTAACTCCCTCAGCTCTCGTAAAATCAATTTTGCGCCTGCAGTTTTCCTTCGTTCCCAACTTGCGCGGATGTTGTGAACGTTGTAAATGTGTTGCCACATTTCCATAACCCAGAACTCCCAAAATTCCAAAACCCTACGATATTTGGATAGCAAATCATGATTAACGAGATGGAGGAAGAACGAAAGGAAGCAAGAGGTAATAATAATGATAATAATGATAATAATGCCACCAGTGCTAACAAAACGGAATGCGCGAGGACAAGCCGGAAGGAGAGGCGTAAGGCTGCGAAAAAGGAGAAGAGGAAGAAAAAAAGGAAGGAAATGGCGGAGATGGCGCGCCGTGAGGAGGAGGCTCGGCTCAACGATCCCGAGGAGCACCTGAGGCTAGAAGCTGAGGAGGAGCGAGAAAAGTTGAGAACCGAGAAAGAAAGGAGGGAGTTCGAAGAGAGGGAGAGGAGGATTCAAGAAGAATGGGCGAGAAGAAGAGCTCAAGCGGAAACGGAGGAGGAGGAGAGAAGAAGAGCTCAGGAAGAAGAACATCAATGGAAACAAAAGCAGGTGTGTGTTTTGCACAGTATCTGTATATATGTCTTTTCCTGTGTATATTTCAGAAAGCTTAATTCAGGTGAATGAATAATTTAACTTCAACGAGCTGGCTTAAGTTGTCGTTCTCATTTGTAATATTGTCGCATGAGACTTTTGGTGCCTGGCTTAACCAGACTGTTGGAGTATATGTGCGAGATGAGATCATGGAGTGAGAGTGAGATTGGTTCTTTCATTACGTCCCTGCAATGTGTAGAATCTAAAACAAGGGTTGATCCTTTACATAAAAATGAAGAAAGAATTGTTTGATTGATGAAGAAAGGTAGATTGGCTAAGATATTTGGAATGAATAATTTTGGGCAGGCATGTGGTATTGGTGATATAGCATGGGTCATAGACTCTTATGCTGAGTAGAAAGTGCTCGGGTTTGCTACAGCTTAAACAAGAAACTTTGTCAAATGAAGTAACATATTGAGGAAGATAATAGTAGGATTGGTATAAAATGATGTGCCCCATAGAATCTTATTAGGTGACTGCTTAAATAGTCAAAACGGCTTTCACAAACTGATCCAAATGTTTATTATTTATATTTGCAGGAGGATTTGGTATTATCTGAAGTTTGGTTTAAGTGACTTTAGAAAAGACTGCTGATACAGGATCTTATGAGCTCACTTTTAATGTCAAATCAATTGCGCTTAGATTCATCTGAAACTTTTAAGTTGGATCATCTTTGCATTGGGATCAGAAATTCCATGAAATTGATGTGTGGGAAATAGTTAAGTTCTAGTTTGGTTACCTCTACATAGGATTGTGATCTCATGGAATTTGTCTTATCCTTTTTCTTTGTTTATGGGGAGTCATTGTTTACTAATTGGCCATTACATGCTTACGTTACCCATTGTAATCTAATGGTTGGGGAATGATTCTTGTTACTTTGTGTACTGCGACATGGTTTTATCTATCTGTGTTCTCACCAGTTGCTCTAGCAATATATTCACTGAGGTCTCTGTCCCACATGCATTTTTCTGCCTCCATATATGGATTTAGTGATTCAACTTTCTTGAAATGTTTATGGGTCATTCTTACAGGTTGGATATGAGAATGAATTGGATGAAGATGGCTGGGAGTATGTGGAAGAAGGGCCTCCTGAAATTATTTGGCAGGGGAATGAGATTATTGTCAAGAAGAAAAAAATCAGGGTGAAAAGGAAAGATGCAGACCTACAGATTGCAAAAGAGGTTTTGCTATCCTATTGCCCTTTGTCCAAATTGTTATATTATAGTTATTCCAATGGGCCAATATTGAAATTCTTTGATAATTTAGGATCCAGACAGGCCCACATCAAACCCTCTTCCTCCACAATCAGAAGCTTTTGCTGATTATCAGAATGCATCTATGCTTTCAGCTCAACAGCTATTACAAAATGTCGCTCAAGAGACTCCAAACTTTGGAACAGAGCAGGTAGAATTTCCTTTCCTCTCTCTCATGCTACATGTATTCAGTCTGCTTTCATGGTGATTATTTATAAGCAGATATGTTGAAGAGCCTTACTCATACCATGAGAAAGTACTGTTTTTTCTACTACCACATGTCACCTTCTCCTCCTTGTGGAGAGCTACATCTCATCTTTTGGTTATGCATTTGCAGGATAAAGCTCATTGTCCATTTCACCTCAAAACAGGGGCTTGTCGGTTTGGTTCACGTTGTAGCAGAATTCACTTTTACCCTGATAAATCCTGCACTTTGCTTATTAAGAACATGTACAACGGCCCTGGCCTAGCATGGGAGCAGGATGAGGGTCTTGAGGTCTGTTAATGAGGTCTTCATGTGGCTCTAGTATCCTGCTCTTTACATCAGTAATTTTTGCGCACAATTATGCAATCAGTTGTTATGTGCTTCTGATACATTGCAGCAATTATTGAAACCTTTGCTGTGACTAACCCTTGAATGAAGTTCCCAACTGCTTTTTTTTCTTTTTTTTAATTTTTTTTTTTAATTATATCTTCTTCCCTTTTTCTTGATTTGGAAGTGAAACCAAAAGATTGAAATTTGCATGCGGTGTCATTTAAGTGTTTAACTCCATTCCCAGACATCTTTTAGGTTTGTAAAATTATTTTTTAAATGCAACGTAAATAACTCTTGAATGAATTTGATCCGTCTTGGGTCGAATGTCATCATGATAGAAGAAGATGATATCCGTGAATGCACTTATGGATTCTAAATGCTTTGCTTGTTTTTAGAATGATGCCGAGCCATGTAATTAGAATTATTGTGACACCAGGAAATGCTTATTAGCAAATACAGCAGTGACAACAGATGAGAATGGTAATGCTGCTGCATTACCTATGAGCGGGGCAATCTCTTCTCGTTTTTCTGGGTTTTCTTATGTTTATGCATATACTTTCTGATTATTTTGCGCATTGCAACTTTCAGCATTGTAATTGTTCATGCCATATGTTCTTGTTATAATTTTTCATGACAACTATTTATTAAAATATATTAACTAGTTTTCTTAAAAAAGAAATGTTCTGCTGCAATTTTATTTGAGTGAGTGAGAATGATGTTATGAACAAAGAAGGTGCATGGCTACTGGGCGAGGCCCCCTGGATGAAGTGGGGGCTGACCTCCCCTTATAAACCCCCTTTAAGGGGAGGTCAAGGGCTCAATCCCCTCCTAGAGCAGAAAAAAGAAAAAGGGAAAAAAAAAAAAGAAAAAAGGGTGCATGGTTATTGGCCGTGGTGGAGTTTCTCTAGAACGAGTACAGATGTGCATGTGTGTATCCAATGTGCTTCACCACGATCACTTGAGTTCCTTTTTGATACTTTCTTATTGTGCTTATATTTAAGTTGCAACTACCATTTCCTGTCTCATTTGCTTCTCTTTCTTCTGAGCATCTTTTTTAATTTGTTATTTTTTCCATTTATCCTATATGATAGTGGTGATGTGAGCTTATATCTGGTACATCCACGTGGCTGGATTGAAATATGTATTAAGTAATTTGTTCTCTTCTGTGTAATTTGCCAATCAAATTTGATTTCTTGATGTTGCTAAGATTCTTTATTTTAATATGGCTTTTTTATGTTAACATGTCGAATTCCTTAACTACTAATAGTATAATGGGGAGCTTCTTTTTCCTGGATGTTGAAGATCTTCTGCCAGTAGATGTACGTGTTAAGGTTTGATATTATGAGAACTTCAGGATCTTGTCTTATCTGTAGCTTAGAGAAGAGTTGTATCATCCTTCCTGTAACTGTAAGTGCTTACATGAAATTGGTTGTTTTGCATATCGGTTAAGATGTATTCAATGCATGTAGTAATGGAGAATATTCTTCTTTTTTCCCCCTCCTTTTCCTTTGATGAATTTAATAGTGAAGAGTAACTAGCAAACGTATAGATCTAGGCTTGCTGTTCTAAGCGAAACCCTTATTTCCTTTCAAAAGTAGATTTCCTTATTTCCATTCAAAAGTAGATTTTTTAACAAGTATTTGTTACTCTATAAAAAGTGAATTTTGTAACAGGGATTCATTATACTTTATCCTATGGACCTAAGGAGTTAAACAGTTAAAGACTGTTAAGAAGACGTGATGGTTAAACTTGCAATAGCTGATGTTGTATTTTGTGCAAGGACTATAGTGATGAGTCTTTAATTTAAAGAGAGCCCTGTTAAATGTGAGAACTACTTTCGCGTCAGTTGGTTTCCATTCAGTCATTCTCTCGGTATCATAGTAATGCAACATGATGTTCCTTGTCTGTTCT
>JACFYI010001423.1:230820-243291 GCA_014898755.1 Handroanthus guayacan | reverse complement strand
AAGAAAGAAAGAAAGAAGAAACTTTAGTACATACCATGAGAACCTGCATCAATGGTGCAGTCTATTAGATTCCTATATTTTATGCTGGTAACGCTGGACACCTTAAAGCATAAATACGGTCGTGATCCAATGGGGATTATTGAGGGGTTCATTGTTCCATGGAAAAATAAATATAATTTCATCAGTTTACAGGATAATCATTGATTGAGCTGCTAGAATGCCATAATTTTGACCCCAGGAACAGTGATATGAATTATATCATTGATCAACTATTATGAGGAAATAAAATATTGTTGATTCATCTCTTGGTCTAGAGAATTAAACTAATAGATGCAACTTAATAAAACGTCACTTATACAGTTATGCCCATGGTAGTATGTATAATTATTCTCATTCAAATTAAGTGCTGGGGGGAGCAGGGTACAAGTATGTGATTCACTGTTGGATGACTTGTAAGCAGAAAACTTTATAAGTTTAAGATTTGGCAGCACAAAGAAATAGATAAGAGTTATGGTCCATTTCTTTAGTTTTTCCTGAAAAATGGTGTCCTATGTTGTATGATCCACATTCCACATGGGATTTAAATTTTCCTCATATTGGAAAGCTGTCATCACTTTCTATAGAAAATCAGAATGGAAATTCTTGGAGGTGGTTGAATGTTGGACTTCTTTCATTTGTTCACGTGTTTCAGCGACCATCGTATACTTTCCATTGATGCTCTTTTAGGTTCTTCTGAATCCTGGATCAATGTACTTTTGAAACTTTATTAACAGTTTCCACGGTTGACAAAGTTTCTCTTGTAGGTGAAATCGGAGTTTTTTGATGCCCTAAGCAGTGCAGAAAAGCAAGTACTTGATTATCAATCTAAACTCGAGGCGTTGAATGAAGATTTCTCGAAAGCTGGTAAGGTTGGACTAAATGATTATGGTGCCATGGAGACTCTAAAAGCAGCAATAACATGCTTGAATTTTAAATTCACTATTATTCATTATTTGTTTCGTTTTTTATTGTTGATAGCACAATTACATTCCATTACATAGTCCAAAGTAGGAGAACATTGGAACTTTATATTTCCTGTTTGCTACTTGTGACCTTTAATCAGAATGTTGCCTACTCTCTTGTTTCCTTTGAGAAAGAATGAAATTAAAAAAGATATAATTGGTGTTATTTTGTTGTAGCAAAAGTCTTGATTAGCAACCATAACCCTTGTAGTGGAAAATTCCTAAGGGGAATTTCACACTTAAGCTAAAGCCAAGAGTGAGTGTGAAATAATAGAATTTCAAGTAGATATGCCACACATGTTTTTTCAAGGAGGAAGATGGGGTTTCTTACTGGAGCCGGCTCCTCATTCTAATAGATGTGATAAATCACGGGCTCCGGTTTTTTGCATTCCATTAGATCAGGAAAATATAGTGTTTGTATATTTAACGTTATCTTCAGTGGTCCAGTTAGCCATTTATCATTTTGATCATTTTGTTTATATTAGAGCTGGAACTATGAGTGGCACTGCAAACCATCTTGTGTCAGCATCTTAACTTATTATATTGAGGTATTAAAATTAAGTGAAATTCCATTTTGAATCCTTTTATTCTCAAGCAGCCAGAAGTAATATGCTCTCACGTCCAATTCTGTAGTAGAGAGGAATCCAGAACCATCAACTGTAACCCCTTAACAACTAGATTTCCTAAACAACATAGAGAAAGTATGAAGGAAATAACTTATCGATGTATTTGTCTCAGTAAACATGCTCTTCAGACACTTGAATCAGCTTGGATCAAATCTAGACAAATGAAGCAGGTTGTTGGGCAATGACATCACATGCAGCCGTGATGGAAAAATATAGGTCTGTATATTTCTAGACACAGTCATACTTGTTAATAGCACAGCACGCGAGCTGAACTTCAAAAAAGCGAGTACTTTGTGCTCTATTCTGCCCTATTTTGAAGCACAAAGGGCGCTTTTAGGCTCCAAAGCCCAGACATTTAGTTAGTGTTAAAATTAGGGTTTAGGGTTATTCTTTCCAAACAAAGTTTGGTTGCCCATTTCAACCAAACTAGTTATATTGATGTGGACCTCCACTGTGACTGCCGCCAGGCCACCTTCTAGTCGCTGTCTCTAGGTTTGGTTTTTTCCCTTTTCTTTTCCTTTTTATGTTTTCTTCTTATTTTCTTCTTCTCATTAATGTTCTTTTCATCTTCTTGTCTTTAAGACATCAACTTTTTTTCTTCTTAGATTTTGCCTTCTTTTTCCAATTTTTCTTCTTTGATGAAGTTGAAATTTTAAGTTGAAGTTTCTATTGGAAAATGAATATATGTGCTGAAAATTCCTTTAATTTGCTTAAAATTAGAAATACTTTTAAAAAATATTTGGCATGCTAAAATATATTTGGTTGATATGCTGAAATTTGAATAAAATTACTGCTGAAAATATTTGCTGAAAATGCTGAAAAATAAAAATATGTTCTGCCGAAAATTACTTTAATTTGCTGAAAATATATGGCATGCTGAAAATATATTTGGTTAATTTGTTGAAATTTTAATGGAATTATTGCTCAAAATATATGCTGAAAATGTTGAAAAATGAAAATACATGCTTTAAGTTATCCTTAATAATTCTTTTCTCCATTTAGTTGTTTCTGTGATTTGCAGTTGTTTGGATTTATTAACAGTTTTGGTATGTGGCTATGTTATAGAAAAACATGATTTTTTTATATTCTGTGCTTTATGTCATTAGAGCGCGTGCTTCGTTGCATGCTATGTGTTATGGCCCCATGAGGCCTTTGTACTATAGTGCACTACGCGCTCGTGATAACTACTATGGTTATAGTAAATTAGTAATGTTAAACTGGGTTGAATATATGAATTGGTGGAGTAAGCGAAAATATAGCTAGAAGGGCTATTTTAATAGCAGCATCTAAAATGCCTGGATGAACTCAATTTATTATTTCGGGATAAAAATATAGAAACCACATGAATGAGTCTTGGAAATGCAACGAAACCGCAAGTTTCTTTTTTCAGGACAAACAATATTTCTTTATCCTTTGCATTTCCTGAAATTCTTGTGTGTGAATATGTTCTCATTAGCTTCTACTTGAATGATATCAAGGATCAGAATGGAGGGAACCATCGTATGATTCAGGTTTTTTGAGGGGATAATTTCATAGTCTTCTAATTGATCCTTTTATATCTTACAGCCACATTGCAGGACCCTATGTTGCATGGATATGGGCACAGTACCGATACCCGGTGTGGGTGTGGTACTGGAATGTGGTACAACAATTTTTAAAATATTAGGATATGGGTACATACGGTAGTATATATCATAAATATTATCTCACACACACACACATATATATAAGAATTAAATTTCATAAAATAAAATATGGAAGTGTTTGTGTGTCAAGGAATTTTGGCTAGAACTTTTGAGAAAGTGTTAGAGAGAAACTCTTAAATATGCTTCTATTTACTTCAACTTTTTTTGATGAACTAACTCCTACCCTATTTATATTGTCGACCTTCTCAAGTAGACGATGGTGATCTACTTGATCTAACGGCCTCTATTACATTTCCAGAATATTAATGGAGATATTTTTTACAAGACTATTCTGGAATCCTATTCCGGAAAATTTTATACAACTCTACAATATTCCAGTAGTATGAAGATCATTCTGGAGAAAAATAAATCTCGTGGCTCCTCACATGTTTGCCAGCAACGCTTGGCATGACACTGTGCTTTCTTTCAAGGATTAAATCCTTAGAAGTACTTTTTATTAGAAAAAGATCATTGGGCGTACCCAAAATTGTAAGCACACTGTACTCATTCTCTAAAAATATTTTTTAAATGTTGGGTACGTACCATCGCATACCGGTACCTATAGAGTACCCGGCATGGGTACTTTATCTAAAATGGACTACCCATGCATTAGAGCAAGACGTCAAAGTTCAAAGTAAATGAGCTATGCTATTGAGAATGTCAACCATAAATAGTCTATTCAGATATGATGTGGCGCGTCTCTACTCTCTAGATCTCATTCTGTCTTGAGCTTTCCCAATTCAAATGTTTATTTTTATATTTTTTTCCGTTGTGTTTTTCATTTTTCTTTCCTTTTCTTTCTTTTTTCTTTTTTGTTTGGAGCAATAAATGCTTAAAATAATAACCTTGACTAGATAGTGCGCCTTGTCTTGTTGGAAAAGCGGTCAATTACTTAAGGCAATTTGTTTTGTTTTCTTTGTCAGTCGGATTGCTACCTATCTCAACAAGTTTAGTAGGAGCATGCCTTCTCACTTTGCTCTTACATGCAAATTGTTTGCTCCTTCACAAATGCTTACACCTGCAGTACATTTGTTACTGTATTAGGAATGTACGACTCTTTTAGTACTTATTCAGTCTTTCACCATGATTCCCCGGCACCCCCCCGGCCCCCCGGAACACTTTTCTTACAATTACTTATTCTTTGTTACATCTAAGATGATGAATACATATGTATAGATGGATATGTTTTTCTGGCAGGAAATGGGAATCACCCGTTCGTGCTCTTCATTGTAATTATTACTGCAATATTACCTGATCATAACTCGATGCTAAGTTGTATCATTATATAAACTTTACTTCTGACAGATGCTGAGAGAAAGAAGTTCCGAGATAAAATCTTGAATGCGGAGCAGGAACTTGCTGCTGCTAAAGGGCGTGAACAGATGTTGCAAGAGCAACTTAGGAAGGAGGTTGATTTTTCTCAAGAACGGCTCAGAAAACAAATACAATCCTTTAGTGAACTGGAGGTGCTGTGACTTACTATAGGCTTAAGTTATATTACTGTGTTGTTTTGATTTTGCTTTATCTAAAGCTTTGACATTACATAGACTAATGAAGCATATGGGTTATGTGATTATGTCATGTTTTGATGCACTGTTTAAGACTGCTCGCATCCTATATATAAGAAGGTTGAGCGTGAACCTGATGTTTTTGGATTTCCATCTGACATTAATAGGTTTAGATTGTTAAAAATGGTTTTGAGTCAACTTCATAGAATTCCATTAAGTTTGATCTTTTTCCAGGTAGGAATATCCACCCAAGCCCATCTTGAAACCTGAATTATTAATTGACTATCTAACAGATGAAAAATGGAAACACTGTTGACTTCATGAATGCTTTTGCTCTCTTTCTCTTCTGTCAGTTTCCTTTCTAGAATGGAGATGTGTCCTCTCTCATTTATATGTTTTCACATCTTTTAGTCTCTATTTCATCCAGTTGCTCTAAGGTGGCCTGCACGGTTTTGCTGTGAGTTCAAATTGATCAACCAACTGCAGTCCATGTTTATCATCATTCATCTTCACTAATCATTTGTGGGTCACGTTTAAAAGGTCGATTTCTATTTGTTGGAACAAAATTTTTGTTCACTACATGTGAAGAGTCTATACACATTTGGCTTAAATTTAATTGTCCCATCTGTATTAATTGTATTGTGTGCATGATTTAATACTTGATGCCAATGGAAGAAGTCTGAACAGAGCTGAATCATTTAACCGTCTGGTTTCTTATGGTTAGTTCAGTTCTGGTACGAGAGCTGCATACTTGACATTTCATGTACCCGACTTTATGTATCATAACTGAACCCTTCGTGCATGTGGTGAGATGAGTACAAGATTTGTCAGTATGTGTTGAGCTGTCAAGCATAATACCATTTTTCTTCCGCGCTTCAGCTGTTCAGCTCTCCAGGAGTTATCTGCCAGTTGAGAATTCTGTATCTATTTGTTGGTGACTGCAGCAGCAGTACTTTTTTTCTTTTTTTTTTTCAATTATATTTTTGCACATATTTTCCTCTACAGTTTCTAAAGACCAATTTGTCCCTGTTTCTACTGTTGTGCTTTCTTCATTATTTTGTCAGGTAGCTACCAAATTATTCATCCTCTGTTTTGCAGGTAAAGTTTCAAAATGAGATGGATCTTCGCAAAAAAGCAGAGTCATCAGTAGCCAAAGCTGAAGAAAAAGCGAGCCTGTTAGAGGAAAAGCTAAGTACTTTATCCGAAACCATAGATAAGGAGAAAAGCCGTCTTCAGAATGAGCTTTTTCAAATGAGAAGTGAATCAAAGCTCTCAGTTTCTAGAATAAGTGCTGAGGTCAGTACTTAAATTTTTGTTTATTAGTACAAGGCTATTCATGATGATTTTATTATCTCAGTCCTTCATCATCTTTTTCTACAGCTTGAGAGAATGGAATGTAGAGCTAAAAATGCAGAAAAAGAGTCAGCATTACTGAGAGAGCAGTTAGAAGAACTTAAAATGCGTCTGGACAAGGTAACCTTTTTCCTTCATCCATTTATATAGTAATCTAGTTTGTTAAAGTTTTACTTATAATTTATGTCTACTGACTGAGCTTGCATTCACTGGTTGGGTAGTTTGTGCACCTTCTATCATCCATGGACTTGTAGCTCTGATGAGCTCATGGCAAGAACCTACTGGTTCGTTTTGGACAGTTGTGCAGAAAGACCTTGGGTTTCCATATTTGTTGTAATGTCCATGTTCCAAAACTATCTCAGGGTACAACATGAATTAATTTGGATTTGTTGAATGCAACATGTATCATTTCCTGAGTTTATGAAAACACTTGACATACGGAGAAAACTAAGATAAAAGTGAAACATGTGTTGCCCTGTTTCTTTTTCTGATAAAAATATTATTTCTTCTGCAATTAAATGCTTAGATCTGAAATGCAAATAATGTTCCTCTGTTATAATGTGAATATGAAATAAGAGAAGTGGGGTGATGATTTCCCATTTTATTGATATTGTATTTATCATTATAATAGATGTATGTAAATTTCCTTTGCTACATATTTACTTCACATAAGTTCTCTCTAATTATTTGATTATCGTATAATAATGCAATTGTCTTTCTATAACAGTGCATGCAGGAGAAATACGACATGGAGAAACCTAACATATCTCCAGAAGCTCCGTCCAAGGATTCTGATTTACTGGTGAAGCACTTGCAAGAAGAACTGAGGCACTATGTAAGCATTTTATCATCCATCATTACACATTAGGAATTGCTTATCATCTGCAGCCAGTCTAACCATTTGGTAGAAAAAGAAAACAACTTTGTAGAAAAATAAATCCTGCAACCAATATAAGAATGAAAAAGAGAACAAAAACTGGGATAGGAGTGAGGGACAAGAAATAGTTCTTTTTAATCACACAGAAGCCGCTGTTTCATTTACTCATGCTGTAACACTGCAATCGTTATTAATCGAAGATGGTTTGCTAATGTGCCTGCATTGTAGACTTAAACTAGGAGTCCACATTAATGAAGTGGCAGATTGTATTGGGTGGTGGTTTTGTGTGATTGTTGGTGTGAATATGTTAATCATTCTGCATACGAGGTGCATCTGTTAGGCACCATCAGTCTAAAAGCCAAGCTTTAACACATTGCGCATGAGTTCTTCTGGTACAAGGAATTAACTCAAAATATGTTTTCTTGCATTCCTTGTGGTTCATGAATGAATTTTCATTTTAATCTACTTCTGTCTAGTATATAATATAACTACATGCTTAATGGACGTGTGTCAATATTCGCCAGGAATCTGAAGTCCGTGAAGCAAAAAAAATAAAAGCTTCTCATGAAGATATCCAGTTATTGAAAGAAAAATTATATGAAGAAAAAAGCCGTAGGGAGAGGGCAGAGCTGGATCTTCTTAAATTATCTGACCTCCAGTTAACTCTGAAGAAGTTCGAGGATGAGTTGTCTACATGGAAATCCCTGATTAAGGAAATCCCTGGCATGTCATCTGCAGATGATATACTTCCCAAGTTTGCTGCTTTACAGAAGTACGTATCTTGGTCATACTTTGCTGCTTCTGTGCACTAGAGTTTCCATAATTAAAAAACTTTTACTTTGATCTCGTTAGTGGGGCAATTTACATATTCCATTAGCATACTGCCGCAAATTTTCGAGGAAGACAAGTTGCTTCAGTTACCCCTACATAATATAGAGCATGAACTTGATCAATCCTTTTTTCTGTCTTTAAGGCAGAGAACTGAACCAAGAATTCTCTTTCATTTTCCCCCATAATGTTTTTGAGGTCACAAAATTAAGTGTAATGCTTTCTTATTGTTGTTTTTTGCAAAGAACTTGATATGTTTATTTTTATGACTTTCTTGCTGGGTAGCTTGGTTTCGATTGTTTCAAGTTGTTGTTGTGTCTATATTTGTTTGGGGCTTCTGAGCTCATTTATTTGCAGAGAGGCAGTTGATAGCATGATGAGAGCGGGTGAGGCCCAGGCACGTGTGAAAGAAATTCAAGTGGCTCTTGATACAGCAATGCTTGATAAACAAAATGCGGAAACTGAGGCTGCAATGGCAAAAGAGAAAGCAGAATCACATAAAGCAGAAATCAAAAGGCTTGAATTGATGGTTAGTGCAGCACAAACAGATCTCTGGTCATCTGATGCTAGGACAAGGATCACCATTTTGTGCATTGTGGTAGTTTTATTATGACCTTTATAAAGTCTAGAAGTTGTGGATAATCAGGGTAAAAATATCTTGTACCTTTTAATACTTAAGCTCAACATAAATCTCGTATTGCTTTCTGAAAAAAGGTTGTTACTAGTCTGGTGGTTGAAATTTTGGGACAAAACCCCACTGCCAAATATACAAAAGGAAAAAGTTGTCAGTTCTGTTAACTAGCAGATCCATCCTATCACCATAAAGTCACCAAAAGTAATATATTATCATAATAAACTTGTTTGTTTGTCTTGCATGTATGTCGTCTGAACTGGTCTTTTGCTTTTGTAGCTTGGTCTGATTACAGAGGAAAGAGACTGCTTACAAAATGTTTTTAAGGAATTAAAAGAGCGTAGCAATCTTGAAGGTGGAACTGAAGTAGTCAGTGGAACTATTCTTCAGGTTTAGTATCATTCTCCCTATGCTTCAAGCTTTCCAGTAAGCTTTCCCCATTTTGCAATGGTTATTAATCTCTCATGTTGACAGGAGCTTGAAGCATCTCTTGCCAAGAAGGAAAATTATGTACGGGAACTAGAAAGCAGTTTATTAGAAAAACAGGAAACTAGCAGCCGTCAGCACAATGAAATAAAGTTGCTAAATGAAAGGTTAACGAATGAAGCAAGACGAATAAAGATGTTAGAGCGGGAAAGTGATCGCCTCCGTTCTGAGATATCTTTGTTGGAGTCTAAGGTTTGTGTTTCTAGGCAAATATTGTGGTGTCTCAGAATCATATTCTGGTCCTTGATAGCTATTCCATAGTTGTGCTTAGCAAGTTCAACAGTAATATAATAATTTTTAACTTTTCATAAGTGGTGGGGATTTAAATATTCATTAGGTGGATTAGCTAGGATATGGTGATTTCGTCCATCTCCTTTCTTCGTTCTCATCAGGGAGTCTTATACTTCTTTTCTTCTGTAGCTGGGGCATGGTGATTTTTCTTCTGCTAATACAAAAGTTCTCCGGATGGTTAACACCCTAGCAGTTGACAATGAGGCAAAACAAACAATAGAGGCTCTGCAAACTGAGCTGCAGAAGACAAAGGAAAAGTTGCAGGCTGTTGAAGAACTCAAGAAACAGTCATGTAAGCATGAGGGACACTTGTCAAACTTTTACAATTTGGCTTCAACAGTTCTTGTCAATGTTGTCAAAATCGCGAGTTAACTCGTAAAATCGTACGATTTTACAATTTTACTCATGCCTAGCGATCCCGATCCCACCCAAAACACGTTTTTGTTGACTCGAGGTAGAATTGCGTGTCAACACGTAAAATTGGTAGAATCGACGATTTATACCGATTCTACCTCTCAGCCAGAAAATGGGTAAAAAAAGAGAAAACAACCGGCCCAACACAATTCAGCCCAAAAAGGAAGAAAAGTAAAACAAAATCCAGGCCAAGAAGTGAAGTAAAACTCAAGTCAAATAAAAGAAAAAACAAAACCCAGCCCAATTGAATAAAAAACATAACAGCCCAACCAAAAAAATAAAAATAAAAACATAATAAGTAAAATAAAAAAACCCTGATCTTCTTCTAAACTCAAAAGCAGACGATCTGCTTCTATTCCGTGTAATATAATTTCTTTCATAGTTAATTTCTTTAGGATCTTTACTCATATTTGAATTGAAATTCTTATATGACTTTTCTTATTTTTGTGTATATATGTTCAAATATAGTTAAGGCAGTATAGGTAAAATCGCACGATTCGTGTTACGATCCTACGTTTACGATCTTTTTTCTTCCTTCCGTGTCAAGTCCGATTTAAGTGTTTGACAACCTTGGTTCTTGTGTTCTTATCATTTTAGAACTTCTTTTACACTGAAAAGGGGAAGTAACCTTGAGGCATTTTATTGGCATCATTACCTAATGTGATGATACTGGGTAAATTGACAAGAAAGCGAAGATATTAAAAACTGATGGGGGAGGAAGAAGGGGGAGGGGAACATGGCTCTTGCATTTCTGCATCCTAATACAGCTCGGATTACAATTTACTGCAACTTATTCGCTTGCTGAGTTGAATTTTATAAGTCTTCATATAATTAAATCATTTGAGTGCATAAATTATCATCGAAATTGGTACTATTTCTTTTGCAAAATGCACATCATCAATTTTTCATATATGTCAAATTCTGCCCCCCGTGATTGAACAACTTTTATATCAGGATCGGTGTAACACCTTTTCTTTTCTGAATGTAGCATAGCGGTTATATGAAATAATATGTTTGTCATCTGAATGTTGCTCTACAATATGTCTAATTCCTTAAATATCATCTACGTTTAATAAACTGATTCACTTGTCTCTGATGGTCTTTCGATATGCTTTTGTTGGTAAAAACTTTGTGGTGTAGCTGATGCTGGCGCTCCTGTTGACTCCTACATTGCTGGGAAAATTAAGCAGTTAAAAGAGCAAATTGCCACACTTGAAAAACGTGAGGAGAGGTGAGTTGGCAATATTTTGCCGTTTTTCAATAGCATTTCCTCTTGTTTTAGCTTGAAACTGAGGCCTTAGAAATATTTGATAAAACAGATACAAGTCAGTTTTTGCAGAAAAAATCTCTGTTTTCAGAAGGGCATGCTGTGAACTTTTTGGTTACAAGGTATAGTATTTTCTAGTTCTAAATTTATAATTGATTGCACCATAATGTCTCAGTTGCGGTGAATCTCCTAAGGAGAAATGAAGATACTATAGAAGGGCTTCTATGTAAAAGTGTTTCCTAGTCGGGGTGCAATAATCCTTTTCCGACCACCCACTCATTATGTTCAATTTTTCATTTTAATTTTTTTAAATTAAATGTGAAAAGCCTTTCTTGTTTTTTCTTATATTTTTCTAGTTTGGGTTCTATGCCTTCCTTCACTGCACATGATTTATAGATTGAGTGGGGGTGCACTTATAGAAGAGCTCTCTGAGGGCTTGTCTTGTTTTACTTTTGACAATCCTGCACTGACAGGTGCAAAATGGTATTTCTGGTTCTAGGTTTTGATTATTTATTTTCATCATCCCCCTTTCCTAGTAAAATCAGAGAACGGCAGATGTTCCTGTCAAGAGTAAAGTTTAGAGCTAATGGATTTAAGATTTTGGCTTTGGATATGCATTTACAATGATGATATAAAAAAAGTGAATAAGTTTCAGGGTGTTATAGATACTATGTTGTCCATGTCCATTACCACCACCACCACATAGAAAAACAAATAAGAATTCCAAGTCTTTCGGCCTTTGTGAAGCAAAATTGCCACCTGATTTCTGAACTTTGTTGCACCTTTCCCCTGTGCATATGATGTCCAATTTTCAGGATTTAATATGACATCCTGATGCCTACTTAAGTGGAAAAATTGCAATTAGCGAAATTTGGTGCTTAAACAAGACAGGATTCATATGCAATGATGAAGACATTTCATGGGAGAAAGAGATTTTTCTTTCCTTTTATTACTGCTAGAAGATAAGGGGGAAACTGCATTAAAATGAAGATTCTATGAACTTGCACTAACTGCTCCTTATGCTTAGGAAGATACTCAAAGCATTAGTTAGGTGTATTATATATATGCTTAAGATGGAAGAAATGTGAAGCATAAGTCAGGTGTATTTCATGGTTCGGAAATCCCGGACAATTAAGAGTCGACTCTGATGAGGATGAAGAAGAAATTGATCCTTTGATTTGATTGGTTGCCTTGTTAAAGCGGGAAAATATCCTAAATTCCAATTCTACTGCTGGGTTAGTATGGTGCTTGATTAGTTACAGAACAATGAGTTCATTGATTATATTGGTACAAAAGATGGTGAGAGTGAGATAAAATTTGGCAAATGCAAAGGAATCTTCCTTATGCTCGCACCCTCCATGCATCAGATAAACCGCTAACTTTGTTTCTGTGGGAAAAGTATTGCACTGACTGCTTGGTGAGAAGACAAATTTTATGTGATAATATGCTTCTAGCAATATTATGATGTTTCATGATCTTGTATCTTTTCAATATGCTTCAGATT
>JACFYI010001423.1:201951-230720 GCA_014898755.1 Handroanthus guayacan | reverse complement strand
TTTATTGAATAATAGAAACTAGCGGGAAGTTCCTTGAATCATTGCAAACTGGTGGAATTATACATGGTTCAAGTTTATATGTATTGGATAAGTGTACTCTTTAACTGAAATAAGTTTCCTGAATATCATCATGATATACATGCAGCAAACATTTGAATTTCTAAGCAATATGTTCTTTTTCCTTTTCTTGTTTTTTTTTTTTTTTTTTTTTTTTCAAATTTTTTTCAAGCTCCACATGTTTATGGATACGTACACGTGTATTTATGCAGTGTTCAACTTGAACTAAATCTATTTGTCCTTTCTCTTTTTTCCATTAAAAATGCCAGGTGAATGAGTATACTTCACAGCCTGAGATATCTCGGCAGGTCTGAACTAAACATCTTTTTTGCGTTGCTTTCTTTCTTTATCTATCCTATCGGTGCCATTGACTCTACGTGTACTGACTTCTTTGTGAAAATTCATAGAACACATATAACTTTAGTAATTGCTGATTGGGGTAATGATTCTGGATTAAGAAGAAACATCTGAAACATTTTTAGCAGTGCTTGTGCCTGTCATTTTATGATACCTTCCTTTCTATTGTATTGCAAGAGTCTTTCCTTTGATCTGCTTTTACCTCCCCTTACAGGATTATCAATGTAGCGAACATACGAAATCAAGTATAGATCAGTGCTGTAATTTAATTTTCTGCTTGGGTATTGTATTATATTCTCAGGTTGGACTTAAAATATTCTGAGATGGGGCAGGAAATCAGAACAGAGGTTGTCTGACTTAACAACACAACAATAATCCATTAAGTCATCATTAATGATATCTAGTGTTCAGAATTTGTGATTAATCTCCGCTTAGTATTTTTCTGTTCTGGAGTTTTCCATTTATCGAGGCTGGGAAGAACTTAAAAGCTTCTTCAATTGCCTTCACTCTTACCTTCCGTCTCTTTTCTCTGTAGATGCCCATTTGAAAGCTTAAACAGCAAGTAGGAGCTCTAGGATATGTTACCTATTATACATGGAAACTTCTGATTCATAATTCTGTCAGTTGTTGAATTCAAGGTTTCAAGCCACATGAAGTATATATTTGATAATTTGGCGATCTGTTTTACTATTGATATAACAATTTAATGAGCTCTGTCCTGTGTTCAGGTGAAACCTTACAAAGATGTGCCTTTTGCTAGAATAAAAAAGATTTAAGAGAGAACCTACAAACACTTGTGATCATGACAAAAACAACTCTCTGGCTCCTCTGAAAACCTGCTACTGCTGTTTTTACATTTTTCTCTGGGTTTCAGTATTTGTTCGAGTGGATCATAAGAAAAACAACTCTCAATTGTTGTGACATAAACAAATGACACAATCAACTTTTGGTTTTGACAATCTGTTTTTCTCTGGAAGCCAGTCTTATCTCGCTTTATTTATTTTCAAATGCTTTTTGCACATTAGACCTTTAGCGGCCTTTTGTTTGCAACTTTTTTTTTTTTTTTATATATTTGTCATTTCTTTTTATTACTACAGTTTATCTGAGGAATTTTCAAAAATATATGGATTTGAAATTGGAAGTGGATTATGTATATATATATTTTTTTCCCCCAAAAGGGAGATTTGTATGCATGGAACTGAGATTATCCGTTGGATCTCCAACTTAGAGAAGATATGAATCATGGAACCAGGAAATGAGTGCTCACTTTAAAACAGTTTTTAGAAATCGATCATAGTCAATTGTTTAGGGGAGTATTTAGATGGCTCAAAGCGTCTCTGTATATCAAACTGCCTATAACATGCATTTCAAAATTCCTAGCTTCAAAACAAGTGAAATCTGTGAATACCACGTTCTCAATCCAAATTCACTTAAATTCTGATTCTTCAGAAAACGTTAATAACTTGTTTAAGTTGCATGCTTCAACTTTTTGGCTCTAGAATATGTAGACTTCAGGTTTCTCCACAACCAGTGTCCCATTCTCGCCTTAGATTGTTCTGTCTTGAAAGGGAGCCTTGTTCTTATTTTAGTGCCTGCTTGAAAGACTTCAATTATTCTTTGCTAAGTTGTGTACACCAACACTCATATTGCTTTCAATGGACTTCCTATATTTTTCTTAGTTTTCAGAGCTATGATGACATTGTCCATGAGTTCCAGGAGCATCTTAGAGCGCAACAAAGTTTATTTGGTTTAGAGGAATAAATCCTCTTTTTCTGACCAAAAAGTCTGAATAACTATCATCTTGAGGTGAAGCGTGCCTGAGTAACCAATAGACATTAACACTTATTTTTAAACCAAAATTATTCGACTATTGTTGTGATGTGGGCATCTTCTACAGAAGCCTCTGATGTCTGCAGGCTTTTTTATCGATTTTTTCTTGCATGCTGCTGTGGCAAACCCTGGTCTTGAGAGTAAACCAATTGTTGCATTAAATATTTTCTAGTCTGACCTTTGTAGTCCCAAAAATTAACAGCATAACATAAAAGCAATGCCTTGAATTCGATGGAAATGTCATCATTTTTCTTGCCAGCATTGTGGGTCTGTTAGTTGCATGCCAAACTTTTCGTCTTTCTGAAATGATATGTTTTGCAGGTTGATATATTTATCCGGAAGATGAATTCAATCCCTGCCTTCACTGCAAACCTGACAGTGGAGTCTTTCAATAAGCGTACTCTCTCATGAATTGTGGCAGTCTTACAGTATTGCACTGGAAGTTACCATTAAATACATATTGAGGTTTTTGTTTCTATCTCATTTTCTGTGATTGTTTCCTTGTATTAAATGCTTGTATAAGAACCCAACGTGGTGATCCATAAATATGACCGTTTGACAAGTTATTCGACATCTAGTCAGGATCCTTATTCTTTGTGACATTTTTGGCAAGCATTACAGTTTGGTACAGATGTCTTATATCTAAATCTACCTGAAAATTCGTGCAACTCTTTGTGCCAAATGGGCTTTGCTCTTCTGGCTGATTAACAATTAGAGCATCAGATTTCTTAGTGTAGACGGTGTGTAGTTTAATTCTTAGATTGTTTTGGGCGACACGTATAAAGTTTTGCATTTGCCTTGCGTCTTTTCTGTGGATACATGGTTTTCAAAGATTTAAAGGTGATCAATCTCTGAAACAGGTTGTATGCAACTGTGCAAATTGTTGATTTCCTCTGAAATAATGTCCTCCAGGCCACCCTATTATGACCTGCTACTGCTTTGTGCACACACTCTGCATGCATTATTTGCATCTACTGCATAAAATACAATTAATATATATAGTATATATAATGCATAATGGTATTGGTGGTTACATAGACTGTGGGTGGATGCTTGGAGTGGGTTGTGGTGGTAGTTACCTTATGCATCAATTATGAGAGTCAAGTAACTATAATAATAGGACCGAAGCCTTTTGAGTGATGGGGCATCAGGCTTTTTTCGAAATCCCCTCCTTAAGGGGAGAAGTGGAAAAAAAAAAAGGAAAAAAAAAATATAATAAGAGGTATTTTAACCCCTCCCAAAGTCCACAAATAAATAAATAAATAAATAAATAACTATAATAAGAGGTATTTGGGGAACCATCAAGTGAAAAGGGTCTGTTGGTCTATCTACATACTAGCTTATGTTGCACAAATGCGTATGGATAAAATATTAAGATATCTTCTATAAATGTTAAGATAGATGTACATTGTATGTATTTAATAATTAGAATATGATTAATATTCTTAATGTAATACATATATAATTTAATATTAAGAGAAAAGTATGTTGCGAATGGTTGTTTGAGCAAGCTAAGATTATGAGTATTTTAAAAAAAAATATATGAAAATATATTATAAAAAATATTCACTTTTTTTTCTGACATATATAGAAGGCAAAAGAAACGGAAAAATCTTTAGTGGGCATTGCTGAGGTACATATTGTTTGACAGGAGTAAATGACAATGACCTAGTGCCGTAATTTTCGCCATTGCTTTCTCACCTAATGGAGGCCACAAATTCTAGAGATGACGGGATGGGTTATTCTGAAGCTGTGGGTGATCTAAGGTTCATTTCGGTAGACAGGAAACTCAAAAACATTGTGAGGTGGAAACATAAAGCCATTAGAGAAGGTCCAATGTTTGCGCATATTGCATTCGTTCTAAAATGCTGGATAATGGATGCCTCAAAACGTGAGGTTACATGGCTATATGTGGTCATAAATATCAAAATAATAGCGTACAGCTTAAAATTTGTTTCATAAAATCATGCGTACTAGGTAATTAAGTCAGAATTTAAGTAAAGTGAGTAGTTATATCAAAGCTAATCAAATAAGAGCTAATTACCTCAATACCTTATGAGATTTTTGACCATATTATAGAAATACTTGGGTGGTTTGTGAAATTGCAACACATTGTTTTGTTAGGGTTCTGCTAGTCGGTGTGAGAAATTGCAATAATTTTTTTTTTTGCTAGGGTTTTGCTAGTCAATTTATTGCACGTTTAGGAGTCTATCCCAAATTTGCAAGTGAGCGTTATCGTAATATTTCAAGTCCTCAAATTTTATGAGCCTTGAGGTAGTTATCCCATGAAATATCATTACCAATCTACTTTATGTGTCTAATAAGTGGCAATTACTTCAACACCCCGAGGTTTAGCAGCGTTGTCAATACATTCGCTAGGATTTTATGATAACAAGTATACCCTGAAATTTTTAGAATATTACAAGTAAATTCTCTATACAAAACGGTGTAATAATTATAATTATTTATAAGCTCAGAAGGTATAATTTTAATTATGCATAAGCGATAGGGGTTATAATACTAACTATCCAAATATCAGAGAGTTTTTGATAATTATGCCAAATCTCAGGAAGAGCAGAGATAATTACCCCTTTAATAAAAACAGTTATATGTATGCAGAGTATTTAGGCTTCAAATCCCTTAAATTTGAGCTATTTTGCACTTGAAGAACTAGGACTTAATCGGGCTAGATTTGGACCAGATTTGTATGATTCGGATTTGGATTTGATTAACAAAATCCATATTCACACTGAATTTGAATCTTGTCGGAATTTTATTTTTGTTATTGAATGAGAGATCTGACAGTCCGAATCCCAAAAATAAAAAAAAGAAGATTTTTTTGTTTGTGCTTTATATTTTCATAAAAAGTAATATAACAAATAATATTTTTATGCCTTTATTCATACAAATCATAATTATAATAACAAAATAACATATTATAAAGAAATAACAATAAAGATATGGCCATGAATATATAATCATTTATGTTTATTAGATAGAAATCATCATTAAATCAAATTATATATGTTTCGAATTTATTATATTGTAAATTTTATTTTATGTATGTATGTATGTCTATATGTATATATATATACTAATTATTAATATTATTGAATTCTGATATTTAATGGATCATATTGCTTAATGTCATATTTGCTCTGTTTATTTTGAATTGTGAATATTTATGATCGGATCTTATCCATTGAATATTTTAATCGATTCAAGATCCTAAAATTTCGATCGGATATGGATCAGATTCGAATAAAAGTTTGCTCCATTAATAGCCCTAGAAGCAACATAAGTTGGTACTTAGGGCTGTAAACAAATTGGATTGAGACCAGATTTGAGAATTTGATTCCTATTAATAAAATGTAGATCCGAATCCTATAGGATTTTTATTCTTGTTAATGGATCTGAAACTGGTAAAGATTCGAGAATCTGAAACCTAATCCGAATCTAGAAAAATACACACACACATAGAGAGAGAGAGAGAGAGAGAGAATTTGTTTGTGCTTTTATATTTTCTTAAAAACAATATAATAGATAACTTTTTATGTTATTGTTCATATAAATAAATAATTGTAATACCAAAATAAGATATTATAAGAAAATAGTATTAAAGACATAGTAGCTATATTTAATATTAATATTATAGTATATAATCATTTAGTTTTATTAGATAAAACGAATATTCAAATCAAATTATACAAGTTTTGAATTTATTTTATTTGTAAATTTCTTTTTATATATGTATATATATATTTATAGCAATTATTAACGTTATTAGGTTCACATTTTAACTGATTCCGTATGCGATCCCTTTATTTAGACTTTCAGATACTTATAATCGAATTTTTGATTTAATATCTTAAAATTCAGATCAAACTCCTACCGTATTTGAGTTAAAGTCCGTCTCGTTGACAGCATTGTTGGTAGATGAAAAATAATGAAAGTCTTGATTTAGATAGACACTATTGGAATCCGCCGACTTCTCCAATATCATATACATTGCACTTGGCTGTGGCTTTGCCAAAGCCATTTTTTCCACACAGGCACACCCACCTGTTCCCATACACTTTTAGTATTCCTAAATAGACTTTTGAAACAAAGGGAAAATTATAATAGTAATTTCAAAAGAAGTTCACAAGAAAAAGCTACCCAATGTGGCAAGCCCATGAGCCACACGAAACAGGCCCCATTTCCAACATTTTTTATTTTTTATTTTTCCTAGTTACTTTGTTTTTTCAGACAAAAACTATTGGCCATTTGATAGAATCTAATAAATGATCATCTCACATCACCTACCCCACATATTTTCTTTTTCCTAATCATTCTAATTTATCTTTTGACATTGGCATGAAAATGCAAAATCTTTAATGGGGGGAGGCGTGACATCATCTTCAAGAATTTTGTAAGTCACTTAAGCATTGTATTATTGAGTGAAAGAAAATTGATTTAAACCCGTTTCATCTGAAGTCTGAAAGGAGGGAGGCCAAGAGAGCTCGTCCTTCATACCACGACCATAAACTAATTAAACTTTTTTTTTTAAAGTAAAATTTGGATCAAGTGTTGCCCTCAACCTAGAATGGATATATTACCAAGTTTAGTGCCAAGTAGGTCGAAGCCCTTTAGGTGAATTGGATTGACCTTCCTTTAAATTTTTCCTTTAAAGGAAGGTTAGGTGTTCGATTTCATTGTTAGGGAATCTGACCCAACTTATAAAGAGAGAAATGATGCATCCATTATATCTTTCAAGAGTATAAAAATAATTAAATTAAGTAAATAATTGGAATGATGTGACACCCCAGGAATTCTCCAAATTAAATTTTAAAAGCTTTTATTTTCTAATAACAAATTATTTTCACAATCATGAAAATTTTTCTTATAATTGAAATATTTTCTTCTATCTGAAAGAATTTCCTTTACACCGTAGAATTTTTCTAATTAAGATTTTAACTCTCGATTTTTCAAACGAAAAAATACTTTTGCAATCGCAAGAATAGTTTTAATATCAAAATAAATTCATTTCATTTGAAAATTTTTTAAGCACTCGAAGCCTCGTTTACAAGACGTTTTAAGTCCAAAATGAGCCCAATTTTGGCCCAATTTTCACTCAACTTTAGCCCAATGTCTTCTAGCCCAAATCATAAAATTGACCCCAAAAAAAAAATCAAAGAAAATCAGATTTTACAGCTTCAAATCCGAGCGCCTCCCTCATTTTAAGGGATATCAATCTTTTTTTTATCACACAAATTTCTATAGCCATGTGATTATTATCATTTTTTATATATATAGATGGAAGTGGGGAGTGAGAGTCTTCATCCTCCATTTGCAAGAAGAACAGAGGAAAACAAAAAAACTCCATCTCCCTTATCCTCTCTCTCACTTTTGGCTATACATACACACCCACACATACTCTCTCATTTTCTTTATTCTTTACCAAAAATCTTGCAAGAAAAGGAAAGATAAAGGGGGGAAGTACACTCTAGACTCCCTTGGGTAAGAAAGTTGTGCAAGAAATCCTTAATATAAACTTGATCAAAGGATCAAATGGTTAATGTATGCTAGCCTAATTTGATACTTGATTTTCTATGACTTAGGTGTTTGATTTAAAGCTTTTGGGATCATTTTAATCCTTATAAACTGATCTTAGGACCACATGTAAATTTATGGCTATCTTCTCTGTTGATCTTTCATTTCTTCTTTATGCTCTATGGTTATGTTTTGTTGTTTAATGAAAATGAGCTCTTTGTGCTATTTTGATTATCTATTGTGATTTTGAGCTCATAAAATCATTTTGCTTGAACCATGGAGCAATAAACTATCTTGAACCTAATATAATGACCTATGCAAGGAGTTGGACTATGGATTTAATGGAAAAACCGTCAAACTTCCTAAAAATCGGTTACTAAACTTATTGCTTAAAAACTTCACAAAATCATGGAAGAAAATTAAATTCTTTTGACTTGGATTTATGAAGGAAAATGTCTGAAAAATACTACCGGAGAAATAGATTGAAAATGCAGAAAAAAAAAATGAAAAAAAAAGAATAGCAAATAAACTTTTATGAAAAAATTGATTTTCATCACTTTTCTCAAATTTTAAAAATAGTTAGGTTTAGATTTTGATAGAACATGCTTTACAAAAGTTGTTGGAAAAATTATGAAGTTTTTTAAAAAAAAGAAAAATTTTCTTTCGATTATTGTTGGGCGCTTAAGTGCCCAAACGGGGGCTTAAGCGCCCATTTCAGTAGCCATTTTGGCCACTGGACACTTGAGCGCCCAAACGGGTGCCGGGGCACCCATTACAGTAGCTAAATTTTCTCTATTTTGACCTGATTTTGCTAACTTAAGTTCGTATTTTATTTCTTCAAGATATTTTAAAGATTTCTAAATAGTTTTCTTATATCCAAAGTTAAGATGAATCGTTTATTGAAATTATTTTTCGCTATAAACCTCTACTGATTAATATCAATCTTTTGAATATGTCTAAGAATTATGTTTTTAAAATATTTTGAGCTTAGGAATGATTTTCATATATCTAAGACTCCAATCAAATTATTTGTACCTGTGATTGATTGAAAATTTTCGTTTTTGTTGAAACAATCCAAATTTTAAATCAAGCATTCTAACGCCTATTCTAGTATCAAATCGTTTTGTTTTGATTTTGATTTGCCAAATTAAGTCCATACCTTAATTCTTGAAAATATTTTAAGCTTTTAAAATAATTTTCCTTAAGTCCAAGATCCAACTCGAATCACTGTTTGAGTCTATCGATCATTTGAATTTCTACCTCGACATGACTATATGCTTGAATATATTTCGTTCACTCTGGACAAGTTCGAAATTCATTTCGAAATCATTTGTTAAATTTTTGGCCATACGAATTCTTGCCTGACATGGCTAATTGTTTAAATATATTCTGTTCGTTTTGAAATTCGTGTCCAAATGGGACTATATGTTTGAAAATGTCATATTTATTTTGAACCTATATGAAAGCTTGATAAATTGGGTCCTGGGAATTCACAGGGGGATCTTGATTGGGAGATATTGGGTCGTCGATCGGAACCCCTGAGGATTCCTGCATGTTGGGTAGTTTCTGAAGAGTCTTAGAGGTAGGATTCCAAAGAGTTACTCCTAGGCTTGTGGTCGACCGCACTGCGGCTGCTGTAGCTAGTTATATCCTCTTGAGTAACTACTCAAAGGTGGTTTTCGTATATCCTTGTGAGCAACGACTCCAAGGTGGTTTGGAGGAATAAGGTGAAAAGATTATATGATAGGAGTGATAAGGGTGACAGATTCACCAAACAATTGATTCAGCTTTATAAGTTTGTTGACATGAATGTGATATATGAATCCGTTATCAGTCTATTTTGTTCATTTTGATTAACCTAAAACATTATAAGAAATCACATTCATATTTTTGTTTTCGATATATTCATCATTGAATCTTGTACTCCTATTCTATGTCACAAACTTGCTGGGTCAGTGAACTCACGATTTCATATTATCATGTAGGTGACGAGCCGATTGGAGATTGATACGAGCTAAATGTTATTACTATTATGTTTTGCCAACGGTCATGTATTTAATTAAGTTGGACTTGTGTAAAAGTTTAAGTAAGGTTAGTTGTAAATTTTGTAGATCTCATGATGTAATCTTGGCGGACTTAGGTTGTAAATTATTGAATGTTGAGCTATTAAGTTATAAATGTATTTGGATTTTTCTGTTTATGGTTTGATAGTTAGTTTTTCGTTCACGAGTAGTGTTCCGGGATCAATGGTCGCTCGTTTCATTGGTTTGCGATCCCGGGGCATTACAAATGACCCCTATGTCCATTAGTATATCTTTAAATCGTGACACTAACTAGAATGAGTCTCTAAGCCATCAGTCTAATCTTAAACCCTAGCTTCTATAAACCCAGCACCATAAATACTCCAAAAGGAGGAGCAAGAGGAGGGGGGACCACTTATTAATTTCAGTTAGCCACACCTCAAGTTAGCGACCTGTCTATTTTATGATGTGATTTGTGGACCGAAATTCAGAACCTCATCATTTGGGTGTCATTTTTGGGAACATCTAACTCACTGTGTGCTAAAGATGCAGACTAGATCAATATGCTTCCATCTACAATGGATCAAATCATGCGACCGTGATCTCTTCGTTGGAGGGATGCGAGAGTGCCTCAACAACTGCCAAGATTGGATCTCAATTATTTATTAATGCTTTCAATTATTTTGTCTTTTTGCTCACTTCTTCGTATGATTAATTGCTGTTTGCATTTTTTGAGTTGAAGATAGAGAGAGTCATAAAGATTTCATGGGATTGATCGCGAAGCAAGAGACTCCTGATGAAGTCAACGATGCTGGACTTTGTGCATTTTCAACAAGATCTAGTAAACCCTACTTGGCTTTTCTAGCCAGTACATAATGGAAGGTTCTGTGTTGGTCTACAATGTATGAATCTTTAGTCAGTGGCGGATCCAGGATTTTTGGTAAGTAGTGTCAAAATATTATGAAAAATTAAATTCAAAATATATCAATATTTTACAAAAAAATTTAAATACATTAATCTAATCGTCCTCGACGAGTTTTCATATTTTGAAACGTCATCATAATATCATCATTTAAAATACTCATAAATACATCTCTTTCCTTATAAGTTATGAGGCAATCATTTAAAAAATCATCTTCCATCATGTTATGCAAATCAGTCTTAATAAATTTCATAGCTGAAAAACCTTTCTCTACACTTGCAGTGGCAACTGGTAAGAGTAAAGAAAATTTCACTAATTGATACACATGAGAATACACTAGGTGCTTCTTTGTCTCAACTAATTTTTTGGAAAGATCACCAATTTCATTCAAACCAGTAAATCCTATATCTTCCGAACCCACATCAACAATATAATTCTCAAGCTGATGATGAAGTTCAACTAAATCAGATTCCTTAAAATCATCAGGATACAATGCGGCTAATCTCATTATCTTTTCAATATCAAAATTTAAAAATGACTGAGATGGAGACAAACAAGCCACACCATGCAGCAAGTTAGATGTTACCTCATTAAATCAATTATTCAATTCCTGAAGCTACCAATCAATAACTTTATAAAATATTTCAACACGATAATGATGTAAAACTATATAGTCAACAACTTTTCGCTTTGATTTTCCTTGAAAGACATAGAAACTATAAAATCTAGGTATTTCAATATCATGTTTGATACAAAATGCTGAGACATCATCTATAAGTGAATCCTATCCCGTATCTCTTATCATTTGCAATAGTTTCTTTGCTACTCCAAGAAGCAACATGGCATTTACAATGTCTTATTCCTTTCTTTGTAAAGCTGCACTAAGCTCATTTGTGATACTTAGAATATCTTTCATAAAATGCAATATGAAAACAAATTCAAATTTTAAACAAGCATCAAGAAACCCACGTGCTTTTCACCTTTCATCTGACGACTGTGCATCCATACCAACAGTGTCAAGCACATCAATTATTGTATCAAACAATAAAATGAAGATAACAAAAGATTTAAAATGGGATCCCCAACAAGTATCACTTGATCTAGGAAGTCCTAATTCTTGATTTAGTCCTCTACTAGTTTGAAGCTCACCTATTTCTAATGCCTTTTGGATTTTGAGAATTTGTGCATCTCGAAGTTCATCTCCATGTTTAAAAGAAGCCCCCACAACATTTAACACAACTGAAACCAAGTTAACAACTCTAGCAACTTCATCACATTTCTTACTAATCCCAACAAGAGTCAATTGAAGTTGATGAGAAAAACAATGAACTGAATGAGCAGATCTATTTTCTCGTTGAATTAAAACTTTGAGTCCATTAAATTAACCTTGCATATTATTTGCTCTGCCATAACATTGCCCACGTATATATGGTATACTTAATGAATGTTGAGCAAACAATGAAGTAATTGTTTCTTTTAGAGATAAAGCACTAGTATCACGAACATGAAGAATCCCAATAAATCGCTCCATCACATGTCCTCTCTTATCAACATAGCGCAAAACAAGAGCCATTTGCTTTTTATAGGATATAACACAAGATTCATCAACAAGTATACTAAAGTAATCACTATTTAAATCCTTTATGACAGCTTTAGCTATTTCTATAGCACATGCACGTATAATTTCCTTTTGCACTGTCGGACAAGTGAGCTGATTATTTTTTTGTGCTTTTCTCAATACCATAGCAACATCTTTGTCACAGATTTTTGTATGATATCTTAGAAGTTCAAGAAAATTACCTTTATTCGAAGATGATTCATTTTCATCATGACCTCGAAATGCTATTCCTTGACCCAAAAGAAATCTCACAACTTTAACAGATACAGTTAAACGTATTTGATACTCCATCTTAGCTTGACTCGACTGTTTGTCAAAAGCTGCTTGAATGGACTAACTCTGTCGCATTCTTTGCTTTGTAATGATCGCTATTAGGTCCACTAACATAAATACCGCATCTGTCTTTTTTATTCCAACTTCGAAATCCTCTAGTGGAAAATACATCTCCACCACGTTGATGTACTTCTTTATCCTTAAATAGAAAACAAGGAAGGCAAAAAGCCGCATTTGAAAATACACTATACTCCAACCATCAGGATATTCATCAAACCACTTAGGATTAAATCGACGCATAATACCCGACATATCAGTTTGCGAAAAATTATGATTTCACGGTTGACAAGGACCTTTTTGAATATATGCTAGTCTTACCATGTCACGATCATTTGGGTGATATTTTAAAATTGCTAATCTTTCTGCTGGATCGGTCTTTAAGGAATCTAAATCAATTCCTTGGCTATGTTTATCATTGCTTGGTAGATTTTCCAATTGATTGGCACTTTCTTGACAAAGGATCGAGTTTTTTGAAGACGAACTAGAACTTTGAAACTTGGGAATTCGGGTGAAAAATTTATCTATTGACATGTGGACGCTGAAAAAATAATTTTCACATAATGATTTAATTTTTCTTTCATAATTCATAATTATTCAAAATTTTTAAATACAAATCCTAACTTTTTATCAAAGACTAAATCATCAATTACATATAAAAAGAAACCACTTAACAATCAATACAAAACATAAAAAATAAAATAAAAGAGCAAATAACTTACAAGTTGTTGAGGCTTTGGTCTTCTTTTCTAAATTCCAAGTGGTAAATATTTAAAAATAAAGAAGTATTTGAAAAAATATAGAATAAATGAAATTTAATTGGTGGGTGGCCCTATCTTTTTTTTGTTTAATTACTGTTTAGGGTTTTTTTTTACAGGCTTGGGTTTTATCTTTTTCTTCTTCTTTTTTTTCCCCCCTTCCTTAAACGGACGCGAGAGGCTGGAAAAGGTAGAGGCAGTAAGCAGGGCGCTGGAACAAAAAGTGAGAGTGAGGTGCTGTGACACGGACTCAAACCCACAACCTTCCGTGACAAACTTTTGCCCATCACCAACTGAGCTGGGGTCATTGTTGAGTGTAAGTGGTGTCAACAACAACTTTATAGATCCTTTGTATATAGAAAAATAGGTTCACTATGGGACCAAGTGGGGTCAACTGACCCCACTTACAATACTCTAAATCTGCCACAGAGCAGTCATATGGAGAGGTTGTGATTCAAATTTTTACTTGTGTAGCTCATTTTCTAAAATATCATATGTGATTTGGTGCACATCAATTTGGCATTGCCTTTTATTTATTTAAAGTTTATCTTCTCAATAAATTTTGCTTTCCATGATTATCTGTCAAATATTAGATGACTCAACACTAGTGGTCCCTTTGTTTTTGCTGTTGGTTTTTTTGTGTCTTCTTTTCCATTAGTGTGTGAATGAGAATCGAATTAATTAAGTTTGAAAAATAGAGACACTGATTCCTTCTTAAGTTTGATTCCTACTGGGTCTATCGATGTTAGAGCTAACCCTATGCTATTCATAAATCTTGGCATAAAGTGAATGCAATTGCGGGAGACGACACACTTTATTGCTTTCTAGAAGGATGGGGTATATACTTGGCAATTAATGCACTTAATTTCCTATGCTTAATTTTGTATACCTGGCAAATAGATAACTTGTAGATTTTTCTTTCATCTACTTATTTGGCGGCTGAAAGACCACAAGAAAAAACATGGGGCTACCTCTAATTAGAAGACATTTGAGAAGAAAATGCTAAATTAACATAACTCTCGAGTTACACTTGAGATCAAACAAATGATCTTCAAAATTAATATGTCTCTGAGTTTCACTTTAGATCTTCTAAATGATTCTCGAAACAAGTTCTGATTGAAACTAGATAAATGATCCGCAGGACAAATATCTATTCGAGTTTCGCCTGAAATCTTCCAAATGATTCCTAGAATGAGTTCCATTTGAGATCAAATAAACGATACCCAGAACGAATAACTCTCTTAGTTCCATCCAAGATTAGACAAATTTTCCTCGTAATGAGTTTCACTAAGATTAGACAAATGATCCCAGGAACAATTATCTCTACGAGTTCTACCTGAGATCAAACAAATAATCCTCAGAGAGAGTATCTCTTCGTGTTTCACTTGAGATCAAGTATTCCCGGGACAAATAACTTTCACAATTCCATATGAGATAAGCCAAATGATCCCCAAAATAAGAGACGAATGATCTTGAAATAAATATCTCTCCTAGTTTGCCTGAGATCAAACAAATGATCTCTACAATGAATATTTCTCCGAATTCCACTTGAGGTCAACTTGACTTCCTCAAACTTAGAGGCCCTAGAAGCAGGCTTACACCAGCTCTGGCCAAGAAATAGGAATTTTTTCCAAGATCACAAAATGGTCCTTGAAACGCCCAATTCGAAGGCCTTTGAAAATGGAAAGTACTAGTTCCTAGTTGAAGTTTCAACCAAGATCACTAATTGTCTCTGAAACTCAAACAAGCACACGCCTAAAATAGTAGAGAACAAATAAAGTCAACTTACTTCTGTTTTAACTCTTTGAGTGCAATCAGGAGCCGAGAGGATCATATGAAGTATCTATTATATCCCTCAAGAGCCTAAAAATAATTAAATTTAGTAAATAACTGGAATGGGTCCCTAAGTCGATGAGCATATCTTTAAACTTTAATCCTAACTGGAATGAGTCTCTAAGCCCATCAACCCAATTCTAAACTCTATCTTCTGTAAACCTAGCACTATAAATGGGGCGCCCCGAACTAAAACTTTCATCCCTAGAATGGATTGCTACTATAATGGTATCATTGCACAAATAAGAGATAACAACTATAACTTTTATTAAAGATAGAACTATTCAAAGTACATTTCTTCAAATTTACAACAAAACAAAAAGGTAATTTAAACTAACTACAACACTTCTCCATTGTTCTAACCTGCAATATATTTTGAAATTGTAAGTTTAAAGAACTTAGTAAAATTTATGATTGGAACAAAATAACAGAAGCAAGTAAGAGGTTTAAAACAAGATAATAATAGTGGAATACAAAAAGCAAATTACAACTGAACTAGTTATTTGGTGGATCTATTATCTTTATTTTTGTTAATAATATAACAATCCTTATCCCTCCCAATTTCACCTCGAGTGGCTGCCCAAGAGGAGAACAATCAATGTTGACCCGGTCGATCGCCTGTCAGAGATTGGGCTTTTGGGATGCTTAGCCTACAAGCAATTGGAGACTGACTAACAATGTAAAAAATTTGGCAGAAGATTACCGTCGATCCGATGCTGCCCAACTCTCCTAACCGAAGATTTTCAAGGTCCAACAATCAATGACATTTAGGTTTCAAAGCAATTAAATCAATATTTTCAATAAGCAAGTCAATATTTCCAGCAATCGAATCAGTATTCAACAAATACGGGATGAATTCATCAATAATAACTTAGAATCATTGGCAAGAGACTATAGGAACATAAAAAGGGATAAAAAGGGAAAACAAGAGAAAATTTTTGCTTCTAAAATAGGTGCTATCATGCTCGTTTTGGGCGCGGCCACGCTCAATACAGAAGTTGGGTGCGGAGCTAGGTTTTGGTGCTTTAGCGCTCAGAAATATATATATTTCGAAATCTGAATGTTTTTTCTTTCAAAATATGAAATTTTGAGAGTTTTATAAAATATAAAGATTTTCAAAATTTAAAAGAATCATTCTTTTGAAACATCTAAATGTTTAAAAACTTGGAGATGAAATTCAAGTAAAAATTCAAGTTCTAGGATATCTAATCTAAACTAGGGTTTTATGGAGAAATAAACAAAAGAAGGAATTATAATTTCAAGGGGCAAAAATTGAATTTAATGAATAAATCGATAGAATCATGAATTACCGATAAATCGGCAGGAAATAATCATAAATTTTACCTAATTTTTCCTCCAAGAGTCCCCACCAAAATTTTCAAGATAATTCCTCCTTTACTTTTCCACAACTCCAAATTTGATTTTTTTGAAGGATTTAGAAAAATTTAATGGCTAAATTTGGTTAACAACAAGAGGTAAGTATATATGTGTGTGTGAGAGTGTGTGCGGATGTGTGTGTTTTAGGTGTGGATGGAAAATTTGAAAAAAACTTCTCCTATTTATAGTTTTAGTTTAGGGACTAATTTGCAAAAAAAAAAAAAAATAATTTAAGAGGCTAATTGATAAATAGAAAAAACGATATGGAAATTGTAGGATTTTTTTAAGTGTGGGAGAGATGACATGGATGTGGGGAGATTTGCCAACCAAGATGGTGACTTATAAAGCTAAAAATAAGATAATTTAGAAGAGTGAATTAGTGCAAAATGGACCAATAAAGTTTAGCCAAAATGAGATGCAAAATGGACCAATGAAATTTAGCAAAATAAGATGCAAAATGGATGAATGGAATGTTGCCATTTTTTCCCACACGTGATGAATAAAACTTGGAAAAATTACAAGATTTTCGTTGTGTTATGTGTGTGCAATATGGCCGACCATCTTTGGCTTTTTAAGGGTTATTTTATATATTTTTTTTTCCAAAATTTGTGAAAGAATTTAAGGTGTAAAAATATTAGAAAAATTTGGAGTTTAAAAAGAATTAAAGAATTTCATATAACAAATTTTGTGGATAAGTGTAAAAATTTTAAATATTACAGAAAAATAGGATAAGATAAGGATTTTATAGAAAAATATTATTGGGCAAGAAATAAGATTTATTAATGGAATTGGAGGAATTTTATGGAGTATTACACTTTTCCCCCACTTAAAAGAATCTGGTCCCCTGATTTTATCCTATCTTAGACATAAGACAAATTAAGCTAAACTTCTAGATCCCAAAATATATAGCTTAGACTTGTTAGTAAAAGAAGTAGGGTTATTCTTTGTGCATTTCATCTTCACGTTCCCTGTAACTTCTTCAACCTTTTGATTTCTTCAAAGAATGTTAATTTGAAAAATTTTCTTATTTCTAAGTTCCCGAACTGGATAATCAAGAATCCATACCGGTTGCACGATGTTGGAAATATTGCTTTGGGTAGGTAGGTCGTTGTAGTCGATGATGTGAGATGGATCAGGGTGATGTTTTCGTAGTTGTGAAACGTGAAATACATTATGTATTCCAGTAAAGTTAGATGGTAGTTCTGACCTATATGTAATAGGGCCCATTTGTTCTTATATTTCAAAGGGTCCTATGAATCGGGGAGTTAATTTTTCATTTTTCCCCATCCTTCTGATTCCTTTTTGTGGCACGAGTTTCAGAAACACTTGATCTCCCACTGCAACTCTAGATCTTTTCGTTGCTTACGCGTATAACTTTTCTGACGGTCTTGAGCTATTTTCATATTCTGTTTAATAACTCGTACCCTTTCAATTGCATCCTCTATAAGTTTTGGTCTCAAACTCTCTTGTTTATTTACAACAGTGGTTTTAATTTCATCTAAATTTTAATGGAGTGGAGATCGATATTTTTTGCCATAGAGTGCCTCATATGGTGCCATTTGGATGGAAGTTTGATAACTATTGTTATAAGCAAATTCCATTAGATGTAAATGCTTGTCCTAGCTTCCTTGGAAGTTCAAAACACAAGCACGCAAGATGTCTTCCAACACTTGAATTATTTTTTCAGACTAGCCATCGGTTTGGGGATGAGCTGCAGTGCTGAATTGTAATTTAGTCTCCAAATGTTCCTGCAAATTTTTCCAAAGTCATGAAGTAAACTTTGGATCTTGATCAGATACTATACTTTGTGGAATTCCAAGTAATCTAACAATTTCTTTAATATAAATTTCTGCCAATTGCTTCATGTTATATTGAGTTCGAACTAGCAGGAAGTGACTTGACTTGGTGAGTTGATCCACTACAACCCAGATACCGTCGTAGCTTTCTCTAACCACTAGTAATCCTACAACAAAGTCCATTGTAATTTGATCATGTTTCCAATTCGGAATTGGGAGTGGTTGTAATAACCCCACAGGTCTTTGATGTTCAACTTTCACTAGTTGATAGGTAAGACACCATCGTATAGATTTTGCTACATCATGTTTCAATCCTTCCCACCAAAACTTTTTTTTTTTAAATCATGATACATCTTAGTCCCTCCTACATGTATTACATATTTGTATTGTGAGCTCCAGATAACACTCTTTCCCGAATCTCCTTGGTTATATATTTGTCCTTTAAATCTTATACTTCATTTTTTTTTATTAGCTTGAAAATCAGCCTTTTCCACATGATTCAACTTTAGTGTCTGAGCCCATTTATCACCTTCTTGAACTTTTTGAATGTCATCATACAATTCAGGGTGTATGATTATTCCAGCTATTCTTCCTTTTAGACTTAAGGCATATGCTACCGGATTTGCCTCTCTAGCGTGATAAATAACTGTGAAATCATAATTCTCAAGAAATTCCATTCTCCTCCATTGTCTCAAGTTTAAATCTTCTGATTGAAAATATATTTGACATTTTTATGATTAGTAAAAACTTCTAGTTTGGCTCTATATAAATAATGTTGCCATTTTGCTAGAGTAAATACCACAGCTGCCAATTCTAAATTATGAGTAGGGCAATTTTGCTCATGTGGCTTAAATTTTCTTGAGGCATATGCAATTACTCGTCTCTTTTTTCATTAACACACACTCTAATCCTTCTTTTGAAGTGTTTGTATATATAGAGAATTCTCCAGAATCATCAGACAGTGCTAGTACAGGTGCAGAAGTTAATCTCTTCTCGAGTTCTGTAAAACTTTGCTCACAATGTTCGTTCCATTCGAAACGTTGTTCTTTCTAGGTTAACTTTGTAAGAGGTCTTGCTATTTTGGAGAAGTTCTGAATAAATTTTCGATAATATCTAGCTAGTCCCAGAAAGCTTCATACCTTGGTGAAATTTTCAGGCCTTTTCCAATTAACGACCGTCTCAACCTTTCCTGGATCAACCTCGAGGCCAATTTGTGAAATTATATGGCCCGTAAAAGTGACTTTTTTCAGCCAAAATTCATATTTACTGAATTTGGCATACAATTGGTGATTTCTAAGAGTTTTAGCACTATTCTCAAATGTTTTTCATATTCTTCTTTCGTTTTAGAATATGCCAGAATATCATCAATAAAAATCACCACAAAGCAATCCAAATAAGGCCAGAATATTTGATGTATTAGATCCATGAATGTGGGAGGTGCATTTGTTAATCCAAATGGCATTATAATAAATTCAAAATGCCCATATCGAGAATTAAATGCGGTCTTAAGAATATCCGCTTCTCATATTTTTAGCTGATAATATCCCCGTTTCAAATCTAATTTAAAGTATACCGCAGATCCTTGTAAATGGTCAAATAATTCGTCGATATGCGATAAGGGATATTTATTCTTTATAGTCATCTTATTTAATTCTTGGTAGTCGATGCACATCTTTAACGTACCATCTTTCTTCTTTACGAACAACACTGGTGCACACCATGGTGAAGTGCTAGGTCGTATAAATTCTTTCTTCAATAGCTCTTGTACTTGTTCTTTTAATTTTTTTAATTCTACTGGAGCCATTCTATATGGAGTTTTCAAGAAAGATTTGGCTTCTGGATAAGTCTCCATCACAAATTCTATTTCTTGATCTAGGGGAAGCAAATTTTATTTCTCGATCTAGGGGAAGCAAATTTAATTATTCGAGAAATACCTAAGGGATTCATTAACCACCTTCACATCTTCCAACTTTAGCTTACCTTGGGGCTTATTTATTAAATAAGTCAAGAATCCTTATCCCCCTTTCTCAAAACTTTTGGCTCTTACTAAGGAGATAATAGCTGATTTGATACAGCCTAACTTTCCTCTTTCTTTGTTCTCCACTGCATCTTCCAACTTAATGTTTTTGGCAAAGTAATCATGTAACATCCCGAGATTTTTCTAATTAAAATTATGAATCGTTAATTTCGTAAATTAAACTGATTTCAATAAAATAAAAAATATTTTAATTCCAAAATATGTTTTACACACTAGAAATATTTTCACTTGTTCAAGCCTCGATTTTTAGCAAATCTTCGGCCTAAATACAATTCTTTAAGCCCAAGAATTGGGCCAAATAAAGCCCCATTTCAGCCACAAATTTCAGCCCATATCTTGACCCATTCTTTAAACATTTAAAAAAAAAAAAAGAAAGAAGAAGAAAATCATATTTTCAGATTGCAGCATGGCTCAATCGGTTTTTCCTCAAGCAACCATGGTGTTTGGTAGAGTTGTTAAGCATATTTTATCTAAAGAAATCCTTGGCCAAGTATTGCCAAAATCTTGTAACTATAAATCATGGTTGATTCATGGATGTGAGCACTTGTTTTCCAACTTCTTGCTAAAAGAAAAAAATTCATCTCCCCATTGCTTCCTTACTCTTCTTCGGCAGCTACATTTCACAGCGCGCACACACACATACAGAGAAATTTCTTTAACATTAAGGAAGATTAACAAGGGGAAGCAAGGGTGTTCTCTCGACCACCTGGTAAGTAAGCCTTAGTTTATGGTTAGACATTACAATAAGTTAAGATTTGAGATTGATTTAGAGCTTGATAGTTGTGTCTAGACGGTTGATCAACTCGGAGTGCTAGCATATAAGCTTTGGACGACAAGTAAGACTTATGAAACTCTTACTTCTTTCACATGCTCATATGTTCTTCTTCTTCTTGTTGAATTCATTTTCTATGATTGAGCCTATGATGTTGATGATCATGATGATATATTGCCTATTATGAGCTTTGTGTTGTTATTTCATGCTTCTTGATAATCTTAACCTCAATGCCCTTGAATTACTAGATCCAAAACTTATTGAACTCCCTAAACTTGAATATCTATACTTTGGTTTGGACATGAACCTTGGACCATGGACTATGAGGAGGACTTGATGATTTAAAACTAAGAAAAATGAGAGATATGGACAAAAATGCTATTTTCAAACTTGACTTTAATTTCTTCTAAAATCTTCAACCAAGCTTTAAATTGATGTTTTACAAATGTTTATGGACATAAAAGAGCCCCAAAAATGAAATTTTCAAGTTAAAAATCAAAAGAAAGATAAAAGACAAAAAATCGGATTTTTCACCGAGAGTGAGCGCCCAGGCGCTCGCTGAGCGCTCAAGCGCTCACTTTGAGCGCCCCAGTGCCCACTCCACAACCATTTTCCAACTTTACTCTAGTGGCCCGGCCCTTAAGCGCTCGGAGTGCCCACATAAAATTTTACAACTTTAATTGTTCCAGTAGCTGAGCGCTCAAGCGCTCAGACCTGCACCCAAGCGCTCATTCCAGTGAGCTTGAACATGTTTTCGACCTCATTTTCGACATACCAAGTCCATATCTAATCTTTCTAAAGTACGTTTGAGATTTCTAACACATGAATCCTCTAGTCCGTAATCCAATTCTAGTTTGCTTGAATGAAACAATTGACCTAGATTTCGAATTGTTCATTTATTGGTTAGTTGGTCAATCGAAATATGCCAAATGGCTTCATGACTATATGATATGTTTGAACGTTTTGTTTATTGTTAGCTTCATGAAAGCAGGCAAGTTGGGCTCTGGGGGTTTTCAGAAGTATTAGATTGGGCAATGTCGGGTTGACGGTCCAAGCTCTTGTAAATCCCTACAAGTGGGATAGCTCGGATGACCCTGGAGATAGGGTTCTGAGGGACTATCCTGAAGCACGTACGTCTGTGCTTTACTATTTATAAGTTGCTCCTTCGGGAGTTTGGAGGGATAAGGAAATTAAATGATATACACTGGAGTTATAAGGGTGACAGACCTGCCAAAATATTTGCTTCTGCCTTATGACTTGAATGTGATAAATGTTCATTGATAAATACTTGATTTGCTCGTTCTGATTGTTCTAGTTCGTTTATGAAAAATCATATTCTCGTCTTGATATCGATATGCCATTATTCGGAACTCTCTCGTTTTCATCCTTATGCCATAAGTTTTACTGGGTTGGTGAACTCATGATTTCACGATATTATGTAGGTTCATAGGCCGTGATGTTTGACCGATAGCTCAAGCTTGATCGTGATTAGTTCCTTTTGACTTATACTAAGCTTGCAATTTTTGCTAGCTGGGACATTTAAACTTATAAGTTGTATTGTTAAATTGGCTTGTAATAGATAATTAGGTGCTTATGTATCTTGGACAACTTTATCATCTCGAATGATACTTATTTTGGGATTTTTAGCTCGAATTGTTCTTGCTAGTTCCTGTTTTTTTTGGTTTTAGATCGTTTTTAGTACGCGAGTAGCATCTCGGATCACGGGACGAAATGCTATTGTGACTCGAGCGTTACAAATCAACTATTGCTTGATGCCGGTGTAACCAACCCATACCTAAGATTATGTCATATTCTTGGATTGGTAATTCTATAAAGTTAGCAAGATATTCCTTAGTTTCCATGGTTAGGGGCAATTTCCATATCTAACACAAGTGGTAATACATACTCCCATAGGTGAGTAAATCTCATAAGGAGCATTCAAAGTTTCAGATTTTAATCCCATCTTAGAGGCACAACCAATGGATATGAATGAATAAGTAGCATCAGGATCAAATAAAACTTTATAGACAATGTTATTGATTAAAGCCTTACCTTCCACGACGTCAGTAGCTTCTAGGTTATCCACACCAGTAAGGGCATAAGCTCTTGCTTTCGCAGGGGGTCTTTTTATCCAGAACTGCTGCTTTGGGATCCCTGAAGTCGCATAAGAATTGCGATTCTTAGGACAATTCCTGATTGTGTGTTGGGACACAAATTAAACATTTTTATTATTTCATCTAGCACTGATCTTCTGTATGCAAAAATCATCCACAATAGTTGCACCTTTTTCTCATAGTTGCTGGCGCAACGTTTGGATCTTTGCCTTTATTTATATTTGAGAAGGAATTTCCAAGAGCATTTATTACTTTTCTTTTTTGAAAAGGTTTTCTAGAATCTATTTGCCATACACCTTTTCCTTTTCTCCACTTATCATCCAATTTTCGAAGCTCTTGAAATTCATACTCAATTTCCGTAGCCTTTCCACTACTTGGCTATAATTGGGATGATCATAAGAGAGTGGAGCTCGACGAGCTTCAGCTTTAATCCTTCTACAAATTTCCTTGCTCTTCTTCTTTCATCAATGAGAACATGAGGTAAACATTGAATTAACCTAATATACTCAGTTTCATAATCCATCACAGTCATGGTCCCTTGAATCAAATTCATAAATTCTCTTTCTCTTGTATCCAGCACTACTTGTGGTATAAATTTTCACAAAAATTTCACCTTAAAGGCTTCCTATGTCTAATTCATTCCTTCCTCATTCCGTTCTCGTTCAACCACTCTTTACCAGTAACCAGTGACATCTTCTAGAAGAAAAATAGTGTACTTTACTTGCTGTCATTCCAAATAATTAAGAACTCGAGATATTTTTTCAATTTCTTGAATCTAAACTTTTGTTTCATGATCATCTGGCTCTCCTTTAAATCTATGCGGGTTAAAGCGAAGGAACATAGTTAACATTTTGTCTTCTATTTCATGGATTTCGTTTTCACAATTTCCAGTATTTGCTTGGTGTTGGTAAAATTCCATGAATTGCTGCCACATGGTAAACACACGCTTAGCAGCTAGTATATTTGCCAGCGGTGCTGGTTCTAAAGGTATGTCTTGTGGCACATTGTTATTTCCATTTGTTAAATTGTCAGACCTACTAGAGCCTTCTCATTGGGAGTGTCCCTGCTTTTGTGATTGATAATTCTGAGGCTGATTTCTTTTTGGAGCCATATTGTTTTGAAGTCATTGTTATTTGAAGAACATATCATTTTATCAAATAGAAAGGTTGTACATAACTTTAACATAACATAGCAAGAGTCATATATTAGCAATACATGTCTAGAGATTCAAAAGAGATTAGTTCTACTACATTATTATACATATTCTAGTTCTACCTATTCATATATACATTTCTCATACATCTATGTACAATCATATATAGATATTAATACATCCTATCCTACTCCGGTATGATGTTTGGATCTTCTTCGGGTTCTTCTTCCCCCTCCTCCTCCTCAATATCATTTAAACCTACCTTGGTTTCTTCAACTATCTGCCAAGTTATCTTCATAGTCCAATTGTCTTCATCTAGATGTGAGCATGACCTGGTCGAAAGCACTTACATCCTGGCCATTTGTCAAAACATCGGGGCAAGAGCTTCCTGATTTTGGGCTTCTTCAATTACGGGTGCTGCTAGTGCTGGATTTGGTTGGATTTATGTGACAACTCTTCCTGGGAGACTCCCTATTATCTAAACATCTCATTGCCCAAACCTAGTCCTGGTGTCCCAAAATACCCCTAGACATTCCCAATCATCTCAGTTTCTCTTAGTATGCTAGGCATACTCGCCATATCTCCAAAACTTGCATTGAAGTATCATTAAGCTAACCATTTTGTATCTCTCATTCTTTCCGTCATTTTCTTTATCAATTCCTCATATTAACTTCAGTTTCCTGAGCCAAATAAGTAATGTATAGATGATCCTTGATGGCCTGATCTCTAAATTTTGAAAGTTGATCATGATGTTTTCCTGTCAAATCATAAAATTCCTTTCATGCCCAAGCAACATATTCCTGGTGTTGTTGGAAGTGCACCTGGTACGCTTGTTTCCATCTTGCAATTTCTCAATCTTTGGCAACAATTTCCAGATCCTTGACCTCAATTTCTGCCTCATAATCTCATTTCGGACATTTTTGAATTGGACTAGTGTTACTACCCTGGCTAGAGTTGCTAAATGCTACCTTCGAAATTTTTACTTTGCCTTTTCCTTTATGCATCTCAATCTATTCTCAGTAAGTCACCAGGAATTACATTAGATTTTTAATCAAAAGTAACACATAATTCTAACCTCAAAACCTAGGCTTTGATACCATTCTGTAGCGCCCTAAACTAAAGCTTTCATCCCTAGAACGAGTTGCTACCATAATAATATCATTGCACAAATAAGAGATAACAACTATAACTTTTATTAAGGATACAACTATTCAAAGTACAATTCTTCAAATTTACAACAAAAACAAAAAGGTAATTTAGACTAACTACAACACTTGTCCATTGTTCTAACTTGCAAAATATTTTGAAATTGTAAGTTCATAGAACTTAGTAAAATTTATGATTGGAATGAAATAACAGAAGCATGCAAGAGGTTTAAAACAAGTTAATAATGGTGGAATACAAATAGGAGATTACAACACATCACAACTTCAACAAAATCTCATCCATCCACCTTAGTTTTTCTTCTTTGCAAATTAACCCTAATCCTCTTTTTCTTTACAATTTAGTCCTTGACCAAAATCTATAAATAAGAGAGAATTTAAATTAAATTCTTTATCCACACACATAAAAGCCGAACACATACACATAAACCATAAAATTTTTATCTTTATTTCCTAACAACACTTTATCATCAAATTTTCAAATCTCTCAAGTTTCTTTTCTACAAAAGCATATACCAAGATCAAAAAGTAAATTGGAGTTAAAGAAGAGGGGGGATATCACACTTTGAAGGTGAAATAGGAGAGCTTGAATTGCGGTAAAATTTATGGTTATTTTTTTCCAATTTTATGTTAATTTCTTAATTCAAATTATTGTTCCTCAAAATCATGCTAAATCCTCTTAATTCCTTGATGATTTTGATTTAAGAAACATTTTGGTAGCTAAAATTAGTAGCTAAGATTTCCTTTCTTTTATCTCTTTACCCCTTTTCATGGTCATATTGTCTATTTTATGTAATCCTAAATATTTATTGATGAATTCATTGTTTGATATAAACATTGTCTCGATTAATGTTTATTGATGAATTCATCTCGCTGTTTGTGAAAATATTGATTCGAGTGATGAAATCATATGAACACCTAAATGAATGAAAGTTGTTGGGCCCTGGTAAGGGAGCTAGGGGGTATTAGGCCAACAATAGCCTCTTACCGAGTTTTCCCAATGGTTGGTCAGCTTCACGAATTACCTAGAGTTTAGGCATTCAAGGAGTTCGATCTTTGACATGCAGTCGACCCTGTTAATAATGAATGTATTCCCCTTTGAGTGATCACTCGAGAATGCAATTGGAGTGATAAGGAATTACTATTAATGAAGTAATAAGGGTAAAGATCCACCAAATAACTAGTTCTGTCGTTAAATCTTGCTTTGATATTGTACCATGCAAAAGTTGTGCTTGAAATGAATTCATATCCCTAATGTTGTTTTATTTCACTCTTCTGATCCTTTTCAATTGGTATTTCAAGCCCAAGCTAATTTATCCATAAATTTTATCAAGTTCTTCGAACTTACATTATCAAAATATTTTGCGGGAAAAGTGGTGAGGACTATGGAGGAAATTTCACATAGATAGTTTAGATTTTTATTTCAGATTTGCTTTGAGCTTTGTTACAAATTTTGCAATGATGTACTACAACAACATTGATGTTCTATTAATAAAATGTATGTTGTGTAAATGAATTGTGCTGATATCATTTTGGTAACAACTCAACCTAGGGGCGAATGCTCTAAGTTTGGGGCACTACACCATTGGAATGGCAAAGATGAATTAGAGAGTGAGAGCTACTTTGGCAGTAGGGTAAAAGTGCATTTTGGAGAGAAAAGTTGTAGCTGCAAAAAGTGGGATTTCAGTGGGATCCCATGTGCACATGTTGTCTCTGCAATGTACTACATGAACTACTCCCCCAAAGACTATGTTGATCAATGTTTCAAGAAAGGGACTTTCCTTAGAACCTACTCCAATCTGTTGGGCACAACCATAATAGTGATATGTGCCTTAGATAAGACTTGACACATTTGCTACCCCCAAATGTGAAAGGATGCCAAGGAGGCCAAAGAAGCATAAGAGGATAGATAGAGTTGATGAGAGCAAGAGCAAATCAACTGTAAAGAGGAAGATGGAAACCAAGTTTGGGGAAAAGGGTGTTGTGATAACTTGTTTAGAATGTCACAAAGAAAATCACAATGCAAGAGGATGTCCATGAAGGAAATTAATTCAAGTTTAGGATGTGGGGTTAGTTAGCTGAGATAACTTTATTTTATGATATTCATACAATTTCATATCAATTTTCAATGATATTTCTGACATGATCTTAACACTTTTAGGGACCAAAAAGAAAGGGCAGATCCATTACAGCATAGAGAATAGAAACATTTTCCAAAGTATACTCTTTAACTTGTGCTTTTTAACATTACAACTGTAGTTCCCAATCTTTTTTGTTTTTTGCTTTTAGGGGAAAAAGAGGAAAGGCAAAGAGCTTGTTTTAGAAATTACAGACAAAGTTAAGAAGGTATAACTTTCAACAAGGTGTCAATTAATTGATTTTTCACATGCTAACAATTATTTATACCTACAATGATAGAAAAGAAAGGCATTTGAAGTAGCAATTATAAGGAGCAGAGCCAAATTATTCCACAGAGAGAAACAAAGAGAAGAGCTACAACTATTCCTTAAAGAGATACTGTAACAACCCGAAAATTTGCCTAATTAAAATTTTAAATTCTCGCTTTTAATTGGTAAACATTTTTCTACTTTTTGAAAATTTTCTCATGATAAAAATATTTTATCATTTTTGAAAAATTACTCGAAAATTATCATATGCATTATTTTGGCCTAAAAAGAATTTTTAGCCCAAACTTTGGCCCAAAATTTGAGCCCAAAAATTGTGCCGAGCCCAACTCATTATACTATAAATTATACATTACACAAAAATATATACATATATGTGTGTACATATGTATGCACGGCCAAACCCCCCTCTCTAATCATTTGGATATTTTCAATTTTCACCAACATAAGCTATATATAGACTATAGCAAATAGGCGAAAGCCAAGATGGAGAGGATAGTAGGTGAACATCAGGGTCAAAATCTCAACATGAAAATATGGCCACCAACAACCAACATCACTTCACTCAACTCAATCGGAATCTCATGGGCCAGTTTGAGGATGCCTTCAGGCAGATGTCGGATTTCTTATTCGACATGGAGTGGATGGCTTAGGACTATGCTAGGGGCGAATATGTCCCAAGATTTGAGATGT
>JACFYI010001423.1:188939-201851 GCA_014898755.1 Handroanthus guayacan | reverse complement strand
AAAGAGGATCCGGAGAGGACCTAGATTATCAGGGTTAAGATAGTGGGAGATTCAAATTGAAAATTTTATATATATATATATATATGTATATATATATTTATATAGATAGTTGTGTAGTACACAAGTTTTAGATTTCCTAACCTTGTTTGTTAGATATGCTTAGTTAGAATATGATATAGGAAGTTGATGTGGTTATGTTACCATCTCTTTTTCCTAGATATGGTAGATGGTCTTGTAACCACATTTTGTACTAAGTGATATGAACACTTTTTGAATGAATGAACAACGCTACTTTTACCATATTGCGTAGCTCAACTTTGATATTACATTTTGTTATGTTATGATATTCTTATTTTTTTATGACAAGAATGGATAATGGAATGATGCTAAGCAGAATTTATTTGTCGATTTCAGATTAATATAGCAACAAGAGAAAGTACCTCGAACATAGAATTCCCTTGAAAGCGGGGTAAACCGAAGCATGTGTTATTTGAGAAAATCCTTTTACCTGAGACCCCAAATCATGTGGAGGATAATTTACCTAGAGAAAAATAATGTGAATGAACACCCCCCAGAAATGAACTGGCTGTAGATCAAATTTTCACCCTGTTACAACAATTTGCGAATCAGGGCCGATAGCTGACTAATCAGGGGCGTAAGATTGAGAAGAACTCTGAGGATAAGTTGTTATCCCAATTTCTAAGATTTAACTCACTTAGGTTCAAGGATGAACACGATGATAGGACAGCTGAGTTTTAGCTAAGTGTGGTTGAGAAAACCTTTCGGGTGCTTAATTACACGGAAGAGCAGCAAGTGAAGTATGCTACCTTCCTTCTAGAAGGGGCGGTGCATAACCGGTGGCATGCTGTGGAATAGAGACGGAACATGGATGAGATTGAGTGGACTTGGGATGAGTTTAGGGCCGAATTCATAAAGAAATACTTCCCTCAAGTGGTTAAAGATATAAGGGAAAAATAATTTATGAATGTGATCCAGAAATTCATGATACTGATAGAGTATGAGGTAGAGTTCAATCGATTATTCAGTACGATCCGCATGTCCTGACCGATGATAGAAGGAGGACGAAAATGTTTGTTGAGGGATTGAAGTTTGAGCTGAGGCGTGCGTTGGCTATCTGAAATCCCTCTAATTATGATGGAGCAGTGGAGAGAGCGAAGGAACTAGAAGTAGAGTTTTAAGAACTCTGAAAAATCGATGATAAGAGAAGGGAAAAATGGCCAAGTAAACTTGACCAAGAAAAAAAAGAAAAAGGGAAAAAGGGTTTCTTTTGAAAGAAACCAAAGATGATGATAGGGAGCTCATCAGCTGTGAAGGGAAAAGGTCTAGCAGCAAACAGGAAAAGAAGCTGTAATTTCTGTGGAGGCACATCCCACACCAAGGACAGTTGTTGAAAGAAACAAGAACAGTGCAGAGTCTATGAGAGTTTCCAGCACTTTGCAAAGGACTGTCCAAAGAGCCGCAAAGGCACGAGTGCTAGAACACCGAACTAGTTGCAACAGAATGCAGGAGGACGCCCACAGATTTAGGTGAGGGCATATACTTTGGTGGCTAAGAAAATAGTGGACTCTACATAAGTGGTACAAGGTAACATCCTAATTTAGAACTTTTTATGCAAAACACTGTTTGATCCCAGTGCCACAAACTCTTTTATATCAATTACGTGTGCTAAGCGAATAGGGTTGACCTTAGAAAATATGAAAACTCTTTATAAGGTTCATACCCCTATTGGAGGATATTACGAAACTTGCCTTAGGTACCCCAACTGCCCCATAGGCATAGAGAACCAAGAATTTGTTGCTCATCTCATCGGATTACTAATCCAGGCTTATGATCTCATCCTAGAAATGGATTGGTTATAATAACATTAGGCTATGGTAGACTGTTTTGCTAAAATAGTAAAGTTGGAAACAGGATTCAGGGTTGGAACTGACAGTGACTCTGCGAACAGCAAAATAACTACTATTCAGTGGTAAGGGCCAGAAGAATAATAAGAAAGGGGGGGACAGGAATTTCTAGCTTATCTGATTAATAAGCCACAAAATACCTTGAAGTTGGAGGATGTGAAAGTAGTTAAGGATTTTCCAGAAGTGCTTTCTGAAGAGTTGGATTCACTACTTTCGAATAGGGAAGTTGAATTTGTAAATTGAAACTCTTCTCGAGATAGTACTATTCTCAAAAATTCCTTACAGAATTGCAGGAACTATTGGATAAAGATTTTATAAAATCGAGCTCATCCCCTTAGCAAGCTTCGGTTCTGTTCGTAAAGAAAAAATATGGTTCACTAAAGATGTGTATCGACTATAGGGAGTTAAACAAGGTGACTATCAAGAATAAATATCCTCTATCCCACTTTGACGAATTATTTGATGACCTTCAGGGATCCATGGTATATTCTAAACTGGACTTATGACAAGGGTACTATTAATTGAAAATACGGGAAATGGACATTTTCAAAATCGCATTCAACTCACGATATGGACACTTTGAGTTTGTAGTGATGCCATTTGGATTGATGAATGCATTTGCAGCATTCATGGATTTGATCCATCAAGTCTTCCGTCCATATCTTGATTGCTTTGTAGTAATTTTTATTGACAATATTTTGGTGCACTCTAAATCAGAGAAAGAACATGAAGAACATCTGCAGATTATTCTTCAGACTCTTAAAGAGCATCAGTTGTATGCCGAGTTCAACAAGTGTGAATTTTGGCTAAGTGGGGTAACCTTCTTAGGATATATAATTTTCCAAAACAATCTTGAAGTTGATTCTGAGAAAGTAGTGGCAATACTCAATTAGAAAAAATAAAAAATGGTTATTGAGGTGATAAGCTTCCTAGGATTAGCAGGATATTATTGAAAATTCATTCAGAACTTTTTTAGGTAGCTGGTTCTCTCACCAAGCTGACCCATAAAGATTAGTGATTCGAATAGAACCAAAAGTGCAAAGAAAGCTTCTTGGAATTGAAAAAAAGATTAATTACAGCTCTGATACTCGTACTACCTGATGGGTTAGAAGAGTTTACAGTGTATATAGATGCTTCTAAGGAAGGTCTAGGCTGTGTGCTGATGCAGAAAGGGCGAGTGATTGCGTATGCCTTAAGAAAGTTAAAAAATCACGAGCAGAACTATCACACTCATAACTTTTTTTTTTAAAGAACTCTTTTTTTTTTTTTTTGAGAGAAACGATACATTTGATTATACATCAATATCATTGTAAGAATACATTTTAAAGACCAAATATAATTCAAACCACCATTTTGGTAGACAAACACCACCATACGCTTGACAAACACCCACACGCTATCGGTGGGATTCGAACCTTGTACCTCCACTATGAAAAGGTAGAGGCGGTGCCATTGCATCCAATGAACGATGGCTATCAAACTCATAACTTGAAATTAGTGGTAATAGTTTTTGCTTTGACTAAGTGGCATCATTACTTGTACGGTGCCAAAGTAGAGTTGTATATAGATCACCAAAGTCTCAAATACATTTCCAGCCAGAGAAATTTGAACTTGAGACAGGAATGTTGGATGGAGTTTTTGGAGGATTATGACTTCACTATCGCTTACCATTCAGATAGAGCGAAGTTATTGTTGATGCATTAAGTCGAAGGCTAGTGAACATGAGTATATATCCTGAATTATATAGCAAGATTTTAAAAGCTTAAGAGAAAGACGAATATATACAGAAGCTTAAATTCTCGATGAGTGCACATAATAAATTGAATTCAAGATAAATACAGAGGGACTACTATGCTTCAGAAACAGGGTATGTGTTCTTGTGAGAATGTGCGAGAAAGTACTGACAGCAGCTCATCAAACTAAGTACTCGATACATCCTGAAGGGACAAAGATGTACAGAGATTTAAAACAGAAATTTTGGTGAGATGGTATGAAAGGGGATGTAAGTGAATATATCCAAAAATACCTCACTTGTCAACACGTGAAAGCAGAACACTAGAGACCTTTTGAAAAATTACAGCCATTTTCGATTCCAAGTTGTAATTAGGATCAGATCACCATGAATTTCGTGGTTGGTCTACTTGTAGTAAGAAGAGGCTGTGATAGTATTTGGGTTGTAGTTGATAGGCTCACAAAGTCTGCACATTTTCTGCTAATCAAAACCCAATACAATATTGAGAAACTCGTCGAAATCTATATCAAAATGATTATTCAATTATATGGAATATCTCAAAGTATTGTCTCTGATAGAGACACTAAGTTTATGGCAAGGTTGTAAAGGAGCTCGCAAGAGCAATTGGGGACAAAGTTGTTGTTTAGTACGACAACTTATTCTCAAACTGATGGACAATCAGAAATGGTGATTTAGATGTTGGAGGACATGCTAAGAGCTTCCGTTTTGAACTTTCCTGGAAACTGGGATAAGCACTTACCTTTGGTGGAGTTTGCCTATAACAGTAGTTATCAAGCTTCAATATAAATGGCACCCTATGAAGCTTTGTATGCTAAAAAATGCAGATCGTCTCTGCATTAGGACTTGGATGAGACAAGAAGTACCTCAAGAGAAGGAAGTGATAAATTGCGGCCTGAGATGATACAAGAAGCAATTGATAAGATTCACATAATTAAGAAAAATATGAAAATGACCCAAGATCGTCAGAAAGCGAATAAAGTATTTCTGAAACTTATTCCGCAGAAGGGAATACAGTTGATGGGAAAAAGCAAAAAGTTAACTTTGGGATACGCAAAACCTTTTGAGATCATCGAAGTATTGGTCCAGTGGTGTATAGGTTGGATTTTCTGCCAAACCTCATAAGGATTCATGATGTCTTCCATATATCCCAACTACAGAAATATCACCCAAGTCTTTCATATGTGATTGAGCACATTGATGTGTCTATTCAGAGCAACCTCACTATATAGAATGATCTGTCTGTATTCTAGATTACCAAGTTCGTGAACTTAGAAATCATAGAATACATTAAGTTAAAGTTCTCTGGAAAAATTAAAAGGTTGAGGAGGGTACTTAGGAACGTGAGGATGAGATGCGTGAGAAATATTCTCATCTGTTTGAGTAAAGATATAAATATAGGGACTAGATTCTTTTTAGGAAGGGAAAGTATAACAACCTGAAAATTTTTCTATTTAAATTTTCAAATTCTCGCTTTTAACTGGTAAATATTTTTTCGATTCTTTGAAAATTTTCTTATGACCAAAAATATTTTATCGCTTTCGAAAAATTTTTCTTATACCCAAAAATTACCATATGCATTATTTTGGCCCAAAAAAATTTTTAATCCAAACTTTGGTCCAAAATTTGAGCCCAAAAATTGTGCCAAGCCCAACTCATTACACTATAAATTATACACTACACAAAAATATATACATATATGTGTGTATATATGTATGCATAGCTAAACCCCCCTCTCTAATCACTTGAATATTTTCAATTTTCTAATAAATTTAATCTTAACCAAGCTCATTTCATCATTATGCCAATTGGCTATCAACCATAAGGGCTTGACACCTATCCCTATACAATTGTAAATGGCAAATAAGTCCCAAAATTAAGTTTATAAGTTTGGCATGAATTTTGCAAGACAAACACATTCTCTTTTGCTTCAAACTCTTGTCTTCCAAGCATAATTTCTTGCTCCAGGTCTCTTATCTTCTACATACAAAGGTCCTCATCTTTTCTTCTATCAATCTTTAAGACTACATAATTTCAAATTCCTTTAAAGCTTACTCACAAAGGGGAAGAGAGTAAAATTGAGCACTTGATAAGCTTGAAACCCTATGTAATACCCCGAGATTTTCCTAATTAAAATTATGAATCATCAATTTCATAAATTAAACCGATTTTAATAAAATGAAAAAATGTTTTAATTTTAAAATATGTTTTATACACTCGAATTATTTCCAATCGTTCAAGCCCCAATTTTTCGCGAATCTTCGACCCAAGAAGCTTCATCTAGACCCAAGAAATGGATCAAACTTGAAACTTTAGCCCAAATCTTGACCCATAAATTGAATATTTCAAAAAAAAAAACAAGGAAATTTGATTTAAAAATATGCCAGTATGGAGGCAGCCGATTTCCTTCAATAAGCCATGATGTTTGGTAGGATTTGTTGGCATATTTTAGTTAGAAAATTTCCTAACCAAGTATTGCCAAAAACTTGTAGCTATAAATCATGGATTGGCACAATTGTTGTGAACACTTGCTTCCAACTTCTTGCTGAAAAATCATCTCCCCATTTGCCTCCTTACTCTCCATTTCGGTAACTTCACTAGCGCACACACACACTTATATTTTCTTTAAGAAACAAGAAGGAATTAAGAAGAAAAATTAAGGGTATCCTCTCAACCCTTTGGTAAGTAAGTCTTAGTTTATGATTAGATATTATGATAAGTTAAGATTTGAGTTTGATTTAGAGCTTGATATTTGTGTCTAGACGGTTAATCGTACTCGGAGAGTTCGGTGTGTTAGCATCTAAGCTTCGAACTACAAGTAAGACTTATGGAACTCTTGTCTCTTTCATATGCTTACGTGTTCTTCTCCTCCATGTTGTGTTCATCTTCTATATTGGACCTATAATGTTGATGATCATGATGTTATTTTTGTTTTTATTGGCTCATTTCTTCTTGATATTTGTTAATATGATGATTATTCTTATGAAATCATGACTCAATCATCCATGAACCATGGACTATGAGGTTTTGAGACTGAAAATGAAAGGAGATGGGAGATATGGATTTAATAAAAGATTTGAACATTTAAAAACGTAAGAAAATCGACAGCCTCTTGGGTAGCTTCGCCCAGCACAACCCTTCATTTTCTTAACCACAAAAACTCGACTTTCACTCATCCAAATAGCCCATATAATATACTATTAGAAATCTCTTTGAGCATAGATGCCTTTAGAATCAAGAATTATGAAAAATAAAGAATGAAAATGAACGAAAATGCCCTCAGAAGGCAGACTGCCTCTTCTGCTGGAAATCAGTGGGGTTTCTGTCTTTCTTTCAACTTCTTGGCTTTGAAAACTTGACTTTCTCTTGTCCAAATTGCTCATATGATATACCATTGAAACCCTCTTTAAGTGTAGATAATATTGGAATTTAGATTCACTCAAAATTATGGAAAAATAGGGCCAAAAACATCCTTAGAAGACAACCCGCCAGATTTTCGAGGAACTAGATTGAACTCTGCCTCGACTTCTACTTTCCAAATTTTAAAAATCAAACTTTTCCTTATCAACTTAAGCCAAAGAATATACCATTAGAAAAATTATAGAGTCTAGCTATTTATGGAGTTAAAACACGAATTTTAACTCATTGAGATGAATTTTTAAAATAATCAAAAAGTGGACTGCCGCTAGAAAGATGTTGATTTTGAGCTATTTTGATATTTTTTCTTTAAATGTAATATATTTAAATTCAAACTCCATATTTTTTTAACAAAATCATTTTGATAATTTAAATGAGGTCTTATATCTAAAGTCAAAATTAAACGAATTTCGATATTTACACTTGTTACCAAATGATTTCTTTCGTATTTTACCTCTTTTAACAAGATGAAGATTTCAAAATGAAAAATCCTCTAGTCTATAGTCCAATTCCAATTTATTTGTTCTCTACAGTCTATGATCTTCATTCCGATCCATTTGTTCTACACAGTCTATGATTCCAAAATATTGGGCACTTGAAGATGGAGAGTGTTGTTTGGGCAAGCATAACAATGGAAAACCCATTTTTGGCTTTGGTTAGACAACGCCATAAATGGGCTATTTTTTTGTTTTCAATTTCTGTCGTGGGTTTGTGAAAGAAGAAGAAATAAAGGGTAAGAGAGAGAAAATATGAGTTTGTAGAAGACAAGTGGTCTTTTGGGAAGAAATAAAGAGTAAAAGAGAAAAAATGTGGGTTTATAGAAGACAAGTGGTTTTTTGGATCTTTGGGTCGTTTTAGTTTTTGTTTAGATTTTTTGGTAATTTTGGTTGGAGTGGGGAGTAAATCCAATTATCCAAAGATTAATTTCGAAATAGAGAATGAAGAAGAAGAAGAATAATATGGGTGGGGAATGATTCCAAATTTGAAAGTAGCTTTGGCTACTTTTCTCCAATTTTAGTTGATTTAATACTTAATTTTTATCTCATTCCAATATAAAAGAGAAAAATATGAACAAAAATAGTGGTGTTTGGCGGCAATTGAACCTGTCGGCAAAAGTGTACAACCACCACATAGGATGGAAAAATTAGGTGCACTAACGTTGAATCCCACAAATTTCAAAATGTGACCGAATCAAATATTAATTACATGCGCCCAACGTATAGGCAATAGGGTTTTATATTAATAGAATTTTGCCTTATGTAAGGTTATGATGATGATGATGATGATGAGGAGGAGGAGGAGGAGCATAAAGAACAATTAGTTTGCCAAAGCATTCCTAATGCGCACAACAGAAGGGGAAAAAAATGTTTGTTTTTCCAATATATATACACACACACTTCTCAATCTTATTATTTGGCGAATCATAGGGAATTAAATTGTCGTTCCTTTTATAGGTCATTTTATAATAAGATTCTGTTCTTAAAATTAATATTAATACAAGATCATTAACTCGCAGTCGTTAAGTTATCCACAAGGATAGTAATAGCAATCGTTTAATTATCCATGAGGATAGTCTATACTATCACGAGAATGTTGTTTTGTCTTTAAACTAAATGTTAAGTTGTAAATTTTTTCCAAATTTACCCATTGATTTATTTTCTTTGAAATGAAAATATGCATAAATATTATACTATGGAAGAAATTGAATTTCAAAGTATACATATCTCATACTAAATCTTAAATGTTCTAATTTATCCTTATATTTTGCACATTGCAAAGTATAACATGGGTGGCATAAAATTTTATAACAATATGAAACTTTTCACTAACAAATGTATTAAGGGACACTGACTTTTGTTTTGTCATTAATCATATATTTCAGTTGATAGCCTATTTTGTTTTGTCAAAATGTAGCTTAACAATGGAAAAACTAGTTTTTAAATTGTCGTTATAGGCAATTACTAGCTCATTTATATAGAGTAGCGTACGATCGAGTGATAATACAGATTGTTACAACATGTGACAAGATTTTTATTGTCGTTAATTTGTCAATATATATACATATATTACTAATTGCCAATAGTGACAATTTGAACACAAATATACAATTGCAATGGCCACCCTTAAGTTTGTTGAAATTATTTGCTTTGTCACTTTTTATGTAAAAATATTTGTGGCGAATTTTATATTGTCACCGAATATTTTGTAAAATTATATATATATATGTATTGTAACTGTAATAGATTCAATAAATCTTTTTTTATAAGTAATATATTTAATAAATCAAGTTATAATTGTAATATACCAATCCGACAACTTCCCCACCTTTTAATTTAGAAACTTCCCGCTCTTAAAAACTTTGACGGCCAGTTCCTATAATTATATTCAAATCCATTCATTCAATGTTATATCATTTTGAATTCAAGAATCATTGTCATGCATTTTGATTGAGAAGTATCAATTAAAGGGCTCTTAATTAGTATGTCGTGTATGGTTTGTTATACTAACTTATAGTTCTGCTAAATTATAGGAATATATAAATTATTGTTGAGTTTGGTAGCTCTTATTCATTTGTGAATAATAATATTAAAATTACGTACTTATATGTCTAATTAAGTATTTGGTTGCCCTTACTAATTTGTCCCTAAATTAAAGACTTAAATACCTTTTCTTAAAGTGCATTTTCTTTAGGGAATTATACAGTCATGAACATTATTAAAATTACAGTTAATTCACAATAATAACGTAAAGTACTATAAGTATCTTTTATTTTGTAAGTCCTAGTAATTGTGTTTAATAGGATAACAATGTGGCTACTTATATGTGAATAGAAACACTATAAGACAATTTGATATTTTTGTTTGGAAACAAAAAAGTATAAATGTGAGAAGATGAGAAAGCATATTGTTGTATAAATTAGTTAGATACCTTTTGTTTAGAAAATCATAGAAAATTGAGTAAGAGAAGGAAAATCCCGTTATTAAAAGAAATAAGGGAAAGAAAAAAAGAGATGAATTTGGTAAGTTCAAATCTCCTCCTTAATTATGATGTTCTCTTTTTCTAAAAATGATTAATCATGGCTAAAATTTATAAAACGAATGCCATACAGACTTCCCGAAGATTGAAGTGGGGAAAATTGTCCTTTTCGTCCTTTAACTTTACTAGATTCCACTTATGGTCCTGCTTTTTTTGAATTAACAAATTGAATTTTGTATTTTTTTTAAGTCTTCTTCAATTTTCGTTCTTTCTGACGGTGTGCCCAAAAGTCGCCGAAAAAACTGACATCTCACCATAAGAAACAAGTCCATAAGTAGAACTTTGTAAAGTTAAAGAATGAAAATGGCAAGTATGCTAATTACGAAGTTAGCAAAACCTCTTTTTTGGCACACATTTCAATTGACACGCCAGCTTTTTCGGTGATTTTGAGTGCTCCGACGAAAAAAAGATGAAAATTGAAAAACTTACAAAATTATAGAATTTAGTTTGTTAATTCAAAAGAAACAAGACCATTAGCGGAATCTACTAAAGTTAAAAGGATGAAAATGGCTATTTTCCTTATTGAAGTGCACTGTTTTATAAGTTCTAGACCTATAGTAAAATATTTAAAGTTTTGTTTGTAATAAAGTACAACGATCATTTGATTTTTTTGTGATCTTTGTAATGTCTCTGTGTGTGATAAATAATGTTATTTGAATGCATTAAGTTATGTATTTTCTTTCTTTAAATTATTTTGAGTTAACAAAAAGTAACGGAAAATTTATACGAGCAAAGATCATCATATTGAAAGAATTTAAAACTGCACTTATTAATTCAATAGATATTATAAGAGCTTAATTAAATATTACAAGATTTTGGTAGTAACACTTTAAAGAATTCAAAACTGCATTCATTAATAGTTTCCAGTGACACTTTAAAACGCCATAATCTTTTTCTAGACATTTTATAAGGTAAGAATTGACAAATATTTGACAACCTGAAGTGTCGCATAAATATCTTTTGATGGCATCTTTAAATGCAACAATTTATTTATATAGTGTTACTTAAAAGGTTACAACAAATAATTTGGGTAACGTTGCAACGTGTCATGCATTGTATTTTCTGTGATATTTTAACATGTCATGTAGTACATTTTTTATGGCATTTTAACATGCCATTTTAGGTCTTTATTTGTGGGGTAAAATGCAATTTACCCCCCTATAAAATAGGAAAATAGCTCTTTACCCCCTGTGAAAAAAAATAGGCATAAAACCCCATTGTGTTTCTGAAAAATTAGCTCACTGCCCCCTCTCTATTTACTTGTATTATTTTTGCTAAGAAGACAAAATTACCCTTCAGTAAAAAAGCTCCCTCCACACCCATTTAGCTTGGTAAGTCTTAAAAATTCACGTGTCCAAAATTCCACAGCTTTCTTCCTCCAAATCTTGTTCAACCAAATCATTGGATTCACAATGGAGAAGACAGAATTGCCTTTAGACACAGAATCGTCGTGCGCTCAAAAATCGTTGCCCAAATCTTCTGACTTCCATTTTTTTTCCTTGTTCTGAATCTTCTTATTTCGAGTTTGAAAAAGCAAGATCATGAAACCTTAGTCTTCGTTGGCCCATAATGTGACATAGTATCAGTCAAAAATTGTCTTCTGTCTACATAGTATCAATCAAAATTTGTGCAAAACAACTCCAATCAAATTTTAATAAGTGTGGAAAATATTCTTAATCGATTCACATAGAATCTTACTAAATATTTCGAGTATGTATTTAGTTCTATTGAATTTTTAATAATAGAGCAACAATTTTTAGGTTTCAATGCTTGACAAATCAACATATATGTAACACCCGAGAATTCCCAAAATAAAATTCTTGAATCAACCATTTATCGAAAATTTATTTGATTACAAAATTGGGCATCGTTTTAAAATCAAAACACGTTTGATTTCGAGCAAACACGTTTCATTTCTCATCACATTTCTACCCAAAAATAAGCCCCGTTGGCCCATAAAATAAGCCCAAAATCATGACCCAAAAACCTAGCCACTATAATTGACCAAAAGAACATCTTTTGAATTCAAAAAAAAAAAAAGAAAAAGAAAAAGGAAATCTAAAAAGAGAGCCAACTGCAGTAGTAGCTGCATCAGCAGCAAGATGGATGGAATCCATCCATCCATCCTACAATATCATATAGCCACTTATCTATCCCCTAAAAATTGGTATTTGCTTTGAAGGGTTTGGACTATAAGATTCTCTCATTTTTTACCCCAAAATCCATCTATAAAGAGACCCACTTTGGCTCAAAGAAATCTGCAGAAATTTGAACATTCTTCATACTTAGAAATTACTCTAATCAAAGCACAAGCAAAACTTGCCTTATTTTCTTTCAAGGAAACCGATTTCAGTTTTAACAAGGGATTCTTGTGAGTGTGAACTCTCACTCCAACACTTGGTAAGTAGTTTATAAGTATGATTTGAGTATGGTTAATGAAATGGGTGTGTAGAGCTTGATATGAATGTAAAATGTGGCTTTAGGTATTTGGAACTAAACTTGTAACTCTTTGCATCCACAAGACTAAGCTACAAGAGGTAAGACTTATGACATCTTCTCCTCCTCATGAGCATGTATTTTCCAACTTTTTCTTGATCAAGCATGATTGAGGTATTAAGTACTTAGTGCCATTGAAATGTTGAGCATGAAATTCTATGATGATGTTTGTTATTCATGCCTATCCATGCTCAAACCCTTTGAATATGTAAATCCCATACTAAATGAATCGTCTCGACTCTTATACCGATACTTGGGATTGAGTATTGAATGATAGACTATGGACTA
>JACFYI010001423.1:124713-151987 GCA_014898755.1 Handroanthus guayacan | reverse complement strand
GAGAGAGAGAGAGAGAGAGAGAGAGACCATTTTCTTGGTATGTAAGGATGATGATGCTTACATTTTTGTTTTTGTGCTTGTGAATGATTCAACTTTTCACAAAAGGGACATGTCTCAAACATGTTGGAATGAGGCCCCCATCGCATTTGAAATCCTAATTGCCTAACGGCTAACACCCCTTCTTCAATGCTCCTCAATGTGTTGGCTAAAAGATCAGCATTATTGGTACCTCCATGCAAATTAAGATGCCCTTTTTCCTGCTTTCAGAAGCTCTTTATCCTTCAATCTTGGGGTTAATAATAGCTTGCTCTACTAGCTTACACAGTATATAGCTAGAATACCTATAATACTAAAGTTAAAGATCTTGAGATAGTTTATACACTATCTTTTTCTCTCACCCTTCGAGGTCTTTTTATGGGCAAAACCTCCCATGCATCAAGGGTGTTGACAGAATAATGCTTTAAATGGATTTCAACATCATCATATATATGGAATTCTCTATGGGGAAGAAAATTGTATGCTTCTTCCCGAGCCCTTCGACTGGAGGGCTTATGATGATAGCAAGTACTATTTTATATCAAAAGAGTCGAGGATCTTGACATAATTTATAAGTTGTCCCCGCTCATCCTTAGATGCATGGTTTGCAGGAATGGCCATCACCATTCCGTTGTTTCGATGTTAAATGGTTTAAGCATGCGCAACCACCGTTTCAAACCAAAAAAATGCCGGAAGTGGCCTGAAACTCCAATTTATCGGACTGTAATGCCGGAAAGAAATGGAGCGGAACAGGAAAGAAATAAAAAAACAAGCGAAAAATGAAAAAAAAAAAAAAGAAAAAAGGAGGAAGGAAAAGTAGAGAATGCAGCTGTTGTTTTTCATAGAAAAAGGAAGAAACTCAGTGGAATGAAACGAAGATGAAACGTTAGTTGGGGAGAGAGAGAGAGAGTAATTAATGAGAAGATGAAAAGGGGATGATTTGGTCGTGTATTAAAGGTTGCATTAAATATTTTATTATCATGATTGTTAGTTATATTTTATTAGATTATTTTGATTTTATTTAAGTATATTGAAGAATTAATAGAAACATTAATTGTAAAATTGCTTTTTACACTGGTTTTAAATTAAAATTTAGTAGATATTAAAAATGAAAATGAAATTGAGATTTAACAATAATATAATACATGAGATTTGTTTGTAATATAGTGGTATTGATAATTTGAAAAGTAATAAATCTTGTATATTATTTGATTGAAGTAAATTTTAAGTTTTTTTTTCTTAAATGAAATCGAATAAAGTTAATTATTTAAAAGGGTCTGAAATTGAATTATTTATTAAAAACGTTATTCCTCAAGTAATATTATATTATCCAATTACTCCAAATAGTATTAGTAATATGTTTAATTTTGGTATTTCATCTCAATATGGATTTTAAATTGTTTTTAAGTTGTTTAAACTACAAAATATATAGAACAGTCGCAATGTTGCATCTGAACTCTCCGTTTCGACTCTCCCGACCGCTCCAACGAACCACACGTAGATGTGCCTTCTAAAGTGTTATCCAGTTGAGATTTTCATATCTCACAACTTTTCCCCTTGTAGAAAAGGGTTTCAAGATCAGGTGATATCATCTTGTGTCGCAGATCTTTTCCCTTTCGGTTAGACCTCAACCCCAACAATTTTCTTTTGCATTTCTCTACTTTCTCGTTTTTGTTTTGTAAGACAATGACTTCAGCTTCTTTTTCAAGAAATAATCCGTCCATCAATAAAGTTGGGGCAAAATGTTTTGTTCCTCTTGAATCTGAAATAATTACTCCTTTTGAGGATTGGATGCACCATCCTCCACCTAGTTGTATAGGCTTTCTTTTTCTTCATCATCATCATCATCATTATCTTCTTCTTTTTCTTCTTTGTCTACTATGATGATGATTGTGTTGTAATTGGCATTGGAATCTTCCCTCCTTAGCTTAATTACATGATTAAAAGAGAAAATTAATCTTTGGATAGATGCCAATTAAGGTGTGAACTCAAAGATAATGGGTGTGTTTAAATAAAGGGAAGGACTTTGTGGAGGAGTTGAAGGGTGAAATAACTTTTCACTTGTCCTACATAACTTTTATAAAGAAGTATGGACTTGTATATATTCAACCTAAGGGTGAATACTAGTTAAAAGTGTTCACTAGGGGGTTCATACAGGTGGACCACATGCGTGCTGCTGCCCCGCCCCGCCCGGCTCTGGCTCTGGGCACGAGCACGATCTTTAGGGCGAATTGTCTCCATCTCCGTCTCTAATTTTAGACAAAATTCAATTGAATTTTGAATTTTCAAATTCAAAAGCTAAACTTAACTTAATTCCTAAAATTTTGCTACGCATTTAACACGTCTGCTAGGGTTCCTAACGTTTGGCTACCTCACTACTAGGGCCCAGATGTGACTTGTGCTGCACGTTGACTGTCTCCTAGTGTTTAAACGTGCGGCTGCTGATGGCTAGGGTTTTGACCAATTCAAATCTTAAGAGGTAATCAAAACCCTAATCGGGTTTTATGGAAACCCTAACTACCATTAAACCCTAAAACCCTCTATAAATACAGCCATTCTACAGATTGTTTAAACACACCAAAAAAGTATTATGAAATACTTCTCCTCTCTTCCTCTCTTCCTCTCTTTCTTCACATTTTCCTACGGTTTTCGTGTTCTGGTTTTGGCGAGTGAGTGTTAATCGAGGTGAGCTCGAGTATTGTGCAATATCGAGTCTCGGACCATCTTATCCTGGAAGGAGCAACGCAGAATCTCTTTGCACCGGTGTGTGGAGCATCTGTTTCTTCAAGTCAAACAGCCCCTGTGATTTGGTCGGCAATTTAGTCCTATTACGATACAGGACTGTAAGTTAAGCTTTCGTTTTACATTTCAGAATTTTAATTCGTAATACTAATTGCATTGTTTCATGCTTTTACACTGTTCTTGTGTTGTATGTTTGTTTTTGGTTTCTGAAATCGGAACTTATGCAATCTGAAATAATTTGAATTTGAATTAATTTCTGTCGAAATTTTGCATGCCTTGAATTATTCTATTTTATCACTTACGTAAACGCAATATCGGATCAAATTATACATGCGAGGTTATGATTTCTGATTATTTGTAATCTTTTTATAATCTGATTATTATTGCACATGTTGGTTATCTGCTTCCTTTATATTGATAATTTGAAATTCTCTTTCATAATTACCATACCGTTAGTATAATTTTCGCAACAGAGTGTGATACTCGTATGACGAACAAACTAAAAGTAAAATGTGAAGCCTTGATGGAAAATATTAGAGCCTTCAGAACGTTGCTTGCTTTCCCAGCCCCAAAATCATCGAAGAACACATATATGTACACGTTCATAGTGATACATCACACATAACCCGCATTAGTAGTAACTAGGTTTAATTAATCTTTATTTTATTTTTATTTTAGCGTTAGAGGGTGTTTGCTGACTTTATAAGCTCTTGAAAATATTTTAAAAGATATTTAAGAGCTTATAAGATGCGTGAAATGTTAGGTGAAATTTTGCAAAAAGATCTCATTAGTTCTAAAAATAAGATGTTGGGAAGTTATAAGCTCTTTTGCGAAAAGTGAGGAGATTCTAATTTTCTTTTAAGATATTAATATACAATTTTAATTTTGACCATATTGATTGCCAAATTATCAATGCTAACATCTTGTATTTGTAAAGATTTTATTTTATTCTAATACTTTAACAACTTATTTTTAAAATAAGATTTATTATCTCATAATCCCAAAAATATGTTATAGAAATATTTGTGTTGAGGATAAAGCTTGGTTTCTTGATCGTCGTAGGAAGCAACATGCAAACTGAGTCTTGAAATCTAGGTCTTAGTTAGGGTTGTCAGGTGAATCTTCTTTTCTTGAATGTGGTGGTTTGTTTGGAGTCTCTTATTTAAATGAAATTACTTCTTTGGTTCAGGATCTCCCATAAACAGTAGTTTCCTATCTAATTTGTCAATGACTGTGCTACCTCTTACTGATGCTTTTGTAAAGCAATTCGCATCTCCTTCTTCTGATGTCCTGTTGTAAACTCCTTCAAATGTGAATATTTTGGGCTCCCATTTTGCATGATTGCGGTCTATTGTCATAGCTCCTTGGGAGCTGCCTCAATCATCTGTTTGCCAATATTGTAATGCTTATAAGTTCTTTTGTGAACCTCCTTCTTTCTATAGTAGCAGTGATGATGTGTCTTTATCTCCCATTGCTTTTAAAGCAATCCTTTATGATCTTTTCACAATGGATCATTCAGACCGTGAGATGAGATTTAGAAGGAGGGTTCAAACATACAATAACAATTTGGCTTTGACTTCTATTGGCATGAAAATTGATAAGGAATATTGTTGGAGCAATCATGGTCTATATATGCTGAAAGTGAATGGGCAAGAGATTCTCATAAGCTTAAGGTGTTTAATCCTTCTATTGAGCTTCCAAGATGTGTACAATTATTCTTCTTGGATATAGATGATGATACGGGCGTTGAATCCTTAAGGAAGTATGATTTGGAGCTTGATATCTTGGAATTGCTATTGAAAGCTTTGTCTAATAATCTTTATTTTTGGATTTTTAAATGTTTGAGGTCATGGGATAATTTGTAAATTTTAAGGTTGTTCTATGAGCTAATCCTTTGGTGAATAAAAAAACTCATAATACTCCTACTGTACAAAAAAGTTGCAGGGATTTGGGATGAAAGTACAAATGACCCTGAAGATATGAATCATGATATTGTAGTTTATCGGTCGGATATTCATGCTTATAGCGTAACACCCTGAACTAGATCATCTATCCCTAGATCAAGTCGTTATTGGGGGAGGGAGTTCCTAAACTAAAATCACAAAACAGAAGTACCAAATATCGCATTATCATACTCCATAGGTCCACATATTACAAGTTTCCCAATCTTACAAAAACCATGCTATTGTAAACAATTACAGATCTTCAAAACAACATAAAATAACTAGTAAACCAAAATCTCCAATTCCTAGCAAGACCGGGTTGTTTAGAACAAAAATCAGAAAATGTAGCATGCCAGAAATATCCCAACATCACAAAATAATATACTTCGCTTATATTAGGCATCATAGCTCTCCTTGTTACATAAGTTCCAAGTTTACAAAAATGAAGCCATGGCAAAATACATGCGAGTTCATAATAAAATATTATAATAAATTATAAATCCAAAGCGATCCGCGAAATTCTGGGAAGCTCCCAACTCATTCATCTACACAATGAAATAAACTGTAAGTTCGAATGACTTAGTAAAAGATTATAGCTAGTAACGGGAGTCAGGGCAAGAGAACATAAAGAACAAAAATGAACAAAAGATGATGACAATGGCCAAGAGATCCAATAATCAACACGATAATAAATTCAACAACAATATGACATAACAAGTTATTTGATGGTTATGTCACCCTTATCACTCCCAAACATAATAAATCAAATCTTTATCCCTCCAGTTCCTCCCTCGAAAGTAAAGTGATGACGTGTTCGTAAATTAAGAGCATAAGAGTAAGGTGTTGGTTAGTGAAAATGGTATTCAATTGAAAGACGCATGACTTAAGGGAATAATTAAGGTGAACTTATATGCATAGATGTATGAATATTTTTCATGCAAAATATTATATATACATACATGTATATATTATTATTATTATTATTATTATTATTATTATTAGAGAAAAGTACATTAAGCCACTCGAACTTTGGGCATTTTTACACTTTGCAGGCTAATCTAAAAAATATCACACTTTGCCACCTGAACTTAATAGATATTCCACGACACCCTCTAAAAGCACATTTCGGGAGAATATTCCATCGTATTTTCATGAGACGCTAATCTCTAAGGGCAAAATTGACATTTAGCAGTGTGTTTAAAAGAAAAGAAAATATAATTTGAAAAACGTTTTTACCTTAATTAACAATGTTTTTACCAGTGGTGAAATGTAACAATAAGTGGCTTCTCCATCTTTGCACTTTCAAATTTCCCAACATTCTCTCCACTGCCAAAATTGAAAAAGAAAAATCCCAATTTTGAAGAACCCTAAATCTCTACCATAAACTCTTACCATATTCCGAAAACTTGCGAAGCAAAATCCCCTATAATTGCAAAGCTAAAGCTATAGATTTGAAGAATTGAAATGACTTATTAAAGCGCAATGGGTTGCACCAGATTATGGTAAGTGCTTCCTTTTATACTGTTGTCTTGCTTCATCTTCTGTCATTATGCACTTGGCTTTATTATATGGCATTCACGTTGTTGACTATCATTATCTACTTTGTTGACTATATTATGGTGCTTTTATTCTAGTTGGTGAAGAGATGGACCACTTGCACGTGATTTTGGTTTTTTTATTCATTTTTCAAATATTAAAAAAAAAAGCTTTATATTGTTTTTGGTCCCACTTTTCTCTTTTTTTTTTTCTTTTCAATTTTTTCTGATGAATTCTGCTTCTACTGCCACCGCTGTTTGTATGCTTTTAATGTTGTAATATTGTAAGTGGTGTCTGGCCCCCACTGCTTATGCTGTTTGTGTGCTTTTAATGTTGTAATGTTCTAAACTGATAATTATTGATTAAGTATTTGTTGTTGTTACTATTGGGTGTTGAATTCGAAAGTGATCTCTTTTTCTTTTTTTAAATATATGATAGGTGAAAAATCTGATTTTTTTTTTACCATAAGCATGCATCATAGTGATAAATTTGTTAATTTTAGGGAACCTAGTTATTTTGGGGGGCAAATTAGTCATATTGATTATTGTAATCCAGATGAGATGTCACTAATATAGATAAATAGCATGGCTATTGAGATTTGGTTAGAGGGTTCTCTAATTTATTATTTTAGTAGCATAGGGATTAATGATACTGATGCCTTGATTATTTTAAAGGATTACATGAATGCTATTAACCTTTATAATTTCATAGATGAAAATAGAATGGTAGGGGTGTTTGTAGACCATCAAATTGATTCAGCACCTAGTATAGATTCTGAACAATCAGAAAATGTAGGACAACATGGCATTGAAACTTTTGGGGGAGGGGGAGGATCAGTTAAATGAGACTCTAGAGGTTGTGGGCAGTGATGAAATAGATGAGACTATAGGGGGGTTGGTAGGGATCAAATAGATTTTGAAAAACTGATTGATAGTGAGTGTGAGATCTCAGATGATGATGATGTGTTGTTTGAGCTAAATATAGACAATGATAGTGAGCGGAGAGGGTTACCCGGTGGGCAGCAAGGTGGGAAGGAATAAGAAGGCATGGTATGTGTTTTAGTGATAGTGCTACCTTTAAGCAAGCTGTAAGGCAACATTCAATTAATCATGGGAGGGAGGTTAAATTCACAATTAATCAGAAAAATAAAGTTCAAGCCAAATGTCAGCATAAAACTTGCAAATGGATGATTTATGCTTCCAAGGTTCAAAATGGGGATACTACCCAAATAAAGACTTATCATCCAAAGCACCAATGTCCTAGGTTATAAAGGGTGTCACGTGCAAATTCTAGGTTTCTGGTTTCAAAATACAAGGATAAAATCTGGAATGATCCTAATTGGCCAATTGACTCCATGATGACAATAATACAAAAAGATGTAAAATTGCATTTTAATAGGTCTCAACTATACAGGGTAAAGAGAAAAGTCTTATCCTTGGGTAGTGGCAATGGCAAAGATGAATATGGTTTACTTTGGTCATATGCTGAAGAGATTAAGAGGACTAATTCAGAAACAAAAGTTAAGATAAAATGTAGGTTGGTAGGGGGTCAACCAGTGTTTAAAAGATTTTACATTTGTTGAGGGGGGGGCATTGAGGAAGGGGTTACTTGAGGGATGCAGGCTAGTCATCTATTTTGATGGCTATCACTTGAAAACAGCTTATGGTGAAATTTTGTTATGTGTTGTGGATATAGATGCAAATAATTGCATGTACCCATTTGCTTATGCAGTAGTGGAGAAAGAAAAAAGAAAGTCTTGGGTCTTGTTTTTAGAGCTTCTTGTTGGGGACTTAAACATAACTAACCCTTACAATTGGACATTCATAAGTGACAAACAAAAGGGGTTGGTAGAGTTTATAGAGAGCTTGTTGCCTAGCTGTGAATACAGGTTTTTGTGTTATGCACCTATATCAAAAGAATAAGAAAGTCTGGAGAGGACAAGGCCAAGTCTGGGAAGAAAAAAGTCTCCACTATGCTAGGCAAGAAAGGTGTTGTTATGACATATTCTTCGTGTCATTCTGAAGTACATAAGGCAAGAGGATGTCAAAGAAAGAAATCAATAGGAACTGAAAATGAGAGATTGGAGATTTCTACTCCAAATTCAGATAAGGTTAGTGTTGTTAGTCTTTTACTTTAATGTGTCTTTTAATCAAGTTCCTACTTATAGTTTTCTTTAACTAACTCTCTCTCTCTCTCTCTCTCTCTCTTTGTCTTTTTTAAAGGTAAGAAGAGAAAAACTAAGACAACTGCAGCTAAGGAAACTGGGACATCTTTAGTAGCTAACTTGGTGGCAAAAGCATCTCCAAGGGTAACATGATATTAACTTAGTGCCAATGTCTTGAGAAATTTTCTTTTAATCTAATCTTTTGAATACATTTAGGGAAAAGAAAATGCTACTGATAAAGGAGTTGGAAAAAGACTGAGTGACATTGCTTCAAAGGGTACAGATGCATCCAAAAGGGTAACCTCTTGATCATTTGGATCTTTTTTTTCCCCCAGTTATAAGTTGAATATTGACAAAAGTTGTTATTTCTACTATTAGGGCTAAAGGTCAGAGCAAGAGAATGCAGCTGCTACTCTTTAAAGAGTAACCAGGAGCACTATAAGAGATCTTAATACCAAACGAGAGACAAGAAGCACTGCAAAAGCAAGTCCAAAAAACATAACAAAGGCAAGTCCAATAAGCACAGCACAAGCAAGTCCTAAAGGAGCTAGAAAGGGAGAGAAGAAGAAAGTACAGTCCTCAAGAAAAACACTAGGTGTCAAAAGGAAGTTGCAAGTATAAGTTGGTACATTACTCTCTTTCTTAACCATGAGATTTATGTGAATGTTGTGGTACATTTTTGTGGCTATTAATATAGGTGCATAGAAAAGATACATCCACTACAAGTAAGACTATTGACTCAATGCCAAGCTGCAAAGCTCCTGATGTAATACCAAGCACTCAATAGAGCCCTATAACAAGTAATCCTAAGGAAAAAGTTCAAAGCAAATCTAAGGAAATAGTTACAAGAATTGAACAGTCAATTGCTTTGGTGAAACCTGCATGGGTGCCTGGTGGGAGTGTTATAACTCAAGATGTGAGGTTCGGCACTGGATGGAATGTTGGGCAGCCAAGCAACAACAAGGGAAAGAAAGTTGTCAGAGATTCAGAAGAATGTGTTCCATTGTGTACCCAACAATAGAGTGTTCTTGACTACTACATTTTTGTAAATGTGACTTATCAAAAACAATGATATTTTGGCTGGTTAGGGGTTATATTACACTTTATTCTTGTTGCCGTTGGTTGATACTGCAACAATATATTGATGCTGATGAATTTAAATATGAAATGGGAAATGTTTTATTGCTCATGTTCATATATTTTGTTGTTCCTTTGTTGTATTCATTCTGTTTGAATTGGGCATTATACTATTGCTGTGTGATTCAGTGGCTATGTCCATTTTGTCAACTACTTGTGACATGTTTTTCAAGTGATAATGTCCAATTTCTTAAGTTATCACCATTCTTTCCAGTGTTGCTGTGTGAATTGTTTCTAAGTTGGGCATTGTACTGCTGCTGTGTGATTCAGTGGTTTTTTCAAGAGATTATGTCCAATTTTTTACCACCATTCTTTCTAGTGTTACAAGTTACCATAACTTGTTCAATTGCTTTCAATATTTTCCAATGACAATGTCAAGAAAGGGTACAAAATGTAGAAATAAGATTACTTTATATTACTACTTGCAAAAGGGTTACAAAATGAGTTCATTACAAAAGATAGCACCACCTTACACATTCCTGCACTAACTTGCACTAAACTTATGTGGAAAATCACATAATTAAGTACATGTATGTCCAAGATAAAACAAGTGCTACCCACAACCATTTCTTTCTTCTCGTTTTATGTTTTATTGCACATTTAACCTTCTTCAATTCATCTTCAACCTTGTTGATTTGCTGGAGTAAGCCAGGGATTATTTGTCTTGATCTATTGCACATTGGTGAATCAATCCAACCAAAATAAGAGCACCCTCCAGGTTCCTAAAAATAAGCAACATTTTCTGATTGTAGACAAGAAAATGGCAACTAATAAAGAAATTAAAAATGCCTATTAATTTCATAATCAAGAATCAAAATTTTTGAATTCAAAATCCAGAACCCTAATTTCAAAATCAGGAAATATTTGATCAATTTCAGGAAACATAACCAGTAATTTCATAATCAAAATCATAACCCATAATTGTCAATTTCAAAACACCTAATTTTCATGATCGAAAACCTCTAATTTTCGAACCTAAGAATTTCGCTCAACCAAATCCAAAGCAAAACCACAATGGCAAAGTTGTATTCAAACTTACTCGAAAATTTTCACAAGCTGAATACCTTCTCCTCGAGTTAAGATCAGTCCATGAAGTCTTTTTACAAGCATTTCTTCTACAATGGCATAGATGTGACAGCAGATCAATTGTTTTTTCTTTAGACATGGTGAAGAAGCTTTTTTGGCCTTGGTGCTCTTGTTGAGGGGATCGAAAGACGTGTTTCTAATGTTATTTTGCAAGAAAATTTTCCCTTTTTATTTAGATTGTTTATTTAGAATAATAAGAGTAAATAATTGTTAATCTACAATGACAACTTTGCCCATGAATCTCACACGTGAGCTGCGTGGGAACGACTCTGACTGGAAAATATCACCTGAAATTTAATTTAAGTTGCATCGTTGAAATATATGTTAAGTTCAGGTGGCAAAGGGTGACGTTTTTTAGATTAAGTTTCAAAGTGTAAAAAGGTCCAAAGTTCGGGTGGCTTAATGTACTTTTCTCTTATTATTATTATTATTATTATTATTATTATTATTATTATTATTATTATCCTCATCATCATCATTACTCCTGCTACTCCTCCTCCTCCTCCTACTTCGTAGTAGAGAAGATGTAATTTGCAAATATCTAGAATTTCATGGCTTAAATTCCAAAATTCGATAGTAGGCCCAAACTAATGTTTTGGATTAGTTATGAAATATGCAATAAGGTCAAATATTATTTAAAAAGATAAAAATAGTCAAGGTAATTTAAATTTTGGGGGGTCAATTTATTGATTTATAAGTTCTCTAAATATTTATAATTTACTAGAAAATTAGAATAAATTAAAACTTGAGTTTTCAAATATTGAGCTCCAATAAGCTTACATATTTCATGTAACCTATGAAATGTGAATACACAATTCATATTATAAAAATTGGATCCCCAAAACTTTAGACTTTCAAGATTTATTCCACATTAATTATTATGCTCATTTTAATTCAAATATTTAAGTTAGTTCTCAAAATTAATTATAATGCATGCAATTAGGCTGAAGCGAATATTAAAACATGCTAGGTTACGTGTTAGGTTCAAAAGTGAGATAAGTAAAAATCTGGAATGTTACACTCTCCCCCTTAAGAGAATCTGGCCCCCAGATTTATAGCTGATGATTAGAAAGGATAGGCATATCGTCAATGTATATCGTTCTCCTATTCCCAAGTTCTCAAGTATTCTTCTTCTTGAGGTTATCAAAGGATTTGATTGACCATGTGTTCTAGTTATTATTTCTATGATATACCATTTTCTAGCGGAAAGAATCTTGTAGTTTGCATTGGGTGTATCAAGATAGTGGTTTTGAAGTTCGGGTACACAAATGCTTGGTCTATTCTTGAGGCATAGAGAATTTGACCTATCGATTACGGCTCGATCCGCTAGACATTGTTTTAAGACTTATTCTTTAACGCTGTCACATAAACTCATATCATATCTTCCGGTGTTCGATGACCCTTTGTGTTCACTTGTCACTTGAAGACAGCTACTGAACCCAATGGGGTCTCTCATACTTGGCTTAAACTAATTGATGAGTTTAGTTATGTCTTGCCTCATAGCATTTTATTGGAATTTCTATTTTAGGTCATATATATTTTAGGTTAGTTTGGACATACTGTGCATTTTATGGTGTGAGCTTTAGTCATCAAATTTTCCCTGACATCTTCTAGGATGAACATCAGTTGGTGGAATCATTAGTTCGAAGGTCCGAATTTTCATTAAATGAGGTAGTATGTCTTTTGATTCATCATCTCCCTGGGCATTTTGGAAAATATTATAACTTTGGGTGTGTTTTAAATCCTGCCACTAGTAATTGGGGTTCTATTATTAGTGGTTCATAATTTTGGAGCTCATCGTTTTGATTTTCTTTTACTTGTCAAACCAATCATCCTTTCCTTTGCCTCAAATGTAGATTCTTTTTAGTGAATACATTAGAGGCTCTTATACTTAGTAAAACTCCAAATGGCTTCCTATATACAATATCACCATTTGGCTAAGGCAAATGCTATAGCTGCAAGTTCCAAATTATGAGTAAGGTAGTTTTGCTCATGAGAATTGAGTTTTCTAAAAACATAAGTGATTGACTGGCCCTTCTACACTAACATACATCCCAATCCCTCTTTTCAGGGTATCCGTATGCATTGTAAATTCATTTAATCCATCAATCTTTTACACAATTCTAGGAAACTTTCTTCGCATTATTTATCCTATTCGAAACGTTGTTCTCTCAACCCTTTTAATTCTATGGTACCATTTGAAATGAAGCTTTTTAAATGCCTCCACTTTAGAATATGTTTTACAAATTCTATTTCCTAATTGTGGAAGGGGTAATGAGTTTCACTCCTTATGAAAGATCATTCATGACTACCACTTTTCCAATTTGGCCTTGTCCTGAGTTCTATTGATTAGGTAAGCTAAGAAGTCTTGTCCATCTTCTCGTAAGATCTCCTTAACTTCGATCAATGAAATAATGGGTAAGACTAGTTGATATCTTTATTTCCAATTTCTATTTTGATAGACCTACCTTGCTTGATTGTTTTGCCCTACCTTGCTTGATTGTTTTGGCAAAACATTTGACTATAGCTTGGTGTCATTTTCAGTTTATCTATTCCTAGGATAACATATTATCCTTAAATTTGCAATCAAGTAAGATCAACCAAATGCAAAAGTAGTAGGTACAAATGAGTCTATAGCTCTAGGATCTAGGATCTAGCAAAATTTCTATGAATAAACCACAAATTAAATTCTTATCTTCTACTATATATTTAAAGTTTGAAAAATCTGGCCTAGGAAATCCAGCATGTTTCTACTCGTCTTTTTTTTTCCCTATTTATTCTTACAGTTCTAGTTGGTGCTTGCAATTGTCAATATTGCATGAACTGTTGTCACACGGCAAACGTACATTCTACTTGTCGGTCTGCCATTCCCAAATTTACTACATTTGGCTAAGTATTTTGAGTCGCTTTGTTTTCATTGACCACGAGGTTGGACTAGGACGTTTACCACATTAGATCCTTCAACCTAAAGTCGTATAGACTGCCTTTCCTATTGAGGTTTAGGCTCACTGAGGTATATTATTAAGGGATGCCACCTTTTGTATATGTAATATAATTGATTTTGAAACTATTAGTTAAAACTAGCATTACGGTTACGTGTGATGAAATGTATGTATCAAGTCATAGGTCACAAAGTTACACATGTTTCTTAGTTGTTCGATACAAAATGATTCTCAGTTTTTGATTAAACCACTTAGTGCCAAGCGAGCAAGTTGATTAGCCAATTAGCTAGTCATTATATAATTGGTTGTAGTTATACATATGCCTATCGATCGAGTCTATACCAAATTTTGTCATCGTGAAACACCAAACATATATGATGATACTAATATCTATGCTTCAGCTAAACCTGTGGCTATGCCAAATTAACCGCCAAGCACTTTGAATACATATGTTGATTTAATGTCATCAACACTAGTATTCCTTAGTTATGATACACATCTTCATATCCTCATAATTCTCCTCGTTTATCTCTAGACAAGGGTCCATCTCTGCTAATCCTTATTTCTTAATCCCTCATTTCCTTCTTGAGTTGAATGCATAACACTAGCATTATAAGCGGGTTATAGATCAATCGAGATAGCTCTTAAGTTCTGCTGAAATATATTTCCAAACTCATCACTTTCTCATTCCTTTGTTGGAAGACATTTTTCAACCATATAAATTCAAAATTCAGATAAGGACTATGTGTCCTTGATTCTATTTATTACACCTCAACATGATTATATAAATATAAACCTCATATCGTAATTATCTTCTTTCTCCAATTTGGTAATCCCCAAAGCTTTATCTCATTCCTACTCAGAAAGTGACTGGTACTTTTGGAATCCTATCTCTTTCATATACCTTCTTTATTCATTATCAGTTATCATCTTAATTCAATTGTTAGATAAAATTCTTCATTGTTCATCTTAACTAAATAAACCTCAACACATATGTCTCTTGACTATAGTTGTATGTCGAATACATTCGATGATATTGGATTCCTAGTTGGGTGGCTGCCCAACAGTATTTCTTCACATCGTTATTGTAAAAAATTTCCCAAAGAGTCATCAATTTAGTCAAGATCAACTCTTAATGATTAATTCTAGCCTAACTGTAACCCAACACATCTCAAGCATCAAATATTGTTTTAAAAGATCATTAGCCTGTATTTTTTCACTCTTATTGACCATATTGATCCAAGTTTTCATTTCGAGGATCTTTCCCCAGCATAGCTTGAGTGTCACTCAAAGTTCTAATACCATTCCTTAACGCCTCGGTTTAGAAGCAACCACTACTCACTGGCGTTACTTATTGAAACCTAAGATATACAAAGCCAAGTAAATGAAACAGTAATAGTAATAACTCATCATAACCAAAAGTACAAAAGGAATTTCCTAACCTATGATGAGATCAACTTAACGTGGAGTAATATCTAATACAAAATATTTACTATTACAAAATTAAAATGGTATCTAGACTACGTACAACGAGCATACATGTAGATTACTAACTACTCAATCACATAAATCTACACAAGGCCAGGCTCCACAATATACATATCATTTTTTTTTTAAAAAGGATATCTTAGGGATCTCACCTTAGTACCTAACTTGGACATAATATCAGAGGAAAAGAGACAAATAAGTCCAAGTGACTTAGTGAGAAACATATGATTTAGAAGTTTAAAACTCAGCAAGAGGTTGCCCTAAGGTTGATGCTCTTCTAATTTCTTTTTTTCCCTTTAGCTTATTATTAGAAGTTTTGAGGAGTCTCTTGAGGTGGAAACCTTATGACAGAAAATAGAAAAAGGAAGACATGATGAAGAAGAAGTCTAGTTTCTTAAAATTTTTCCTTTGAGCTTATAACTTAGAAGTTTTGAAGTATTTTCTTGAAGTGTAGAAAATCAAAGATGAAAAGAAGAAAAAGAAGAAGAAGAAGTTGTCATTCTTGAAATCTTCTTGAAGTGTAAAAGGAAGAAGAGAAGAAGAAGAAGAATAAGTGGAAGTTGGCAAGGTGTGAAAAATACAAGAGCAATGGGGCACTATTTAGGATTAAAATATTGAGATATTTTCCTCAATTTAAGGAGGGTAGCCAACCAAGTTAGAGGAATTTTGCAAATTTATTTATTTATTTATTTATTTTGAATTTAAATGGGCTTTTGAAATTTTGAAGAATTGGGATTGGGCTTGAATAAATTTTTCTTGGGCCAAAATGAATATTTGTGAAAATTTTGATTGTAAGAAAATTTTTTAATAGTTGTAATGAAATATTTTGAATTGATCTTTGAAAATTTAAAAATGAAATTAGGGAAATTTTTGAATTGTTATAAAGAAGAAGAAGAAGAAGAAATTGTAGCTCTTAAGATTGTTCTTGAAAGTTTGATCTTGCAAGATGTTAGCAAATGTGAAGACTTCAAGAGCAAATAATTGCCGATTTATAAATGAAGAGGCATGGAAGTTTTGTGAATATGAAAGATGGTGTATCAAAATTTAAAGAGTACTCTTGATTTTCTTATCTTGTTTCATAATTCTTGTCCCAAAATTTTGCAAATAATTTATTAAGATATTTTCCTTAAAATAAGGAGAAGTGGCTGGCCAAGTGGGACCTAAATAAACATCTGTTAATGTAAGAAAATTTCAAAAATATTTTGAATTTGAATTATGAAAATTTAAAAGTGAAATTTAGGAATTTTTTTGCGGTATTACACTCTCTGCAATGCCCTATACCTAGAGCATCTAGTCCTTGGCCAAAACGTCAACAAGGAAAGGAGTTTCGAAAACTAAAATCTCAAAATATAACATAGCAGAATACTAAGCAATTCAAGATCAAATTCTTTACTTATTTCAGTTTCAAAATTCCTAATATTACATACAATTCTTGACTTACAAAATATGACGCTATCAAGAATTAGAAACAAGCCTAAAACAAGGTAACCCAAGAAAGCTATTAACCCAAAACAACCTCCAAATTCTTGCCAAAACTTTTAAATTCAATTGCCAATACATGATGAAATAAGCAGTAAGTTAGAATGACTTAGTAAAAGACTATGGCTTGGAAAGATAGTTAAGTCAAAAGGATATAGAAGGTAAGAAGTAAACCAACAAGTGATGATATTAAGAGGTCTAATCATTAGTACAATAATGCATTCAATATTAATCTGGCTGAACAAGTTATTTGGCATATCTTTTACCTTCACTACTTCAACAATATAACAATCCTTATTCCTCTCAATTTCACCCTCAAGTTGCCACTTGAGGGGAAGACAATCAGTGTTGACACAGTGGACCGCGCGTTAGAGATCGGACTCTTGGGATCCCTAACCTCCAGGCAATCGCGAGAACGACCAACAACGAAAAAAATTCAATAGAAGGTTACCGTCGGCCCAATACCACCCAACTCCCCTTACCAAAGATTTTCAGGGCCTAATGATCAACAAGAATTAGGTTTTGAATGATTTCATCAATTGAATTAATATTTTTAACAAAATAATAGCATGAATTTATCAATAAATATTTAGGATCACATAAAACGGGCAATAAGAGCATGAAAAGGGGTAAAAGAGGCAAAGAAAAAGAATATTTGGCTACTAGTTTGGGTGTTGCTGTGCCTAAAAATAGCCGTAGACATGCTTGAGAGAAATTTTCTAAAAAAATAGGAAATGGCAAAGAAGATTTGATGGTCTTTAACGATGTTTTAGTCTATGAATTTTACCAAGAAAATGGACTAGGATCAAGTCCAAAATATCCAAGATTTCATCAAAACAATAAGATATTAGCAAAAGTGTTCAAACAAAGTGCCAGAGAATCATCGTAAAGATTATAGGCCAAACCAAAGGTAAAGATAACCCTAATCATCCTACCTGAAGTTCTAATGATTATGATTGCAATTGATTTTTCTCATCATCTAAATCATACAAAATTTGATATTCATAACTTGGTCAAATAGACATACTCATATCCATGAATTCAGAAAAATCCTACTAACTTCGGATTAACCTTTAGAAATTGCTAACTTGATTATTATTCATTCTATTTTCTAAAGTTAAGTTTCTCCCAAATAATCAAACTCACATCTTCCATTAAATTCTTATCTTAAACAACCAATTATCCCAAACATATCATTTCTTTTATTTAATCCATAGATAATCACTTCTTATATCTACAATTCAAATCCAAATAATTGTCTATTTTCTCATGCACTTAGCCAATCTATCTTCATCAGGATTTCATGAAAAATATACTAAAATTAGGACCTAAAGATCCAATTTGTATAAGAACATAATTCATAAAGTTAAAACCTAAAATTTATAAGACTGTTATCAAGCGGTCAGTACTCACATTATAATTTTGAATGTATTCTAAGAAGTTTAACAGTGGATTTTATCATTATAAGGATCCAAACTTGACGAGTTTTCCAATGGTGGCTTTCGATCAACGATCTAATGGTCGGATATGTCTATACCCATTTTAAAATAAACCCCTGTCAATGCACATGTTTCTTGGTAGTCTTGGCAGGTTGGATTCCACTATCCTTTTCGGACCTTTTTCTTGTATTTTGAGTGATTCTTTATCCTAAAATTATCTACACTCGATTAGATTTCTAACGATATATTATAATGGCTGATTTGATAAGAGAAAGGTAAGTTTTGAAACTTTGAAAGTTAAAGGTATTGTAGGGACAATGAGGTAGCCGAGAGTGTGTATTTCAATCTTCAATTTCAAGTCTCAATATATAACCCAAAATCCAAAATGTTCTTCAAGTTTAGAGTTTATACACCTTTCTATGGTTTCATGGGAAAACAAGATAAACATATATTTTCTGGATTAAGATTATCATGAAATTTAAAGTGTAGCAAAATTCTTGGAAACAAGACATAAAATCAAGGAATTGACAAAAGAATAACCACAAATTTTATCTTCAATTCTATTCCTCCTTTCAAAGTGTTTTCCTCCCCTTTTTCCTCAACACCAATTTACCTTTAATCTTTATATGTTGTACGAGATAGGTTTTAGAGATTTGGGGAAGGCTAGATGATTAATTTTGGTTAAGAGAAGAAAGATGAAATATTTGTGTTTTTTTGTGTGTGTTCAGATGTGTTTGCTTGTGTGTGTGGATAATTGCAACAACTGTTCCCCTATTTATAGTATAGTTTAGGGACTAAATTGCAAAGAAATAATGGATTAAGGACTAAATTGTAAAAGGAGAAATGATGTGGTTCAATAAGAATTTGCAAAACATTGATAAGGTGGATTCTTGGAGCTTTTGCCAAGAAGATAGGGAAGTGGTCCAATAAAATTTTGACAAAATGAATGATATGGTGGCTCCAATAGATTTTTACCAAAAGTATAGTGAGGTGTAAGGCAAATAAGAAGAGTAAGGTAATTTCATGGTTAATTTTTCAAATTTTACCACGTGTAAAAATGGTTTTGTAGTTAAAATGCATTTTTCCCCTTTTAAGGGTGTTTGGCTACCACTTAAGCAATTTTTGGCTAGATTTTTCTTTATTTTATTTTTTTTTCAAAAATTGTGTAAGAGAGTTTAAAGTGTAAAAAGTTGAGAAATTTCTATGGTTCAAAAGATATTAAAGAATTTTATGTAATAAATTTTGAGAATGAGTGTAACAATTTAAAAACTGTAGAAAAATATTGTCATGCATGAAATTGTAGAAAAATATTGTTATGTATGAATAAAATTTATTAATAGAGTTAAAGGAATTTAATAAGATATTACACTCTCTCTCCCTCTAAAAAGTTCAGTCCCCAGATCTATTCCTGTTATTCAAACAGACAAGGATATCTCTCTTGCATTTCATCTTCACATTTCCAAGTGGCTTCTTTGATCTTTTGGTTTCTTTAGAGTACCTTGGCTTGAGGTATCTTTCAATTCCTCTAAGTTTTTCTGGAGAGGTTAATTGTTTAATTATTCTAATGAACATGCACAAGAGAACTTGATTACCCAGATGAAATGTTCGGGAAAGAATTACAAGGATTATCAAAAAATGAACATCAGTAGTGGGTTGAAAGATCTATTGATTCTTTCGGTATTTGACAAAAGTTGTCAATTCTCTAAAGCAGTAGTTAGAATTGTTGTAACGATAGAAAAAAAAATTGGAATATAAGTTGAGTGAAATGAGCAAGAATCTATAGAAAGATTTGTTAAGGTTGAGAATTAACATGATGTATGAGTGAAAATTCTAAAAGCGTTAATCAATTTGAGCGGAAGGCACAAACGACTGGCAGTTCAATTTAGGAAATTTGAAGTAAAGCTCAAATTATTTGAGTAATGGAAGAACAATTGATGGAATGAATTTGAATTTATCAACTAAAAGAATATAGAAGGTTTTAGGAGAAGTCTTAAGGTCAAATAGGATCAAATTATTTCGTGGTAAAAAATGTGTATAACATTGAAATTATGTATTAGTTAATGGATAAGAAACTTCATATTGTAAAATGATTATTATGTAGGAGAATAAAGACCACTTATGAATGGATAAGAACTTGTGAGAAATCAAAACTTGCTTAAAGAGAAGTTTAGCACGTTGTCTGAAAAGAATTTGAGAGAAATGGGCAACTAAGTTGTTGAAAAAGTGAGTAACATATTGATTGAAATCAATACATTTTCAATAAAATTTGAAAAAAAATTCATGGATACTTAAAGCCACATTTTTATAAATATCATGAATAATCTAAAGGTCACGATGAATTGCATTAGAAAACGAGTGTCAAGGAAGAAGAAAATTGCAAATTTAGTTAATCATTTAAAAGGATCAAGAGATGGTACTAAAAGAAATGATGTTTAAACTCGAGAAGATATTGCTAAACAGTAAAAATGAAGGGAAAGTTTAAAAAAAGGGACAGAACGATTGGCAAAAATCTAGACCGAGATATAAAAGAAAAAGATAAGGGATTTTGTCACTGAGTTTTAAAGGTCATGAAAGTAGTTCCGAAATCAAATTAATAGTCATCGTATTTGTCATGATGATCTCAAAGACATGGTTGGGATAAAGAAGTGGGAAAAGAAGGCAGATTACTATTTAATCCCAAAAGCACAAATATCCTCTCATAATTTCTCATGTCTTTTAATTCAAATCAGATTTGACGACAAATCCTCTTGCTTTCCATTATGAAGCGTAAAATAGATTAATCTCTATCTCGTACTAGGGTACTAACAAGGGATTGTGAATAAGATCTATAAATTTGCACTTGAGTATTTCTATTACTCTATCAATAAACATAAATACCTAAGTGGCCAATCGAGTCTTATGCAAAACTTAGTCCTATCGAGCAAATATGTTGATACAATACCCATGCATCAGATACATTTATAGTAAAGTTATCTACGAAGCACTGAGCATACATAGCTATATATCTATCATCAATAACGTAAATTTTCCTCAATCATGATGCATAATTTTATAACCTTACTATCGTTTGAGGTCTATGTCAATTCTATCCATAGCCCATAGTTCTCAATACCATTTGTTTTTTCTAAGGCCCCAGACCTAAATATGCCTTCGAACTTAAGTCCTTTTTTCTTTATAGCCAAGTTAGGTTAGCTTATGAGTCTTCCATCTAACTTATCACATCTCAGCATATTCATAGGCATAAATATGTAACTTAGTTCTTATCATCCTTCTCTACTTGTGTAGCATATCATAATCTTGTCATATAATCATTCAGCCTAAAGCAACCCAAACAATATATTCATAATAATATGGATAAGAATGTCACACCTACATCACCAATCTAGAATAAAATGATTAGGACATAAATATAAAGGTTCACAATTTGATAACCCTCCCAATTACAATCCGATATATTTAAGCATTAACCATTATAGCAAAAAATCATAACTTAATTCAATTCATTTCTATGATACAAGCCCAATTAAAGTTCACAGCTGAAGGATCTTTTTACGGCATAGCTCGAGTTTCTTTCTAAGGATACCCTAGCTCTGATACTACTGGTAATGCCCCAAACCTAAAGCATTCATCCTTAGGTCAAGACATTGCCGGGGAAAGAGTTTCTAAAACTAAAACCTCAAAATATAATGCAACAGAATACTAAGCAACCCATGGTCAATTACATTTCTCTTTTTCAAGCAACATAGTTCCAATATTGCATAAAGTTCCAACTTGAAAAGACTACAAGTCCATATCATAGAAACATAAGAAAGCTAGTAACCAAAGATGATTTCCAAATCCTTGCCAAAATTTTCCAAACTCAATCACCTACACATAATAAAATTTAAAATGCAAGTCCAAATGACTTAGTAAAGAATTATGGCTAGGAATAGAAAGAAAAGGTAAAGGAATACGAAGATCAAGAAACGAATCCATCAATGAGCTCAGAAAGTTCAATATCACACAAAAGTAAATAAAAATAGCAAAACTAATATTTGATGGATCTATCACCCTTATAACTCCCAAACATAAAAACATAACAATTCAAACTAAACCAATCCCTTATCCCTCCAGTCCCTCCCTCGAGTGCCTCATAGAATAACATATAGGCATGGTCGATTGCATGCCTCAGACCAGTTCTCCGGAAAGCTTACCTATGGGCAATCAAGGAACTGTTGAGAAACCCTTCAGGGGACCAAATTGATGGTCTAATACTGTTAAAATAGTGCCCTGCAGCCAATTAAAATTGGCTTGTAATACTACTCTTGTATAAACGATCTTATTTTTGCAATATAAATAAAATAGCCATCTTCTTTATATCTTTGTAAATTTCTCATCAACAATCAATATGAAAGAAGTCCTCTAAATCATATAAGGCTATGAGGCTAGCTCACACATATGATGGTGATCATGAAATTAGTCTCTAGATATCTTGATCTGAAATTCTCCAAGTCAAAGAATTTTTGACACGAGGACATCTTAGATTCAGACAATCATGCACTAACGATACATAATTCAAGGAGTTAAATTATTGTTCCATTTCATAGGTGATCAGTGTAGTAGACACTAGTGTACGTTAGTAGGTACATATTAGAAAACACATTTATTGAAAGACCCGACATAGAGAATTTCATGAGGTAGCTTTAGTGGCATTTGGTGATGGATTATTCTCTATTTTATGCTAGTGTATATAGTTAGTCTTTAGACTAGAGGGATCATGATAACCTTTTGGTAGGTTCTTGTTCTTTGATGTGTGTCTTGATCACTTATTAGCAAATCGTATGAGGTGCATGTTGTGGACAAGCTATCTATACATAAAAGTTTGTGAGTTCCGAAAAAGGATTTGTTTCCCCGTCTTGATGAACGAGATATATCTCCTCTATTTTCTATGATAATTCGATTTGAGAAAATCCTTGCGCAAGGTGGTGTGTCGATTTGGAAAAGAGTTTTCAAAGTCGAATTCACAAAATAATCAATCATTAAGAATAGATGCATAGTTATTGAGCTACTAGGGTTGCCGAAAATATTTTAACCCTAGGCATCAATCGGGAGATAAAAAACGGAGGGATCATATTTGCATGGTATGCGTAAGTAGGTGAGGTTCACACAAATTAATTCACCAATAAATTGGGCTCCATGGGTTTGAGGTTAGACATCGAATATAGAGATTGGGTACTCTCTCGAATTAATGGAGATTAATTTATTGAGTGATTAATTAAATTATTTAATTAATCGTAAATCGTAAAGAGTTACGAGCCCATGCCTAATTAATTGATGAACCTAGAGGGTCATACCCTTCCTCGAAAATATCCTCAGGATGAATTTAATAGAAGTTCTTTAATTAGATTAGAGAGAAATCGCCAAAATCTGTTTTAGGTAAAAGAAGAGGAATTTTGACTAAAAGTCAAAATATTTGACCAAAGTCAAAGTGGGTCTTTTTGGATAGATTTATTTGAAAAGTCAAATTAATCTAATTAAATTAATTATTATTTTAATTCAATTAATTTTAATCGTTGATTTTAATTAGTCTAAGTAGAAGAATTGATTTGAAGAGAGAACTTAAATTTATTAGTGCCAAGTTTGAAAACCATGTGGTATATTAATTAAAGAGTTCAGTAAAATGCCACATGGAATATCCCATTTGGAGGTTAAGTGGACCAATCAAATTTGAAAGAAAGAGTGTATATTCTTCCCTCCAAATTTGTTTTGCATACCAAGCCACCAAATTGGATATAAATATAACACCTCCCCCTTTTTAATTAACTTGGCCAAACACAATAACAATAGTAGCAGTTTTTATCTTAAAAAATTTTCCTCCATCTCTTCAACTAACTACCTCTTCTTCCATTCTCCATTAGAGATTCATCTTAAGTTTTGATCTAACCAAAAACTTGAGAGGAAAGATAAAGAGAAAGTGTGGATCCAAATCAAGGTGTGAATTCACATTCAAGTTGAAGAATTAAAAGTTGATTCAAACACTACTTGAAGCTTTTGGTTTTGGAAGAACTTGGATTCCATCCCTTGAAGATTTCTTAAAGCAAGATCATGGATATACTTCAAGTATTGAGGTTGATCAAGCTTGGATTGGATCAATCAAGAAGATCAAGAGGTTGATCAAGTGGAGCAATAAAAGTTTTGGTCCTCTTGAAAGATAATAACCGAATTGTTTTGTGCTTCAAATTAAGGTAATTTGCTCCTCTATAAACCTAGATCTATGCTCATATGGTGATCCTTGGAGGTTTGAACTTTAATTCATGGTTGATGAATGTATTATTGGTTTATTCCGCTACGATTTTAATTTTATATGCCTAACCTATCCTTTAAGACCGCCCAGTCGTCCCTCCTGTGGTTTCCTGAGGCCCAATAATATAATTAAACAATTAGGTTCACAAAGGATTTATCAATCACAATTTGTCTGATTCAAACAATACGTAGTTTTAGACTAATATCAAACACAATATTCAATTTCAATTCATATCTTGGACATAGCAAACGATATTTTGAGCTCAAACAGTCATAAAGAAGTGAATCATGGACATATCAAACCAAAAAAGAGGTCAAAAACATCAAATTAGGGATTTTGGGCTAGCGTCTAGAATGCCGTAGTATTCTATCTTAGGTGCGGGCATGGTCATTCCCAAGCAATTTTTTTTTCTTAAAACAAAAAATGGCATGAAAAATTTTCTTATTTTTGATGTTCATGATCAAAAGCACAAAAGATGAGAAATAGCCAATCAAGTCCATATTTTTCATTGCTCCAACAATCAAAACACATTGCAATGGTATCCAAGGATTTTAACCACAATGTCTTCAAGATCATAAGACAATCGAGGATAGAAATCACAATGAGTTTCAAAAGTCCAATAGGATCCAAGATCATTATCAATCAAAGCAAAGGGATCCACGATTGCATAGATAGCAAAGGCAAGTTCAAGTCCAATTCCATTAACAATCCAAACATATGGTTTTAAACATGACTCAAAGGCTCATTTTCAAGATTATTGAGCAAGAAGGATAGCCATAATCCTTATCTGAAGTCCTTGCATATAATGGTCACGATTCCGATTGATTTTCTCATCACCTATCTCATATAAAATCCAATATTCATAACTTGATCGAATAAACACACTTATATCAAAGAATGCTAAAAAATTCTACTAACTTTCGGATTAACCTTTAAAAATAGCTAACTCGATTATTGATCATTCTGTTTTTCAAAGTCATCTTGATTAACTTTTTTTCCAAGTGATCAAACTTCACATGTTCCACATATTTTTGAAATTCTTATCTCAAACAACCATTTTTCATAATGTCATTATTCCAAATGTTTCATTTAATCCATTTTATTTAGACAATCACTCTTTATCTGTATAATTCAAATCCAAATAATTATGAATTTCTTCATACACTTAGCCTATCTATTTTCATCAAAATTTCACCAAAACCATACTAAAATTAGGGCCTAAATATCATATTAGGTGTAAGAGCACATTTCATAAAGTTTAACACTTAAAATTTGTAGTCCTATCTTTAGGCAATCAGATTCACAACAAATTTTAAATGCATTCTAATAACTTTAACGGTGCATTGTATCTCTATAATTATCTTACCTCGATGAGCTTTCTATTAGGGATTTCATATTGATGATCCAATGATCTAATCTTTGTTTATGCCCATTTAAAATACTCACCTGCTGCTGCCCCTACTTCTCGGTAGCCACGGCAGGTTACATTCTATCAACATTTTGGATATTTTTCTCCATACTCTTGAGTGATTCTTGATCTTAGAATCATCTATACTCCATGAAGTTTCTAATAGTATTTATATTGACTAATTTGATAAGAGAAAGGTAGGTTTTGAATTCTTGAACATTGAAAGTGTTGCAGGGGACAATGGATACCCGAGACAATGTTATATGTATGTGTGTTTGGTTAAACTTTAATTTCAAATCTGAATATATTTCTCCCAAAATCCAGAATGTTCTTCAAGTTTAGGTCACATCTATTTTTATAATCATCAAGAACCTTCTTTTATTACAACATACCTTATCTCACTATTCAGATCTTCAGTGGAGTTTAAAATTTGAAACTTACCATGAGGTTGCCAAAAGATTGACGTTCTTCTAATTTTTTTTCCTTTTTAACTTATTGTTTGAAGCTTTGAAGAGTCTCTTGAAGTGGAAACCTTATGATAGAAAATAGAAAAAGGAAGAGATGATGAAGAAGAAGTCCTGTAACGCTCCGAACTTAGATCATCTACCCTTGGGTCAGAAAAGCTACCGGTGGAGGGACTTACTAAACTAAACTGTAAATACAAATTCGATAACAACACATATCATATATATACTATCATAAGTCATTTTCGATTGATACAATACTTCTTCAAGATTACAATATTTCCTCAAAATAACAATAATTTGACTGTCATACATAAACAAAAGTTCATACAAAGAAAATGAAAAATCTAAAGTCTCTAATCTTGGCAAAACTCCATAATTTAATTACCTACACACATTATGTGACACCCTAACAATTTCCTTAAAAATAAAATCTTGAATCACTGATTTTTCGAATAATAATTCGTTTTCAAAATCATGAACATCGTTTTGATGTCAAAATAAGTTTTGTGCATTCAAAAGATTTTCGTATATTTAGATTTTATTTTCGTGCTCTATTTTGATCCAAACGAGTACCGAGATTTTCCTAATAAAAATTTCGAATCGTCAATTTTGTAAAATAAAATCGATTTCAATAAAACGAAAAATGTTTTATCTTCAAAACAAGTTTCACACGTTCCAAATATTTTCTCTCGATTGGGCCTCAATCTCTTCAATATTTTCAGCTTTAATTGAGCCCAAGAAATGGCCCAAACTTAGCCCAACAAATTTCAGCCCATATATATATATATATTAAGTATTTCAAAAATAAAATAAAATAAAAATAAAAATAATACAAAAACCAAATTTTCAAATCTGAAATGGTATGGGCAGCCAAAAATTTCATTGAGGAAGGCCATGGTGTTTGGTGAAATCTGGTGAGTGATTGAACTTATTTTAATGCACTAAAAACCTTGGCCAAGTGTTCTCTAAACTCATGACTATTATAAATGTTGAATTGAGGATAGGTTGTGGTCTTTTGCACTAAGGATTCTTGCTGAAAATTCATCCATATTTCTACACCACTTCCTTCATGTAACACCCAAGAATTCCCAAAATAAAACTCTTGAATCGTCGTTTTGTCGAAA